>JAWLRI010000709.1:1740012-1750887 GCA_034781795.1 Crypturellus tataupa | reverse complement strand
GTGCCTGTGTCGCGCGCCCGGCGCGCGCTGTTCGCCGGTGCCAACGGGCTCGTGCCGCGGGCCGGAAATCCAGCGAGCAGGAAGGGAGCAGTTCCTGTGGGAAGAGGCGAGGCGGAGCGGGCCGCGGCGGAGGGCATTTCCCCAGCCCCGGTGCCGGCGCCGGCCCAGCCGCCCGGCGGGCAGGGTCCGCGCGCTGCCTCCGCTCGCTGCCCGTGGCTGCAAGGGGAACATCGCACGGGATCTACCCGTGCTGTTGGCTTCAGCACTGCAGCACTGCTGCCAATCCGGACGCTTTTTTACTGCATTTTAAATTACTTCTAATAATAACCTCTAGAGGTGCTTGTTTTCTTTCTTTTTCCCTTTTTTTTTCCCCTTTTATTTTTGAGAACGATCCATCATTCTTATTATGAGATGAGTTTAGTCCTAGCTTTTGACCTTGGTATGTGCCAAATGTGGAGGAGGAGTTGAGCATGGACAGAATATATCTATTTTGAGTGGTCTTGGGAATTCTTTTTTCAGAATTTGGAAGCCAAATTCCTGTTCTGTCATATGTTGAGGCTCCGAGAGCCCCCTCCTCCCTCAGTGCTCCCTTGGAGCTGCTGTGCGTGCTGTTGTCTCCTCAGAAGTCCCTATTTTGTGTTGAAGCCATCAGTTCGTGTAGTGGTATGCTGGGCTTTAAAATGCCAAAAAGACACCTTTGACTCATGAGAATTAACTATATATTGTTGTAGGAACTATATATTGTTATAGGCTTATGCAGTTTAAGGTAGTCCGGTTAGATGACGTTTTATCCTACTCTATTTAAATTATAAGATCAAGTTCAACTTTTGTAGACTACTGCTGATATTGTGAGCTACCTTTCTTTAAAAACATAAGAAAAAAATCTGCTCTTACATGATTTTCATCTTTTAACTCCCCCGTGGCTTTTGAAGAAGCATCTTGGACACAGTATTGATCCAAAAGCAGGACTTTTAACAGAGGCTCCGACTCTTCTGTAAGTTGTGTGCACTAGGGGAGGGAAGTGACATGAGGACTGCGCTGAATGTGTCACGAGCAGTGCGGTTCTTTCCTGTCGTATTGGGGCTGTAGCAGAACAGCAATGAGCAGCCCGCAGCTCGGAGCAGCGTAACTTTGTTGTTCTTATACTCGCCAACACATCCTCCCTCTTTTGAAGGTTGCTTTCATTTTACATGTAGCACTGTTATCAGCGTTGTTTGGATATACAGAAAGATCGAATAAAATATTTTGAGACTGAGGATTCGTGTTCTATAACTTATACTCTCCACTCTGCATATGAGTGTTTAATCACTTAGACTTCCAGCACATCTTGCTTTTTTTAAAAAAAATTAATTATGATAATGCAACTCTGTAGAAAATGGTTGAGTGCTTTTAGGAAAAACGTACGTGTTAAATCATTTACGCACGAAGCTGCTGCTTGTATAAAGGAATTGTGCAGGATTGTGTCCAGTAATTAGGGCTGTGGTGCAGTTCTGAAGTTGGCAGCTTGTGTCCTTTCCATTTGCTGGCCCCGCAAAGGCTGCCTTTTTTTTTTTTTTTTTTTTTTTTTGCAAAGGGTGCTTTTCATGTTCTTTGGTGTGGTGTGTAGCTGCTGTGAAGATAGATAAGGTGTTTGTCATCTAATCAGGAAATGAAAGGAAAAATCCTTTCACTTACCTGTCCTTTGTATAGATGTAAATTGAGAGCAAGTAAATTGGTTCATGGCCCCAGTGGTGCTTCTCCTTTGTCCTGAAGTGTAGAGCTTGATTACTCCTCTTTAGCTATCAACATCACAGAATCATTGTAGCTTCATAAGCTACGATAAGGGTTTGTTTTATTCTTTACCATTGAAAGCAATTTATTGTCTCTGACCTGATAGGAATACCTCTTAAATATGTACTTGTGAACTGTGAAAGTATTGTCAAATATTTACACAATGTATGATCTTCTCAGTGATTTAAATCTCTGTTAATAATGTTATTTTTGAATTGTTATTATGGGAGAGATTTTAAGGCAGTGTTTTGTATTTTTTTTCATTTTAACTATCAAATGAAATAGATTGCAAATACTTTCTTTCATTAAGACATTTTAAAAGGAGGAATCTTCTTCCCATTTCTTTCTTAATTTAAAAGATATAATTTGTCTTCTGTTTCTATTCATATTCTCTATTGTGGATTATTTCTTGCAATAACTTTTTTTCCTTTTCTCTTTATTAATGCTCACGACTATAACCATCTGTGCATTTATTTAGCTTCATTTTAATCTCTTAAATAGTTTTAAGTGAACCAGTATTTCAAATGTAGGTGTGTTATCCCTCAGAGGAGGAACTACAGAGAATTTTCCTGGTGGAACTGAACATAGTCATCTTGGAAAAGCTAATTTTAATGTGAAACGTGGGATAAGTGCCAGACGGAAATACTTTTTAAAGGGATATATGCTCCCTTTAAGAAAAGTGTTTGCATAAAATGCTTGTCATTAGTGACTAGAGAAATTTTCTTTGCCAAGTGTCTGCAGTGGTAGAAAGAAGTTAAAGGAATTGTGTATTTTACTGCTGTTACTCAAAATTGTAAGCCATAAGGAAACCCACTTGCTTCATCTAGAGGCTTTTGGTCATGTCTTTCTAGATTAAATGACAGTTGAACCTAATTTCCTGCTAGTGGAATATGTTGGGAGAAGGAGGAGATTGTGGAGCACTCATTTTTCCTTTGCTTCCTGCTCGTGTCCGAGCAGGGAAATGAGACTTGCTAGTGACAAAAGTTTCTTCTACAGCCCAGGATCCAAATATTAGAAAAACTGTATGCTCATCACCTCACTTCAAGTGTGTGCTTATGAATGAGTGAGTAAACAGCGAGAGCTCCATCTCTGTGTGCTAAACTTGGAAATACAGCTTAATATGGAAGCAGCAGGACCTAGAGGTTGACTTTTGTGAAATTTTTGGTCATTCCTTAATTTCCAACACCGTGCGGTGTGAATTTTGCTGTGGATCCTGTTTAGAAGGCAAAGTAGCAGCATATCTTTTTTACCCTCAATTAGAAGGTGTTTAGTGTTTTTCAAGGCCTGTAACCTCTTCCTCCTCCCCTCCCCCAGCCTCTTTACTGTTGTGGAGTCTGGACATAGAGATTGCTTTGTCTCTGTGCCCTTTGAATGCACAAAAGATTTTCACAACTTGCTTAATACATGAAGAGAGAAGAAGGATGAGAATTCTTCACCAAAACAAAAATGTTGTTAATTCTTCCTTTCCTAGAGTGTAGTCTAAGAGTAATCTGAATTGCAATGTTGACCTCTTCCATCAGAATGATGATTTGAAGGGAGAGTCAGAGAAGTGACTTAAACCTTAGTAAATTTGGGAATATCACATTTACAGTTAATATGTTTGTCTTTTAGCACCCTTCTCACTTTATTATTTATTTATATTTTATTATCCTCCCTTTAGGTTTTGATATCTCCAACTCTCTGTCATAGAGACAGAGGCTGTGTCTCCAGCATTGACTTGAAAGACAAATAAGGTGAAGAGCATGGGATTAGCTGAAGCTTGCAAGCACTTGAATGTACATAGATAAGAGGTTGATAAAGGAAAACAAAAAGTTCTGCCACTTTGATTAAAAGAATGTGTTTAGTAATATAGTAATATTTTTTAAAGAAAACTTTAAAGATGCAAAACAGTATAAATCAGTGTTTTCTTGGTACTGGTGTGCAGAGCCTATTTTAACGAAGATTTATGACAGTTCTGTCTTTAGCTTATTCATATGAAAAATTAAAGGTTCCTCCTGTGATTGGAGGCTTGGACAGGACACAGGAGATCAGGTGCATCTTTGAGGGTTAGAATTTGCCTCTCACCTTCCAGGGATGCTCTCACCCCCCAAACACATCGCTCTGAACATGAGCTCTGTGTGTCCTCTGCGTTTGCAATACTGTGAGTATGTGATGGGCCGGGAACCAGGCATGCCTTTGTGACTGAAGGGTTAAGATACTAATTTGGGTTTGGAGAGGATATAGGGTCTACTTCCTGACTTAATAAAAATATAATATGAAAGACTGAAGGGTCTGTAGTCTCTGGGGATAGTTTGGCTGCCTTTCTAGAGACGTTGAATTCTCTCAAATAAGACAAGTCTGCGTATGACTTCCTGCGTCATGGGTAAGTGAGCTATTAGGTATATGGGTTTACCATTATCACTTTTTTTTTTTTGGCCTGCTTTTTGTCAGTTAGATGAAGCCTGAGATATATCTCATATATATTGCAGGATATAATCCAATAAAGTAATTTCTTACTTTGTGAACTCAGGATTTTGGTGCGAGTCAGGCAACTTCATGCTCTTGGAACTGGAGGGATTGTATGAAAGCCACCAAATAAGATGGATTAAGGGAGACTATTAAGTTCTTATGAGATTGGACATGTTTTGGTGAATAACACAGTTCTAAATATTAGATTTCAGTAGTGATGTCTGTCATTCATCACTTGTCACTGAAACAATGCGGAAAATTGTATACTTCTGAAACCTTCCTACCAGAAGTATTTTGAAAAAATGTCATGCTTTTTAAATACAGTGATTCAGATTTCTTAAAATTTGAAAGAAGAGCAGAGTAGAATTCTGGTCATTTTACCAATTCAAAATATTTTAATTCATTATTTTTGCAATATGATATCTCAATGTCTTTAGTGCAAATGCCACCTTTGCTGTAATCTTTATTTCACTTTGAGCTTTTATGGTGACTCTAAGCATTATACTATACTCTAAAAGGAAATAGTTGACACACACCTTTTAGTCGAGCAGTTTAATTTATTTCTAGCGACATCTGAGTAAAATTTCCAGAGAAAGCCATGCTGAAATCAGTAGCAAAATCCTTGTGCGCGTTTCCTTTTTGCTGCTACTTTACTGTAACTGATGAAGATTAAAATTTGGAATGATTCAGCCAGTTACGTGGGCTGAGTGAAACACAAGCTACTGTGGCAGCTGAACTGGATCAAGACAATAAAACCCCTTTTAAAAGGTGATGATTTAATAAGATTAATGGATCATTTATGTCATTGCAGTGCTTCATGGCCCCCCTTACTCCTTGCTTCTTCCTAGAACACTAACACAGATCTTTTCCTTGTACATCTTTTACAAGTGGTGACTGTACTTGAAGCATGGGCAGCTGCCAGGTCACTGTGCTCCTTTCGTGCGCTGTCCCTACGGGAACTCAATTATTGTGATATATTAAGCGTCCTTCTGTCCGCTGGAACCACTTGGATGAGATTATCGTGAAACTGATTAATTGTGTAGCTGTCGTGCTGTCACCTCCATTATCGGGGCCCCTTGAGTGTTTCTGTGTGTGGTCCCATCTAAGCCTCAGGCCCTAAATTTCTTTGGTTATCTTCCATTTCTGTACATTGCATTAAGTAAGTAGCATGGTGTGGGCAGGGGTATGGTAAAGTAAGAATGATCTGCTGACTTTTTGCAAAGGTATTTTGTACCTGAAAACTAATTAATTAAAATAGAATTTTCTTTTTAATAGCACAACAAATATTCTAATGTGATAAGTGTATTACATAAAGTATGAGGATGGTCTCATTTGTGAGGGCAAACAGGTCTAAGGATGGATTGACTTTGGCATGATGTCAGAACAGAGATTCTTTCAAGTGATCATGACATGCTTCCTGAAACACTGAGAATGCACTAGATTGTGTTTTGCTGGCCTATGCTTAAGATGCCTCCTGTATTCCTGAAGTTGCCCAAATAGATGCTGCTGAGATATGATTATATCTCCTAATTTATATATTCTATCCTTTTTTCCTAAACAAAGGAATATGAAAGAAAAATCATAGTGTTTGAATTCCTCTCTCCTTCTCCCTTATGAAAACAGTATTTTCTCCTGTGTATCTCAGTCTGGTTTGGGTGATGCTTCCTTATTTTCTGGAGCTACCTCACATAGCCTTTCGAACCAAGGAAGTATTTTTTCATGTGATGCTGGTAGCTGAAGGCTGTGAAATGACCCTCTTCCATTTCTGTGCCTCAGCTCTAGGAGTTTCCACTACAGAGCGAGTATGGGGTAGAAGTACAGTGTGAGCAACAGACTTCAGAGACCTAAGGTTGATGTCCTCTCTTGCTATCCCTTTTTTCTACCTGATCTGTGTTTTTCTCCTTTTTTGTCTCAAAGGACTAAATTTACTTTTTCATTCCTATGCTCTCTGTGTTGGACAGAAAAATAGTAAAAACAAAACCTTTTTGTTTATCTGATAGCAAGCCAGAAGATAATTTGCAGTAAACTTACTGTGATTATTTTTCTTAAACATATACATTGCTTTAACAGTTTTCAAAGCCTGGCAGTAGTTCAAAGAGCTCCACAGAAGTGTCGTGAATCAAAGGTTTTCTACCAAGTCAAACAATTTTGGAGCCGCCTGCTTTCATACCTTGTTCCCAGCTCATCAGGACTACAAGCAGTAAATTTGTGCTAGAAGAGCAAGAGCGCTTTTCCACATAGACTAATAATGCAGCCTAGTTTCATATCGTACCAAAGGATCTCAGCAGGTCAATTTAGTGTACCCACCTCTACAACAATGATGCGCAGATAGAGTTCTGCAGAGGGCTTTCTACCAAAGCTCAGTGGTATGTTGTTCCAGGGCTACAGTTGTGATTTATCTCACTAGCATCTGTGTTGGACCTCTTTGGCAAGATAAAGTAGGTGTAGCACAACTTTGACTTACTTAGTCAATGGAAGTTCATGTCCCAGGTGACTGTTAGCTAAAGGTGAGGTTGGTGGAGTAGCAGGAGGCAAACTGAGTTGGCCTGCAGGATTTTTAGGGCCAATTTTGCAGACTGGTGTAAGTGAGGTGTATCTTGCTTTCTAGATGTGAAGGTGCAAGGTCATTCTGATCCTTTTGGACATTCTAGGCTAATAATCCTTCTTCCAGCCTGCAGACTATCCACTTTGTGAACTCTTCTCTTGAGACAGTTGGTCCTACAGCTTTGCTTGAATAACTGCTCTAAGAAGTCATCGCAAAAGAAATGTTATCATCTCTATAGGTTTTTGAAGATGAAGAGTGGAATCTAAGCTTTGCATTGAACCTAACTTAAAGATTTTTTTTTTGTCAAGAAAGGAAACTTTAAAGCTAAAGAGTAAAGAGCTGGACATTGTTCCTTTCTATTTTCTGCTAACTTAACTACTTCTAAAGCAGATGCAGCTGGAAGCAGTTACAGATGGTGCAGAACAGAAAGAATTTCTGGTGAAGAAGCATTTCTTCACCATGCTTGTGTGCCTTACAAGAACTCCAGTGTTAGTTTTCTGGCTAGTTATTTTTCACTTTATATCTTATGTTTTTGCAGATAGGGTGTAAAAAGAACTACCTTTGAGCTAAATCAAAGGATGAAACAAGTCTGCCCTAGAATAGACCTGTTTCTCTGCAGGCGGTGTTACTGGAAGAAGTTTTGTAAGAATCATAAAGCACTCTAAAGATTGTTCCTATTTTTCATAGTTGCTGCAAACAAAAAAATCTAGATATTAGGCTAGAATTTAGGGCTTGAAAGTAGTCTCCATCTGTTCTGCTGCCTGCTTTTTTTGCACCTGCAATTAAAAGAGCTACCTTAAGCGTGATGATCACCTCTATTCATGTTCAATACTTGTCTTGCCTTTGGTTGTAGAGCAGAGATCAAGCCCTTCCCAGCCCTATCATTGGTCAACTTCTCTCATGTGCACATTTTATTTATCTATAAAAACTATCTGTTTATAGCCCTATTTGCCTGCCTTGACATGCTGTATTCTCATGGCAACTGAGTCCCTCCACAATTGTAAATAATTGTGCGTATTTCAGGATCTCAACAGACATCAAATGAAGATGTTATTCTGTCTGCATACAGGCTTGGTGTAGTGAAAGGGATGTACCTTTGGGCAAACAGACTTCTGCCACTCTAGCTTTGACCCATGCAGGGATATCCAATATCCTTTGGAAGTTGCCACTGAAGATTCATGGTTAGGTGCTGATGGTGTTAGCTTGTTCTTTAAAGGAAGAAAGTAATGTTTAATTCTACACAAGCAAGTCAGGATAACATCTGTGTTATAATCATGTACTGTCTGGATAAGCCAACTCATCAATAGTGCTCACAACTGCTCTCCAACAGTATGACAAGGTCATATTGATGAATTTTACTTTAATTTTGACTTGCTTGTTATTATGCTATGTTGTTGATAAGGCTATTAGTCATTGATTTTGGTTTTTTTTTTTTGAGATCTATTTTTTGAATACCCTGCTATCAAGAGTTTGGTTTTCTAAGAACATAATCAATACAATTCTGGTGTGTCAAAGATATGAGGTCTGTTTTTGTTGTTTGTTTGTTTTTTTAAAGTCAACAGTAGAGTCTGTGTAGGTGAGATAATATCCTCTTTTGACTATAGTAATAAAAGCAACCAACTTTGGTAATTTCTGATTAAGAGTAACCAGTACATTTTGGTATCTTAAAAAAATAGAAATAATTGAATATTTTGCCTATTTATAACTAAATTACAGGAGTACTTGTGGAAGTTAAACCTAGAAATAAAAAATAATTTTTTTGTACTTGGACAAAAAGATGTATTCGATCAAGGAAGCAGTTCAGCATTCAGAATGATGCCTCATTAATATTTTATCAACTTGACAGAAATGAGGGGCAAAGGGAAATCTGTGCTTGCCAACTGTAAGAGCCAAGAGAATTCAACATTTCAACAGTTAGTACTTTTGGAAACACCTGAGTCCTGTGACAGGAAGTAGGACCAGTGATAGCCAAATGTTCTTAAGAACATAAGAACTTGCTGTATTGCTGCTTAGTTTATACTCTTGTTGACCTATCCACTTGTGAGTATGTTTAGAATATTATAAGTGTGAAACTTTAAAGTGTTGTTCCTTCAGCATATTCTTCAAATCCTGAATTTGGAATGTTCTTCAAATCTTAAAAGACTTTTGTAAATTAGGTCTTAGATGTGTTTTCCTCAAGTAGTTTGTCTAAGTGCATTTTTTTTCAACTAATGTATATTACAAAATGACGATACCTCACTGTTGGAAAGATAGAGGTGCTGGGGTCTCTGCTAGGTTATGTTTCTTAGACCTGTTGGAATTAATTTGCTTTAGTTAAATTGAAGTTGTTGTCCTACTTCTTCCTCCCACACATGTTCACAACTGCGTTAAGGAAGATTCTCAAGGAGATTGCAACATAAATGATAAGTTTATTCTTCTCCCCAAATCTTCTACCTCTATAAGTGAATGTTTTTTGTATCCTTAATACTTTTAGTACTCCTTCTTATGTTTTTTTTCCTTTTCTTTGTAGTTGGCCTCCACTATTTTCTTAGTTTTCTGAAGTCAGAACAGACTATCTGCGTTCTTTTCTGTTCTGCCGCAGTGAGGTGTTGAGTGACTTTTCAACCGAAAGACTTGTTCCTTTGCCTAGCATCAAGACACCAAACAGTGGTGGAAACATCTGAGCCCTTCATAGCGCCCAGGCAGTGACAGCAGAGCAATTGATGTAGTTACGTGTAGTTTTGTAGTGATCAGGGTTATAAACAGCACCATTCATTACCAAAACATCTCTGTATTTCAGATAAATCATCTTTGTAAGGCAGGTACTCTTGTGTGTTCTTAGTTTCTGAACTGCTATGAAGATTATATTGATATGTCTTTATGAGAGCATGGTGATTTACCAAAGCGATGGGATTTGCATCATGCGCTACCGTCGGAGTTCCGCTGTGATTAATCGACTCCACTCACTTGGAGAAAGAAACCTTACTAATGTGAATAAAACCTTATTTTATTACACCTTGGCTTCAGTGGGTGTTACTCCAGACATTTACCAGGTTAGCAAAAGAATATCTCTGTTGCTGATTCTGCGTGTGCTGATGGCTACAAAGTCCAGCTGTTTGCCCTCCTGCCTTGCAGCTTTGATTAGACTCTCAGCACACATGTGCAAGAGGAGCAGCAGTGCTGGAACTGGAACCGAACTGCACAGGATGCTTTGCTGTAGGACTCTCACGGTAAAATCAGCTCTTGTTAGGTCTTCCTGGACAAGATACTTGTTCTATCTGTACTGCTCAGATTCTGTGCTCTTGGTGTAGCAAAATTGAGCATGTGAGTATTCATTTCAAATCACAAAATTCAGGCACCCTAGCAGGTGTCTTGCTTGCATATGCTGAGAGGCGGCTTGAGCACTGCTGCTAACTCTGTCCTTTCTCTTGCAAAATATTGTAGTCTGACTAGTAGATGTACAGGAATTTTTCCAAATACCCTAGACCTTGTCTTTCTGTCAAATAATCTGTTTTGCTTTATCATTACCTTTTTTCTTTTAACTACTTGCTGGCACCATGACAACCATAATCGTATACAAATGTGACAAAGATGATGCACATTTGACCAGTTGCATAATTAGTGAACTTAGTCCTGGATCTTTGCAGTACATTGGATATTGAGATAATAGGGCAGTAAGAGCAGGAGGAGTGAGGTGAAATCAAGCTCTTAGTTTTATAGAGTATTCATCTTGATCACCTATTTTGGGAAGAATGCCATTTCTGGAGTTAAATGGCTGACTGTGTGAGAGGAGGTTGAATTGCATTGCTGGAAGCAGGGCTGTGTCTTCTAATGCTAAAGACTCAATTTTATGGAACCTTGTTCATAGTATTGCTTCAGTTCAGGAAAACACTAATTCCTTTCATCATCATAAAGTGTGGAAAATTGTTAATCTTTATTTTTAATAATAACCATGAATTTGCTATTTATAGTTCAACTGTTGCTTTTCTTTTGGTAGCGTTTTCAGTACTATTCGGAGACTGTTGCTGTTGAATATCATCTATTTTGGTAACCTATAGGAAGTGGGTAGTGGGTAGAGTTTTCAGAACTCTATTGGGATTTTTAATAGGATTTGCATATCTGTTGTAATGTCC
>JAWLRI010000709.1:1688688-1739912 GCA_034781795.1 Crypturellus tataupa | reverse complement strand
GAGGTTGAATTGCATTGCTGGAAGCAGGGCTGTGTCTTCTAATGCTAAAGACTCAATTTTATGGAACCTTGTTCATATTATTGCTTCAGTTCAGGAAAACACTAACATAGATTCCTTTCATCATCATAAAGTGTGAAAAATTGTTAATCTTTATTTTTAATAATAGCCATGAATTTGCTATTTATAGTTCAACTGTTGCTTTTCTTTTGGTAGCGTTTTTAGTACTATTCGGAGACTGTTGCTGTTGAATATCATCTATTTTGGTAACCTACAGGAAGTGGGTAGTGGGTAGAGTTTTCAGAACTCTATTGGGATTTTTAATAGGATTTGCATATCTGTTGTAATGTCCTATGTCTCTCCCCAGCACACCAAGCATTTGTACCTGCAAGAAGAGTGTCGATGAGAGAAAAGGCTGCTTGATCACAGTGGAAGGTTCACATGTACTGATTTTAAAATAATCAAAAGGCTTTTGCGCCAAAGAGGGGCATGTGTGTGTTTGATTTGGAGTTGTTTAAAATGAGATAATAAGATCTCCTGACCTGTCTGGCCAGCGAGAAATGTCCTCTTCCTTCCCACCTCCTTCCTTCCTCCCTCTGTATCATCTGAAGAGATCAAACTTATCCTCAGTATATCTGGCTTACTAATTCTTTTGCTGATAATTTATGCAAGAAATGAACAAAGTAAAATATTTTAAAATAGTTGTAGGAACTGACTGAGTTTGATTCTTACAAAGAATGATATCTTATGACCAGAGTGGATCTCCCACTCCTTTTTTCATGCAAGTTGTTCAACAGTTTAAAATGAAGTGCTTAGGCTTTCTTAATGGAGGGTGACTGCAAAATGCCTAACTGATAGAAACTGGTAGTGCTCTTATTTTGGAAACTCCTATAAATAGGAGTGTCTTGGGTATATAATGTGTTTCTGTTGTTGTTGCTTTTAGAAATCAGGGGTAAATGGGCTTCTTTATTGATGATATGGGAGAGCCCTTCAACTTTTTAGCATGTTTATAACTAGATTTGTGTGTGTGTTACTAGACAAAGAAAAATGCTCTAGTCTCTGATATAATGCAAACGTGGAACGTAAAGCTAGATAGTAATTAATTTCTGCCTAACTCTCTACTACCATTTGCCATTTTAGTTAAAATACCATCTGAGCATGGCTCAAGAAGTGGGCGTTATATTTCCATTGGCTTATGAGGAGATTTGTGGTTCCTAATTCCTGTTAGGGTGTTGCTCCATTTCATATAAGCTACAAAACCTCCTTGTTACCCAAGCTGTGCTTTCCCCACTGCAGTTGGAAAAACTTCCTAAATAGAAACTTGAAGAGGGCAGCTGAGAGATGCTTTAGGTAACTGCTCTGGACAGATTTAAGATTCGTATTTTCAAGGTGTTAAAAGAGAATAAGGAAAATCATAATTTGAGCACTGTAGTGGCAAGATTATCAGTTACCCGCTGTGTTCTGTGCTGGGTGCAATTTTCACCGTGAGGCCTGCTCTGAATGGGAGTTAAAAACAGATGGACTGCTCCTGAATTGTGTTTAATTTGGGAGGTAGCTTTGAGTCTGGCATTTTCTTTAAGTAGCACCTTTGCACTGCTTATCGTAGAGGTCAAAATATTTTTTATAGCACTTTTTGGACTTTTTCTAAGAGACAACACTGTACAGTAAAACAGAAGCAGCACTATAGATCATGAATAGCACCAACAGAAAATGCAATATTAACTACTAAAGGACTCCCTTTAGAAATAAATTTAATTCAGCTAATCATCAAACTTGTCTGTACAGTCAGTTATCCCTGGGCAATTCTCTGATGCCTTTTCTGACTTATTCGTTTATTCCTTCTAATACTGCAGACTGTCTGGCTTATTTGTTAATTATAACGAGTGAAATTATTCACTCTGCTAATTAAGGCACTCCTAGAATGGCCCAGAAAAATCGTCAGGGAAAGAATACCCACTTGGATTCACAATTTATATGTCTGCCTAATTTATAGAACAACTACTGGCAGACTAGTTTGCAGTTTACAAATAAAAATACCTGCCTTTCAGGTGCGTATCTGCCTACCAAAGGTAGCCTGGAAGAGCTGCTTTCCTCAAAAAATCTCTTTTTGCCTGGTGGCTTTGGAGAGATGTGCTATGGAGGAAGGTCTCATTGCTGTGTTGTGCTCCCGGCTGGAGTCACCTTCTGTGAGAGAGAAACAACTTCCAAGAGACTCTTCTGTTTAGTGCTGAAGCTCTGAAACTGGGAAGGCTACAAGTTCTCTAAATAACCACCTCTGTGATGGCTGTCAGTTTTATGCTTAGCAGAGCTTGCCATGCAGGTCTTGAAAGCCAAAAGGAACCATCTTTTTAATTGCAAAATGAATGGGAAACCATCCTGGAGCCTGAGAAGTAGGTAATGAATCTGGAAGTCTACTTTTTGGGTTGGTTGCAACTCATAGAGAAATTAGAAAGCCTGAGAAAGATGTGTGATAAACAGCTCAAATTGTCAGACACTAAAAGAAAATCTCAGCACTAAAGCAGAGTGATAGTAACATCTTCATTGCCCATAACTAATCTTGGAGAATCCAAAACTAATGTTCAGTGGCAGATTGTGACTGCAAATCACAGGTCAGATGTAGTTCTTAGATTAATATAAATTTAATTCTTTCCTGTTCGAATTATGGCAGATAATTTGTGTACACTTTCTTGATAAAGTTATTAATAATTTTTGGTAGTGCTGCCCAGTGCATGCTCGTGTGAGAGAATGATAAGATGCGTAATGATACCTTTAAGTTCAAGAGAAAATGCCTTTCTAGTTCTTCTTCCTAATAAAAGATACTACTTTTCCTCTGCTGAGAACCCATGTGATTAGATGTTTATATTCCTTCATTCCCAGGAGAGCAGATATTGAAGTTGTTTTCTGTTTTGCCCCAATGAGTGAAACAAGATATAATAGAGGGACATGTTCCTGGAATCCATGCGATATTCCCCCTAACAGGAATCAATAAGCAAAGTGCATTTCTAAAACATGAAGGAGGGCAGAGCAAACTCTTCAGCATCACATTCTTGATCATATCCAGCATTTACCTTCCACAAAGTTCCTCATATTTAGTGTATGGTTTCCCATCTATCTTAGCTAAATGTAATAAATGAAAGCTGTTGAAAGAGAAAGGAAATTAAGACTGACTTCATAGTCTAAAATGGATGAAAACTCTTTTGGATAGTATATTTGTTTTGTATTTAGTTTCTCAAAATCATACCAGTGTAAGCCCATATGTTTTCAACCTTCACAACAAGTTACTCATGAGAGAAATAAAATACTAGCTATTAAATAAGCTTTATGTAGACTAATTGAATTTTTACTCATATCTACCTCAGAAATTGAAGAGCCTATTCACCTCATTTATTTTTAAACTCCAAATTTAGGACTATATAAATGTATAAATTAAAATGGAAATGCTAGAGGATAATTCAAAAAACCTTAGCCAGAGGTCTGCCTGTCTGCACTGACTCTATAGATCATGTGGTCTTATAAATGAAATGCTTGAGGTGCCATATGTAGGAGGCTTTGAATAACCTCCATATGATCGTAGATATTTCATTTGACGGAATCTCTGAAATTTGTGGAAGCCTGACAGTCCATCTAATGAAGTGGTAGCAGGACTGCTTGTTTGGTTGCTGCTTTGTCATGTTAAGTCGCCTCTCAAGTTTGTTCTTTTTATATAACTACCTAGTGGACCTATTTTTTTCTTATTTTTCCAATATTCTGATTTAGAACAGTTTTAAAACACAGGCAAGAAAACAGGCAAGAAAATTGTCTTCAGCTTGGCTTAATTCAAGGTGTTGGGGCAGCTTTTGCTTGTTCCCCAAATGTGTGTGTTTCCAGATGGGGTGACACGGCACCTCGGTTGTGCAATGCCTGGTCGTGGTGAAGCTCCTCTGCCCCTGCGTTAGTCCCTCCCTAGAATGGTGTCACTTTAGTCTTCATTTGCTCGTCTTGATGAAAATCTAGTATGGACGATCTGGGATTTCTGATAATCCCAAGCCACCACTTGGATCTTCATTGTTGGAATCGAGGAAAAATAATGTTTGGTAGAGATAAATGTAAAAGCTTCTCCTGTTTCTCATCCAGAGGCTTTTGGTGTTTTCACCCTTTAGAAGATGTGCGACTGTGAAATGATTATGTAGTGTGTGCTCATATGTGGACTAAAACATACTTAAAATATTAAAATCACCCTTTAAATATCCAGAAGCATTTGCACATTTTTCTTTTAAATTTGGTGCCCTTTTCCTGTGAACTCCTGATCTCTGTGAATCAAATGTATTTAACTTCTCTGTCTATATAGTATTGATTGGTAATATTATGCATGGCTGATAGAGGTGACAGATAACGACTCGCTGATTAAAATCTTTGTCTCTTTTTGTATTTCAGAAATACACAATGAAGTGCACAAGTGTAAAACCTTAACTTAAATAATTCTGCAAGCCCTAAGAAATAATGATCAATAATATTTTAAAACTTAGAGCTTAAAGTTTGTACCTACAGCTTTACCATACTTTATTACTTATGCAAAACTAGTTGTCAAATAAAATAATGATTAAGCTATAAGAATTGTATATAAAGTATCCATTTTACTGTGCTCAGTACTGTTTACATTCAAATCTGAATAGTGATGTAGAAGTGAAATCAGATCTGGTTATTCTTATGGACTCAAGTGGCATTTTAGTCACAAGAATCAAAGCTAAGTGATAAATTGCATGTGAATTTAGCAAATTATCTCTAAAATTAATGTGACTTATGTATAACACTTGCAATAACAATCCATAAAAGCTTGATAACATGTTTGAATCAGGTTTGTAATCTTGTTTCTACATGTTTTAGAATTTAACTTCTGTTCCTATAGTTCACATGAGAGGACTTTTGCCTGTAGGGTTTTCTTGGAGTAGAGAGCATTCCAAGGGGGAATTGCACTATTTTTAGCAAAGTTAAACCTCTCCATGTTTACTAAAAAATCTTTTTCTCTAGGAAAGCATTTGTTCCTGAGCAAGAAATATCAGCAGGAATGTAACTGCAGGACAACAGCACGTAATTGCTGCCTTCTCAAGGGACACTGGTATTTTCAAAGAAGTCTGTTGCTTAAAGTAGCTCGAGGATTATAGAAGGATTTTGGAAGGATTTACCTCTGTAATATTTTTGTAGGTGGCTCTCAGACATCGGAATCCAGAAGAGCTATGGGTCGGAGCATGGGTGCCAGATTAGAAAGGCAAGAATTTGTTATAGGGGGCACAAAAAATAGGGTGTGAATGCTCCCAAAACTCGGGATATTTGCAATCATGTGGAAAAAAAGTTGGATTTTTTTTGTTTGTTTGTTTTGACTGAGGTAGGTCAGTTAGTGGAGAGTGTTTATTGGCTCAGAAAAATACTGCCAGTTACTGGTACAAAATAGGAGCGGGGAGAAGAGTGCAGGTCCCAGTGGGAGAGGAGGAGCGGGTTTCCCGGCAGCACCGATGGGATGCTGGCAGCTGCCACCTTGCCTTCCTCCCCCACAAGTTGTTTGGTGCTTATCTGTATGTGTTCAGAATCATTTGGAAACTCGCTCTTCTTAAATGTAAAATTAACTTTGTGCTTTTTAAAAGTTCCTTGGCATTTGTATTTCTTGCAGCTTGTTGGAGCTTCTAGAATCTTTTGAACCTAATGACCCTCAGACGCGCAGAAATGTTGTGGGTTAAACTTCACTCTCACTGGCCGTTGGTTTTGGGCGTGTGTGTGTTTCAGTCTGTGTTTGTAGGAGAAACATAACAAAATGAGACCGTCCTACTGTGATAAAATGTACTGAGCTTCCAGGTGGGTGTAATTCATGACCAGGTGAAAATCTAACTTGGTCCTGTGCATACACTTCAATTTGCACAAAAGGTTTATGTAGTAAAGAGCAGTTTATGGAGTAAAGTGCTTTTATGGAGGTTCACTGTTAATAAGCCTGTCAACTTCCAGAGGGTTAAAGCTTAACATGCACGATGATCTTAATAATGTGTCCGAACGTTATTGTTTCAATAAACCTCTGCTGCTTAGAAAGCTCTGGGTATGCACAGGAGCAGCAGGGCATGTTGCCTTCTTGTGTTTGTCTTTTTTCCCCTTCCACAAAGTACAGTGCATGGAACTGGTGCAACCATCCTTGTATTGTCACTAATGTTCCCGTGGCACTGGTGAAGTTAATCTAAAAAGGAGTGTGGACTTGAGTGGGGAGGACTTTTCCAGCCAATGAGTTTACTGTGTGAATTCCCCCTACTGCCAGCGATGCAATTTTAAATCATCTTCATCTATACAGACACTTTTTGTAGTAGTTCCCCCATTTGGTGTTTTTTTTTTTTTTTTTCTTGTGCGCCACCTTGTCCTCTTGACCTGTATTTTTCTAGGCTAAACAAAGTTCTTATCTCTCCTAATCATCTTAGAAACTCCTTTCTGAGCCTGTTCCAGAGACAGACTGATAAATCTGTTAGCTATATTAACGCTTTAATACCAGTGCCTGTCTTCCCTTCTAATAGTCTTCTCTCCTTCCATGCTGCATTTATTGTTTGCTCTTGCAAAATAAAGTTTGAAACAGATAGGATGAGGAGAGAGCACTGCAGGAAAAAATGTGACTATGGGGGTCTCTACCCGAAATAATGATGTAAGCAAGCTAAGCATGATGGAAAAATAGGAGTGCCCATAAAGTAAAAAGTGATTACTGTACTAAATCATACGCAGTTTTAACAAGGTAATTGCATTAGTACATGCAATATACACTTTTAATGCCATACTAAAATTTCAAGCCAAAGTGCTGGTTTCTAGTACCTAGCTCCATACTAGACACAGGCACCGAGCTTTTGGCACAGGCTCTTTGGAAGCATGTGGCATTGATTGTGCGTATTTCTCTGTAATGTAATATAATGTAACATATCATTCTGGTGTTTTTCTGCTTGGAGGAAGAAGCTATTTTTTTTTTCTTTTTTTCTCCTCTATGATGGATGCCGGGATCCTCTAATACACTTGTTGGTTATTTTACAAATGTACAGCCAGAGAGTCCTTTTTGCTTGATGGAAAGCGTGTGTGGAGCGTGTGCTGTGCTTCTGCGTATGAGAATTTTAGCTCAAGTTAACTGTCAGCCAACGGTTCGCGCTAGAATAGGAGTAAAATCCCAGTTCTGAGCTTAATTTTGCTGCTCTGTTGGTAACCATGGGACTCGTCCTGTGTTCGCCTATGGTGTCGGGCCGTATTGGTGAGTGGGATCCGTTCAGTAGCGAAAGGTGCTGTTTGACGTACCATTAATGTCAACCTTAATGATGTTTACTTGATCTTTTTTTTTTTCCATTTGAAGGAATTTATCCTTTCTAGAGAAGTTGTTTTGCATTTACTTTTTAAAAGCAAAGTCTGTTCCTGTTTGATATGCAGCACTAGAGGTCTGGTTTTGGAGGTGTCAATTCACCAGTCCTGTTTAAGGAGATGGATTGAGATGGGATCTGTCTGGTGGCAGAAACCCCCATGGTAGATTTTACTTGGAGCTTTTGATTCTGACTGGAAGTTTTAGGGTTTTGTTCTCAACTCCTTGCTTTTCACTTGTATCAAAAAGTAGAAGGGGATGTTATTTTTAGTTGATATTTTAGCTTCAGTGAAGGAATTAAAATTCCCTTAAATTTCCTGGGTGCAGCTGCCCATAGTTACTTGACCTACTTAAAGCTCATTTTTTTCCCCCTAGCACTTTTTATGTTTATTACCAGGAATAATTACAATACTTTCTGCTTATTTTCAAGTGCTTCTTGATCATATTGGAGAAATTAATTGTTTTTCAGTTTTGTGGGTTGTCACTACCCACACTCTAACTTGATATCAAAGCAGCGCTCTAAACCTACCGCAAAGTTGAGAAGCTTTTCTTGCTTTTGAGAAGAGCAAGGGTAGAGCTGGAGTACCACTATCACCTCCTTCTCTAAATTTGGAAAAACTTAAAGAACAAGTAGTCAGCAGTTTTGAAGTAATGAAAACTAAAACCACTCTGGTAGAACGAATTTTATGAGCGTATTGTGGGGGTCTAGTTTTCCCCAATGATTTGTTTAAGACTGTTTGCTTATTTTTTCTTCACGCTTAGTGAAAATATATATTTATTTTTCATATAAGACAGTTTTACAGGATTATTATTTTCAAGAGTTGAAAAATAACTTGCAGAATCGTTATGAGAGGGACGTGAAATCTTTACTCACCACCCTTTTCCTGGCCCCTATTGGGTAACAATGAAAATTTGGCAAATATTTAAATTCCTAGCAATGAAAACAGCCTTGTTTTGTCCGGTCAGACAACTTTTAGCCTCAATTTAGGGTCATCTGAGATGCTGATGGCTGCACCCACATTGAGATTTTTTTTAACTAGTTAGCACAGATATCACAGATCAAATCATTCTTTTCAAAGCTGAGAATGGTTAAATAAATGGGTTGCCCACACTTTGAGTGCAACAGCATCTAAACCTGCCTGGATGAGCTCTCCCCATGGGTCTTCTCCGGTGCCGTGGTCACTGTTATGTTATATTAGGGCTGTCTCCTTAGGTCGCCAAGGGCAGCATTTTGTTCACAAGCTCGCACAGAAAAGGCTCATCCTCCTCCTCCAAGCTGTAAATGGATTTTTATTGTAGGCTGAAAGTAGGGAGCATCCTTGTGTTATAGGAGATTGTAGTCCTTGCTAATGAGCCCTCCTGTCAAGTAGGAAAAGACTCACAGCCATAAAAGCCTGCACTGGAGCCTCTGTTGAGGACTTCTGGAGGCTTTTAGCCTCTCCGTGTTACTCAAATAAGTGCAATAAAATGCAAACGTAGCAGTAATCAGCAGCAACCCTCCTCCCACCACAGAGCTGATTCTCAAGTACTTGAAAATTCTGCTTTGTAGTATGGCTGGGATATAAACTGGTATCGCTACATCCTGTGAAGGTCTTTACTGTAGAAAACTTCCCCGGCCAGGGATAATTTGTAATGCTTCCAGAGTGTCCTTCTTGCAAATACAACGTCATCTGGGTCACCGTGAGGCTCTCTAGCATAAAACTGTAGGCGGTTGCACAGTAGCGCTCTGTTGACTTCAATTACAGTAACCGCACCCATCATTTGCCTTTTCTTTTTTTTTTTTTTTTTTTTTTTTTCCTTCTGATGTAAAGGGGTTATTTTTGGAATATTCATACAGCTCTAAGTGATAATTTAGATAGCCCAGCTGTTTCAGCAAAGCTTTGGGGTAGGCTAAATATTGGCCTGGTCTTTGCGGAGTTCACTGCTCTGGTGGAATCTTAAAATTTACATGAAGCCACATTGCTCGTGGCTGGGCTGAGAAGGGGCTCCGCATCCCCCATCTCCTCCTCCAGTCCTCCTTTCAGTTATTTGTGGTTTATCTTCACTTTAATACTTATTTGGTTCTTTTTGATTATTGAAGGAGTCTTCCAGATGAGGAAAGTTGTCTATGTAAATTTTGCTATTTTAAACTGTTCTTATAGTTAAGTTGCAACTGTCGTGTTTTGTCAGATATATGTGTATTTATATCTGCAACTTGTTCTGACGATTGCTCTTCTTATTCTGCCCTAAAAGCACTGTATTTATATTTTGTTTTGGTCATTCACATGATGCTAGAACAAAACTTGAATCTTTCCTCTGCAGCACGCAGCAGTCTTGTGTAAACGGGTACAACCAGGAAGTCTATTACAGGTGATGCATTTTTTTCACTTACTCAATGTTTAACAAATTATTTCTTTTTCTGATTCTTTTGAAGCACTTAAAGAAAATGCTTAATAGCTTAGCCCTTGCAAATGCAGTACAGTTACTTTTTGTACCTCACTGAATGTTCTTATTAGTGATGCTTGAGCTTATTTGACAGTCGTGTTAATGAATATCCCATCCTTTGGTGTTTTATTTTGTGATAGGACCATGCAACTATAATGAAGCTATCAGGAAAGCTGGGAATTATGAGTGTGCGGTGCTCAGAAGGGCTTGTGTGGCTAAATAACTTTAGTTTTGAGGAATAGCGATGATACAACTGCACACTGCAGTTGTGTAATTTAGTAGAGAAAACAAATCTGGAAAGACTCAAATACAGAAAATATTACAAAATAGCCTGCAGAGACTATAGTACCTGTTGTGAAAATTAGCTTAATCAAACCAGTGCTAATTTATTGTAGGCAAGGGGAGATAGCAAATTTAATTTTGTTTAGTTTAATTGCAGTAAAGTTGGAATTGAAGGTCAAGGTATCACGGGGTGCTTCAGCAGCCCTCGCTTTGCTCCTGCTGAAAAGCTTCAGTCTTGCTCTGTGCAGGCCATGCGCTGCCTCCGTTTTCCTTCTGCGCTGACTTGCAGGAAGAGTTCACCAAAAAATGGCAAGTTTGTCAGGTCAGGTTTGCTGCTTTGTCCCTGTAACCTTCCCACCTCTTTCATCTTTTTCTTTCCTGTGAATAAACTAAGCTTTGTCAGCAGCAGCCACACCTGGTGTAATGGCAAATGTTTGAGTGAGATATTTTGTAGCCCTATTCATAGGCAGAGGCCTGTAGGTCTCTCGTGCTCCTGACCCTTGATACTCAAACCAGCATAGACAAATCATATCTGAAGTTGGGTTCCTCTAGATTAAACTGTCAAGAATGGGCGAAACTAATTACTTTTAAAGGTCAAGCTATATACAACCCAAACCAAACAACCAACCCTTCTCAATAAAACAACAAATCTGAAAACATGACTTTATGTTTGTGTGTACATAAGAGGTGAATATTAGGTGTCCAGGCTTCTATTCAGTCTATAAATTTGAAGTGTGAAATAAAGGCTGTATTTTCTCTTGCAGTAATACAAAGGACATTTAACATGTTTTTTTGCACATTAATCTTGATTCCGGATGGATTCTTCTCAATTAGATTCATGTGTCCAAGACAGTTTATTCAGAGATGCAGTTTTTGTATGCACATTTTTCTCCAAATATCCTGTTTAATTCCAGCATGGCCCCACTAGACTGGAGGAGCAATCCAGTAGTTGCTGGGATTACTGTGCCCTTGGAAGAGGTGCTGCTTTTATGGAGCAGGAGATTTCTTCGCTTTGGTTCCTCTATGGGAGGGCTCCTAGTGAATGTGCAGTCTGGCAACCCTCCAGCTCCTGTAATTCTTAAATATTGTAAAACATCAAATTCCCTGTTATGTTGGCAAACAGTGTGGCGCGCCAGAAGGGTGGTTCAGATAATGGCTTTGACAGCAAATGGTTTTTGCCTCATTGTCTCTCCTGGTGTGTTGGTGAACGTGTCCTTTGGGCCCTTCTCAACAGGAGCTTACCGGAGTGTTGGCTCTCGGTGGTTTAACTGGGAGCTTGGCAGTTATCTGGGAGAGAGTTTTAGGAAGACTGTTGACTGAAAAGAGATGGAAGGGGGAATGAGGCTCTTTAAATGGATTTGTCAATTATTCCTGGTTTAGCTTAATTTTTAGTATCTAATAATATGAAAATGTTGTTATTTTCCTATTTATTTATATTTATTTCCTGTTATTTTTCTATTACAACTTGGAAGTGCGTGCCTGAATCCAAACCTTGGTGTATTCTCTGTGTGTGTGTGCAATTTAAGGCTTCTTTTTCCTTAGATGACCCGTTTCCATAAACTACTCAGATTTAGCAGATCTTATCTGTAGATGACAATTAGGTGAAACTATTCGTGAATGTAAATGAATCCATAGGAATTTGCTTGTTTTTCCTATGAATCACAGTAAAGAATAGATTAGTGTTGAGGTATGTTTACAGTTTCGGTGCCATGACTTCATGCTTCATTTTTACACTCCATTTTCATGTTAAAAGTACAACTTTGGCTTGGCAGCAAGCCTAATGGCAGCTCTTAAATACGTATATATCTTGCACACCTAAAGTAGTTGAAAGAGAGGCTTTTAGGTTTACCCTTGACCTGGAATCCAGTTAAGGAAAAAAAAATTACTATTAGCTTTACTTATGAAATGAGTCCATTCCCCAAGCAAAATGAATATCTGCACAATTAACTGTGATTGATCTGGGTGTACATGGTGGTGCCCTTCTTGCGTGCCCTGGCGCTACCCTCCAGAGTCCTTGAGTTTGATGTGTTCATCTTAATAAACGACGTTGAAGCAACAGCTCTAGATTGCCTTGCATTGAAATGCGAACAATGAATTACCCTGGACAATAAACTGCCTGATGTGTGTGTTCACTCACCCTTCTTTAAGGAATAAAATAGTTAATAACATTCAAGAAAACATTATCCTAGTTAAGGACATACTGTTCTGTATGGCCCAAAGGGTTCATAGGGATAGTGATGGTGATGTGAAGGTGAGCATTGCTTTCCATACGCAGCCCAACAGCCTAGGGGGTGGGTGGAAGTGAAATTGCAAAATATTATTCTTCTCCTTGTCTGGGATTCACTAACAAGAATTTCTTGACTTTCAGTTCGCGTTTTCTCTATTACAATTGCACTGTCTGATGTAACGAGGGAATTAAATAGTTTGTGAAATATATGAAGCCCTTGGAGGGAAGGGGAGGGGAGAAACTTTTCCATAACTGACAACAAATTTCCAGCAAACGTTTTTTTCTTTGTTTTGTTTTCCCTTTTTCCTTTTGGATCCCTTTGAAATAAGAGGCTGCAAGCTGAAATAAGGGATGCAAGCTGAATGCTTGCATTTATTGGCTTCTAAAAATGAATGGTGAGTAATAGGGCAAGAAAAGAGCTGCTTCGTTGCAGTCTTGTCAGTGCTGTGCTAAAGCAGGTTGCTGTGGAAGAGAATGGAGATTGTGAAAGTGGGTTATGTGTCTTGGAAGGTAGCATGGGTTAATGTCTCTTACAGTCATGAGACAGCAGACATTAAAAATAATTGGGATATTTTAAGCATGAGATGAAGAGTGCCCTATTGATTGAATGAGGAGTCACAGCTTTTCATGTGGCTGACAGTATTTGAGGTTGTGTGGTTGCTCCTCGAGCAGTCCCGTCTTTCCGAAACTGAAATATGCAGATGGATCCAAGCCTGGATCCTGTTTATCCTAGCGGCGAGTGGAGCAGGATAGTCCCTGCCGATTTGAAAGGACTTTGTGAATATGGAAAATGTATGGACTGAAACTGCAATTGGAGGACTTAGATTGGATGTCAAGAGGAGTTCTTCAGTTTTCTCTGGTGACTGCTTTAAACAGCTGGGAAGGTGTAAATGTTCACTGGGGATGGTTGAATTATTATTTAGTCTTAATGTGGGGAAAGACAATGAATTAAATGATCTGCTGATGTTCCTATCAGTGCTGTTTTCTTTAATTCCATGATAGATGTCTGCAGGTTACAGATCTGGTGCTCTTAAGCAAAATAAAAAGCCTGTCTGCTGTATTCTAGTGCATCCTTGTACCTTGTAGTGTGTTTACCTTCCATTAAGAAATGCAGCCTTCTCTCTCCACATGAACTTCAGCGAAGTCAGTTCATTTCCTGCATCGTTCAGGCTGATGCGACTCATTTGCTGCTGCCTTGTCTGCATTCTGCTACATGTAGGGTAAATGCAGCAGTTTGTCTTGGCGTTCTAGCAGATTTTGTACGAGGACTCATGTCTGGGGTGGTTGCTGTGCCTTGCTGTAGGAATTGGGCAATGAGAGTCCGCTTCCTCTGCGCAGCTTACATGGCATGTTACGATTTCTCTGCCACCTGGAAATGAGGGAAGTGGCTTTTGCTACTGAAGCATCAAGGGACTGGGTTTATTGCATCTACGTTTAGTAGAGTGTGCAAACAAAAGGGGTTTCTTTTAGTTGCACCAAATTTTCCCAACCTTTTAAGACAAAAGGTGTTGGGGGGCAGGGGAAAGGCCACCGCCACCAGCAAAAGGACAAGATGCTTTCCTTGTGCTTCGCTTTCCTGCCATGGGAAACCACATGGGCCAGGAATCTGATCCTCCTGGAAAAGCTTCCCCTGCTTTCAGTTTTCCATCAGACACATCCCCTGATCTAGCTCTCCACGTGGCTTCACAAATGGTGGTGTTGCCAGGGGGTGAAGGAAGGGAAATGGCTGTGACCACCTCAAACTGTGGCCTGAGAGGAGGACATTGTGCAGAGGGCCATGACTGGTGTGTGATCAGGTCCGTCCCTCGCTTTGTTGTCTCCTCTGGGTCCTTGTGTGGCAAAATGGGGTGCAGACACTGACTGCAGGAAGCAGAAGGCAGAACAGCTTACAGAAAAAAAAAAAAAAAAAAAAAGGTGTATATTTACTGGGGAGTTTTCCTGGGCAGAAATAGAAAAAAAAAAAAAGCAGAGGAATTAAATATTTGTGGACTATAAGAATGACAGGAGTAAAGTGCCTTTTATATAAGAAATGGCCGAGCAGCCGGAGCTTGAAGCCGTGTAAGGTGAATGTTCCTGGAGAAGGAAGGTGAGCTTGGCCATATGGCAGCTGCCCCAGGGAAGGAGGTTGTCGGTAGCCCTGACTTAATACTGCTACTGTTGTCCTTGCAGCTTTTATTATCCTGTAAGCATCTTTCCTAGCTGAGAATGAAGAGGGTCTCTATTCCTTTGGGAATAGAGCCCTTATTCCCCCAGAACAGGCAGAGCGTTGCCTGGGCTGCCCGCTGTGGTTGGCGCATGTTGCGCGCTCACCAACTGGGCATCCCCGGGATTGCTCCGTGGGGGAAGTCTGCGGGGCTGCCCGTGCCAGGCTGGAGTGCTCACCGCCGGGATTGGCCTGGGCACAATTCCCTCCCTGTGGGCCGTGTGGCCGGCAGCAGCGGGACGCACAAACAGTGCCTGCTGTGTCCCTGCCTCGGCTGCCCTCGGCACGCTCGCCGCTTGCTGGGAAACTACCTGAAAGAAGCACCCGATGGCCAAGGATTTATTAAAATTGATCATGGCTGTGGAAAGCTGCAGGTCCTGAATGTGAACCTGGAGTCTAGGGAAGGATTTGGAGCCCTTATCTCCCTGTTTTCAGTTGGCTGAGGAAAGTAAACCATGCGTTAGGATTTATTAAGTGCTGGAGTTCAGCAGTTAATTCTGGTCATTAGTTAATCGACTGAGTCAGCAAGAATCTTTCTGATAGCCTGATTAAATAATGTCCAAAGCAACTTCCTTCCATGGGTGTTGAATGTGAGGTGTGGTAGTGTGAGATTCCTAAATAATGTGCTGCACTGGGATAGCTAGTGCTGGCCTTGTGTCTGAGTAGTGCTTTGCACGCATAGTGGAGTTTAAAAATGGGTTAGTGGTTATTCTTGTCATACAGCACATGGACTAACCACAACACTACAATGAATCCTTCAGAAGAGAGCAGTCATCAACCTCATCTGATCCAGTATTAATTTTCAGAATAAGAGAAGCAGAAGCATCTTTTCTTTTGTGGGTGGCCATATAGGCAGTGCTGAGAATTGCTCTGATCCACCATCGGATCCACCTGAACCACCAAAAAATTATTTTTGGCGTTTGCTTGTGGGCAACTTGCATTGGAGACTTTGGATGGGATCTGGGCTCATCTGAACTGCTTGCTGGATTCCCACCCTGCAGTCACCTCCGCGCGCCTGGTATTGCTCTACCTCAAGACGGAAGATGTGTGTACAACACCTTGGCCCTGTTTCCTGGCGTGTCAGTGGGCAGAAGTAGGTCCAGATCATAATCCTGCTACCAACGCTCAGCTTGTAGAATGTCCCATGGAAAGATGTTGATGCAGAGAAGTTCTGCTAGGTCTGCAGTGAATGCAAAATTAAAATGTTGCGCTGTTTTTGGGCAGGCTGGAAGCACTTGTGGTTTCTCCGTTGCTTAGAATTGGCAGAGAGCTGTCCTAGTCCTCACTGCAACACATCAGTGGATTTATGTTATTTTAGATTGTTATTTGGAATAATTTTACTTCTATTCAGTTTCTTCCCAAGGGCCTTCAGTTTTTAATAAAAACCTTAATGGGCTATGCACAGGATTCATCCATGGTCCTTGTTTTATCTGCTTTATAAATCTTTCTAACATTTACAACCTTACTTTAATAGTAAGTACTAATGTTTAGTAATTGCAGTGAAATGGCATTTTAATTATTACAGCTTTCAAAGTTGCTGCCGAGTGATGAATCTGCTATAAAATATTGTTCATCTCAAAAATATTTGTGGATTCGTGAATATATAATTTTATGAGCATCAGTTAATAAAGTTTAATGCCTAACTCTGAACATGCTTAAGCCCAGTTGAGATTCCCTTCAGTTGTCTTGTCTTTCCTCATAAATCTGGAGCTCCAGAAGATTCTTTTAATAGATAAATTCCATTATTTATTCTCGAATCCACACAGGATGTGGAGTTTCCTTTTCCTTTTAGCTCAAGGTTGGATGAGGGAGAGCTGCTCCCTGAAATGAGCTCGTAATGGGACCTCAAGCCAGGATGCTGACCTGAAAGCTATTTCTTCCTTCTTCCCTCTCTGTTTATTTGTAATCAGTGGCTACAATAATACTCAGTGAACTAGCTGTTTAGCATCTGCAGAGCAGTTATATGTACTCATTATAAGTGCCCGGTTGTGTCTTGGGCATATTTGCAGTTTGGTGTATTGATCTTCATGGATTATTTTAAGAGCTGTTTGGCACAACCTTGGAAGTGAAGGTCAGACATGACTGAAATTAAAAAATACCCAGCTTCAGAGCGTGTTTCTGTGGCGGCTGTCTTCATGGACAGAGAACACTCTTGCTTTTGCTTTTTGCATGGACTAATACTGAAGTTATTCATGGTAATTAATGAAAATAATTAGTTTCTCATTCCTTAAAAGCTTGTTCCTTGAGCATCTGATTTCATCAGAAAGATACAATCTGGTTTTCGGTAATGTTTAACATTAGATTTCTATATTGGGAAGTCCATATTTGTGTTTATATATTAAAAATGTGTTTATTTTGAAGTGTCTGCCTAGTGTTACGGTAATTGCCTCTAAATTGCTTTTAAATTGGGAATGGGATGAGTGGTTCTTTAGCTGTCTGGTATCTTTAATTCACATTTGCTCAGTGAATTTTGGAATTACTACACAATTCATTTATCTTGGTTCCATATTTTTCCTGAAGCCAGGCATTTTGGTGGCTGTTCAGCCATCTGTTTGTAGGCTAAAACTGATGCACTTTGTCCTTCTCCTCGACTTTTGGTCTGGAGCTGCAGGGATTTGTGCCATGACGGCTTCAGTCCCTGGCTACATCTCACCCCAGCCCCCTCGACAGCCCTTCGCGTGGCTTATTCCAGTTTGTCGGAGTTTTTTTGTTACTGGGAGCCCCAAAACTGGACGTGATGTTCCAGCTCCGGGTGTGACAGGGAGAGGGAGCAATCGTTTCCCTTGCCTTGTTAACTACAGGTTTTGCTGGGGAGCCCTGAGTGTCCTCGGCTTCTGCTGCTGCGGGAGTGCATGGCCTGGGAATAGGGAAATAATTAGGTAGGATATGATAAATGCAGCTTGTATTTTTTTTCTTCCCAGACTAAGTAAGCCTTGACTACTAAACTTACTCTTATCAGTTCAACCATATTAAAAAAACCTGTAAGAAGACCAGTTATTTTTATTTATGTGCCAAGTGCTTTGGTTGTGTTAGTTAAAACTGAAGCATTCCTGATGTGTTTGGTGAAAAGAATCCGAATGTGACAAGTTTAGAGGAAGTTACTGCAAGCCTTTTTGAAGTATGCTTTGAGTGTTTTGTGTACTGTGGTGTTGAATATAAAAGGTTAATTTATAAGGTGCAGATGTGGTTTTCCTAGATGGCGTGAGATTTTTAGAGATTGCTGCTGTAAAGAAATTCTCTGTTGGTATTGTGATAAGAAAAAGAATTAGCAAATGACATGGGGGAAATGAATACTCATAATAACACAAGTCCCTTTCTTTTCCCAATTCTAGGGCATATTCCCTTGTGGATTCTAGTCAAGTATCTACTTTCCTGATTTCTATTCTGCTCATAGTCTACGGCAGTTTCAGGTAAGATTTTTCTTTAAGTTTTTGTATAATTTTTCTTTTTTAAAGAAAAATATCTCAATAAGGGACTGAATATGGTTTATGCCTTTTGTTTCATTATATCATTGTCCAATTAGTGGCTAATGCAAATGAAATACTACTTGGTTCTTAGAAGGAAATGGAAACAGAAGAAAAAGTATCTGGCTGTGTTTTGTGAAAGACATAATTGTATGACTAATCAAGTTACAAGGATATGAAAGATAACTTTGAAGTTAGTCCTTGAAGGCAATTCTTTAAAATTGTGCTTTGGAGGATATAAAAATTTTTGAGAAAGAGGTGAACTTAATGTTTGCAATGATAGTATTTTATACGTAATGTTTTTATGTTGTCTGTCTGTCTTCCTTTCTCATTTGCAGCCAGCTCTTATTAAATAGAGATATTTAAGTATTTGTGGTCTTTACTGCAGTGTGAAGAAGAGCTTAATGGAGAAGGGGGAAACAGAAAAGGTCAAAAATAGTTTTTACAGAAAATTGTAGAATGGTAGTAACAAAAGGTTCTAAGGTATAACTTATCTAAGTTGTTTAAGGAATTCAAATGCGGTGGTAAATTACAAGATGATAATTCATTTGGAAATTCCTAAAGTAGTAAGATTAAAAACTTCTGGCAAAATAGGTGGAATAGCAACTTTCTGAAAAGAGTAAAATTACTAGTGAAAATACTCGTTCATAAATGAAAGCACTGATGTCTTCATCTAGATCTAGCGCTTTGTCTCATGCTGCATTAAACTGCAACAGAGCCCTGGGGTAAATCGAAGCCAAATTATTTCTGGGAATCTCACTCTCCCAATTGTTATTCCCTTAGAAAATTAGTGAAGTGCTTATAATTGGTGGTTTTTATTTTATGTAGCAATCTGTTGGAACATGTGTGTTTAACATGGTCTTAAAAACAGATTAATAATTCTATATAAATTTTTCCTGTTGCATAGCATTGGAAAGAAGCCAGATTTACTCAGTCCTTAAGTTCAATTGTTAAGATTTGTCACCATTTTGTAAACTTGAGGAATCTTGCTCAAGTTCTTGTTTTCTTTAGCAAGTATAAATAGTAAGTCAGTAAGCTTACTAACACGTCAAGTGTATATCCTGATACCTTTAGTGACGAATAGGGTAGTAAATCAGCAGTTGCAGGGTTGACAAAGGACATATAACATGGCCCCTAGGGCCTTTAGAACCAGGATCATGATTCATGATGCAGTATTACAGCCTCAAAACCAGACAATGGTTATGTGGAGCTAATCTTTGGAAAGAGAAAACATCCTTTATCACTGCTTGATAATTTTATCGGCCTTGTTTAGAAAGGTGCTCTGTGCTGCTCGTCGGCATGGGTGGAAGCTAGCGAGTCATTGCACGGATGTGTGCGGAAACCCAGTCACTCGGCTGGGTTGTGGCTCCTACCTGAGTCAGGGTTAGGTGAGTTGCTGGAGTTTTAGTAGATGATATGATTAAAAAAAAACATGTTTTCTAGCTTGGATTTGTTTTACTGCAACAAAAATAGCCTCTATTCTCAGCACTTCTTCAGATGGATAGAGGGGCTTGTTTTTGTGCCTAGTTGCATATCTGACTCTTTGTGCTTTTCTGTTGAGTTACATAGGGTTTCTGTTGTTTCAAGAAGTATTCTTATTCTTTGCTGAATTTGTAGTTTCAGACCACACGTTCTTAAGATGTCATGGTTTAGTTGTAAAGGAGTACGAGCCTTCTTTTCATCCTGCATAAATGAAGTACGTGTTTTTTGGATGATCTAACATTTAGTTCTGTCCTTACAAAAAAAAAAAAAAAAAAATCCTGAACAATATCTTATATATATGCTGGCAATTTAAAATCTCAGGAGGAAGAAAACATTCTAGGATGTGAGTCTCAGTCTTTCATCTTTTACAGCAATGTGGTTGAACAGGCTTATCTTGGAAGGGGTTATGAGTCAATTCACAGGTAGGAAATCTGGAAGGAGTAAAGCTGAGCAGCTAAGAACGTGGATCCCTTTCAACGCCTCCTTTGTGAGCTGACACTCTGTGCCTTTGGATTTTTGTAGTTGCTGAAGGGAACCACTGGAAAACTACCTTTTATGGTTAAATAATACTGTGTACATACCTAATATATTATTATTCACACATTTTGTACTTTTTTAAAAATGTGTATCTTCATGTAGTAGTATTGTAATTAACTATTGCAGTAGGCTGTTAAGAATGAGAGATATAGATGTGTAACTAATGTGTAGAGGTACTTTAGACATGACTTAGATATGTTTTACTGGATGTGCATTTATAAACAAGTTCTGAATTGGATTGTGTAAGTGGTAAAATTATTTTTCTTTAAGTTGCTGAAGGAATAGGACCTTGAGGAAAGAAAATAAAATCTTGATTAGCATAGTGCTTCAAAATGAAAAAAATTTCTTCCTGCTTTGAACTCGTGTGACCTATAGACTGGATTATTGGAATTGATTGCACATCATTTTAGAATATTTTGTTTACAAAGTCTTAATGCCTATTGAATTTTCCTCAGTAATATGGCATATCATTAATTTATAAAAAGTGTTAGAATAAGATAAAAGCCTCACCCATTAGACTATTAAAACTACTACTTTTTCATGTCTGTATTCTGATTTCTGATGCTTTTCATTTTTTGTAAGTTAAACTCATGTTTTTCTCATTTCACATTTGCAGGTCTATATATGAGTTGCTAAAATATTTTTAACACAAAAGTAAAGCTCTATCTAGTTTTAGGATACATAATTCTAGCTATTACAAGTGATTGTTGTACTGCTTATTAGCAATTTGGGATAACTTATACCTGAAAGAAAAGGTATCAAATTTAAGGATTCAGTGTCAGGATCAGAATAGATAGCTTTCAAATTTACTTGCTTTTGGAACATAATAACAGTTTCAGTGGAGAGATTTAGTCCATGTCCAGTGTGGTAGCGTGGGTTTTTAATCTACAAAGATCCTTTTGGGTTTGACCTCATAGCTGAAAGCTACATTTGAGAAATAGCTTCAGCTTCTGAAATGCTGCTGTGCCCCCCTTCTCCCTGCCCACATTAAGGGCACCATGGGCATATTTCAGAAAATGATGCTGCCTTGCACAGGGAACATGAGAGAACGCTGATGTGTGCAGTATATATTGCTTCTCCCAGGAGAGGTCAATAAAATCAGGTTTTGTTCTGATACCTCCTTAGGTTCCCCTGTCTTTCATCTTTCAAATGACAATGCCCTTTATATAGACATATGTGTTGGTTTATCTTATCTGCTGTCTTGAATAACTTAAATGTAAAGGAAGATCAAGACCGCTATCTTTTTGAAATTACTGGGAGACGTGACCTTCTGACAGATAATATATTAAAAATGTTAATGATTAGCAGAAGTAGAATCTTTTTTTTTTTTTTTTTTTTTTAATCCTCCAGTTATCTGTAAAGCATTTAGAAAAGGGGTACATTTGTCCTGGAATAAGAGAGGAATTCTGAACTTGAGGAATTAGAGAGGTTTAGTCGGTGAAAGGCCAAGGGGAAAAATGATGCTGTTGCAAGGCAAGTGAATTCCCCTTCCCTCTCTAATAGATAGAAGAGCCAATCCAGAGTACATTACCCATCAGAGTGAAGTACATGGCTTATAAAACGGAGAACTGCTTCTCTTGCTGTGGGTCAGGGCTTTTTTTCATGACTGTGCTGGGACTTTTAGCTTCGTGCCCTTCTGTGCTGCTCTCCCTCCTCCTTTCAGACAGGCCTCGAACTTGATAAACTTTATTATAGTCTATCAAAAGGGCCAGTATTGTCTTGAACAGGTAAAAGTGGTGAATTGGTGTATGCAGATGTGCTCTTTAGTTGTGGATTTTTAAATGCATGAGCTTAGCCTGGAATTTAGCTGTATTTCCTATGGCTCCTGGCTGCAATGGAGGTTTGAACGGTGGGATTACTTTGCAGGCAGGTAACAGCTAAATCTTCTATCCTATCACATACCCAAACATGATCCCTCCTTCTGTGCAAAGCCTGATTTAATGCACGTATCTGGTTTTAAGCCAAAAACGTTATACAGATGCTTCTCAAATGAAATGAAGGCCAGCTTTGTTTTGCGGGTATTTACAGAAGAATTTGCACGGTTTTAAAGACAGAAAATTAGATAAGTACAAAATACATATTATTTACATTTTATGTATATCCTGGTTGGCTTTCTGCTTCAAAATTAGTGATGAGGGCCCTCACATATCTTTGCTGTGTTTGCTAGATAGTATAGGATTAAAGTACAAGCTTTGCCTCCCATCTGCAGGTGACAACTGATCTTCTCATGCTGCAGACTCTGACCTTCCCACATTAAGCATGCAAAGTATTGGAGGCCTCCAGAAGCTAGTAGACTAATTTGTGATACCAAAGAACAAGACACATTGGTTGAATTATTCTTTTTTCCTGCCGCTCTCCCCCACCACCTCTGCCTTGCTTATTCAGATAATTAGGTTGTAAGTTCTGTGGGATAAGACTCCTTCTTGTCTGGTTCCTAAACAGCACTGCACAACCATGGTGACTCCACGTTCCTGATCTTTGCTAGTTAGCAGGGGTCTGTGCATGCTACATTTGAGCTGAATGCAACATTTCAGAGGAGGTGTAAGAAGTTTAGATTTAGCTGTATGGAAATGTTTCCAAATACTCAAATAAAATGTGTGACTAATTCTAGTAACAGCATGTGAGGTAATAAAAATAGCTTATTTATTTCTAGCTGAAAGAAACTTTAACCAAGTTTCTGAGTTTATCTTAAGTAACGTTTTTCTTGGCTGGCAGTGCTGTGCCTGGACTTCTAACTTTCTGTATATATATGCGTGTAGGTATGTTTGTATGTATGTTCCTTTCCCTGCATAGATTTTATAATTTTCCATTACTTTTGCAAATTTTGCAATAACTCTTTTTGGGTGAGAAAAAGTTATCTTTGCTAGAATATGATTTTTTCTATGTAAAGTACCAGTGGGAAACTTTACTAAAAAACGTTGAGACTAGGAGATAGAAGAAAGAATTTGTCCCCATGTTTGTGTTGGATAGAAATGTTTTGTTCAGTTTGAATGGGTAGAGGAAGCCACCAGTGTCTTCTGTCCCTGGACAATGTGTAACTACAGATGCATGCAAACAGAAACTGGTTCAAATAATGTTCTTGTGGTTGGCTTTATGTCTTGACATTTACAGATATCAGAATACATATTTCACAGGGAAACTTTTAGAGAAAGGATGTGCTCTGAGTTCATAAGCATCCGCTTATGCAGCATCCAGAGCTGAACAGGGATATGGACTAAGCTGAGTCTGCCTGGGTGTACCCGCTGCAGGTGGGATGTTCTTACCAGAGACACACAAGTTAAGAGAACTTCCCCCATCGAGGGATGTTTGCATGTACTTCCTGCTGCAATTTCCCTTTTTCTTTATCCCACTGCAGATCTTGCATTGGAGTTTGCCCCTTGAATCTCAGAAATATGCTTTAAAAGCCACAGTAACAATGTGGGAGCATATGGCAGAGTTTAGCCTCTCTCTATATATAGCTTGCATTGAGATCTGTTTGAATTAAACTGCCTCAGGTCAGTGACTGATTCTGATTTTAATTTTCATTTGGAAAGATTGGAACCTGACAATTTTGTGACAGCACAGAAGTCACCGAGCTTTAATATGAGGGACTCCTCACCAGGGCAAGCAGGGAGGAACTGCTCCTTACATTGCATCTGCAAGAGACACTTTGCATCCTCGCTGTCGTATTTCCTCTGTTGTTTTACAGAACATATTCTTGCAGGATTTCCCTGGAGCTTTATTGCAACAGCAGGTTGGGATCCATAGGCAGAATCGGAACCGTTACGGTGATAACGTGCCAGCAGCTTTTGCTCTTTCCTTCGGCTTGGCATGCCCTGCCGGAGCGTTTCCCTGTGGGAGGCAAAGCCCTGCTGCCTCGGCAGCTCCGCGCTGGACACCGTGGTGCCTCGAGCTGCCAGGACACCCAGAAGAAAACAGCTGTGCAGCCTCTTGCCTGACGGGAGCTTCTGGCCAAGTGTTGCCGTTGCAGCCCTGGCAAAGATGGGGGAAAAAAAAGCAAACGCTTCTCAGCTTGCCACTCATTTGCAGCCCAAGAGCTTTCAGTGTAGTTCCTTTTACAGCACAGACTTGAACTTTCCTGCAGGACGCTTTTGTGGTCACTTCTCAGGTATTTTTATTTGAGCAGTAATTTGCAGCAGAGGGAAGGGCCAAATCGTAAAATGGTTGCAGATTATTCAGGATTGGGCTTGGAGCAGCAGCTGCGTTGCTAAGTGAGAGTGATCTCCTAGTTTATGCTCAATATGGAGGTAGGACTGTTGATGGGTAACGTGATAATTGCTGACACTATCCAAGCGAGTGAAATGGGGCTGAAGTTGTTTGAGCAGTAGGACCAAGAGCTTCTTTTCAGATTTCCTTGCTGACAGCAATGTCCCTAAATTAGGAGGAGTTCCTTGATACCGTCATTGGGACTCGTCTTGCCGAGCTGCACTGATTCAAAGGAGAATGAAATGCAGCCAGGAGAGGAGGATTACCTTGTTTGGCCAGCTCTTGGATCGAGGCTTGCTGGGCTGTCAGCCTTCTCTTGGCTTTTATAGTTTGAGAAGAGAATTACGAGGCTAGAGTGGATGAATGGGGAAAAAGGAAATGGAGGCAGAGGATAAGGGCACCCAGACAAGACACAGAGCAGAGCGCTGTAGAAACACAAGCTGTTAGATGAGAAGGGCTGATTCATTTCCTAGAATTCTGGTGTTGGACATTGCCCGTTTCTGTTTTTGATAACTTTTTAGCTGATGGTTTGGAGTTGGCATAAAAGCTCTGTATATCTAAGGTTGAAGGTTCTTCATATTTTGCTGGGGTCCCAAAGCCCTGTTATTTTCATCATGCTGCTTGGGAGTACCTGAGTAATAGCAGTAGAGGAATCAGAGCTCCCCTTCCCTCCATTTTGTGTGTTTGCTTGTTTTCCTGCCGTGAACCTGCTCAACCTCCCTTCCTTCAAGCTGCCACCCCTATTTAGCTGCTAAAATCCTATACGTGCTCCATTTCAGGTTGTATAACTCCACAGCTCAAAATAACTCAGCTGTACATTGATGGGTGACCTTTACATTCACATGACATAACTGACACCTGTAGATTTGTATAAAGGATTTAAGGATTGTGGGTTGTTTGTTTGGTTGGTTTTTAACCTGTATGGCAAATTAACAGCACTTACTTGCTTTGCACTGTAAGATTAGCAGCTCAACTTGAAGCAGAGTTTAATGCCTGTTGACCTGGAGTTTTATCAAAATACCATACTGGTGATGCTGCAGACATAAGGCCAAGTTGTGCAGTGTTTCTGGTAGCTCTCAGTAGCTTCTTTGAATAAATAAATTCACAACTGAGTCATGAATAACATGCATGTAAGAATGATTAAACCTGATTGCTAGTATTTACATATATATGTATGTATATATATATACACACACACACACACACACCCTAGAATTTAATGATAGAAATAATTGCTGTCCAAGACAGATCCTGAAGAGAATTGCACTATTTCGAGACATTAAGCCAGAAATTATTAGAATGCAATTTGGAAGTTACATAGAAGGACAGGCCTGTGGCAAAAGTGGGAGAATACTGCATTGCTTGGGACTTTCGAAGTGCATGGAAAAAAAATGTCATTTTTGTAGTATACAACATATGGTGATACATTGGGCTACTGTTTGTAGGGTTTTGTGCGTGCAGATTTGTTTTTTTAACTGGTGTGGTGCCTTTACTCTCAGTCCTGAGCTCTCTGCACCCATTTTACTTGCCTTTTTGCATTTGAGTAGATAGGTATTGGGCCACATAGTAGATGTGTTATTGGGGTACCAGAGATGATGCAGTTCAAATAATACGAGAGAGTGTCTAGGAGAATGTGGAGCAAGAGCCCTTGTGCTGCCTCTCTGTCTTCTTTCTTGACCAAAAGTCAGTATTATCTTCTGTGAGAAGAAAGATAACATTATCTTATCAAAAGGAGAATTAAATGGAGACACACTTTGGTTTCCAGTGTCCTATAGAAACTAATAATGGTGTTCTGAGAGTGCATGGGGTTTATTCTCATAACCACATTAAAGTGCCTTTTCAGGGAGCGGGTGCTGTAGCAGGGTGATAAGGAGACCATAGTGATAAATCTAAGCAGGGGTTTGAAATTTGCCTAAGTCTTTTTTTTTTTTTTTTTTTTTCTCCTAAGGTCTCTCAACATGGACTTTGAGAATCAAGACAAAGAGAAAGACAATAGCAGTGCAGCTGGATCTTTTAATGGCAACAGCACCAATAACAGTAAGGGTTAGCTTTACTTTTTATCTTTCTTTCATCACTTCAGTGTGCAGCATCTTCTTGTACTTCATCTGTTTGTGTATTTCAGCCACCTGCTTTGTAGATTCAGCAGATGTGCTGTTTAGGCACTTAAACCTTTTGCTGTGTATCAATATTGCTATCTAGTTCAGCCCATGGAACAGAATTTAATCATCAACATTTCCATGTGGTAGAGAAACTGCACGTCGCACAATTTGTCAGGTATTACTGGAAGTGGAGGCAGTTCCACTTTTTTAATGCAGTTCTGAGAAGGGAATGTCACTTCTTTTTGTCTGGTGTTCGTCACTGTGACATATTAGCCAGTGCATTAACAAAGAGAGGTTTGACCTCCTGGTGTGCTGACAAGGGTCTGTAAGGATGATTCAGCTTTATCAATAGAGAAATTAAGGTATAGATTTCGCATGGCTTTGGGCAGCTCATTTAGATGGACAACAAAGTATGTGCCTACACACAGTCTATTCAGAGTGTGGATTAACTTGTCAGCTACTATGTGGTGATTATCCCCTCTGTTACGGTATAAATAGATACCAGGCAGCTTGGCCCTTTGAGATATGCGGCTTCACAGGTGAAACTCTGAATGCAGGCAGTTGAAGTGGAAAGTACCGTGTATAATGTGCTGTAAATTTGCACTGTTATGTACTTCATGGTCATTTATACGGCTATATTTTAAGAACAGACTCCAGAATGAATTGTTTCAAGAAACACAAGAATAAAGTGAGGTACATGAGCAGTCCTATGCACAAAATTCTGAATGTAGAGGTTGCTTTGTTTGAAATATGTATAGCTTTAAGATTATTAAATATATAACATTCAACTAGACCGAACTGCACAGCTACAGCTAAGAGGTTGCTGTGTTTGGTGATTCATTAATGAACAGTTGCGGCTTTTGGCATCTGTGAAGAGAGAGAAGACAGTCTGGACTGGGAAATAAGCACATTAAGGGGATTAACTGTCAAAATGATCAGAAGTGAAATGAAAAACTTTGACATTTAACACTGCAGGCACTTATTCCCGTATGCCAAGGTGGTTTGTAGTATGTCATTCCTTTTTTTTTTTTTTTTCTTCTTTCCCCTTGGGAAATTGAAGGGCATATAAGTAATTTTCCCAAAGCAGGAGGAACTACAACTAAGCCACAGATTAGGATATAAGAATTTCTGTGTCTTAGTACTGTCTGACTGGACTGTCTATATTGTATTTCCCTGTTTTGTACCAGACCAAAAAACAATCAGAAAAACACATAAAAAGCCCAAGTAACTTGGTGGTTGTGGTTTATGTTTTTAAATTTATTTATGATGCTAGTGTTTGAGAATAATAGAACCTTTATCTAAAATAATAAATGACTATTCCAAACAAGTGACATGGCTCTGTGCCCATTGTTTATCTCATTTCTTTATAAAAGAAAATGAAATAAACTGAAATTGGGCAGTTTTGCTTGTTTGATGTTTCTTGACATACTTTGATACACTGATAACTGAGTTCTAGACCAGTCCTCAATTGTTTGGACAATTTTCCAATCTTCCACAGAAAAATTATATGTAGGCATATGTATGCACACATACACAGAATGTGTAATGTGTATCATATACTTGAGGGTCTACATATATGTTTTTGTATATACGATATATATTTTTTTTGTTAACCTAAAAGCTCATTCTTAAAATCCTATGACTTAAAGTCCTGCATTATACAGTGATGCCTAATTATTTTGGGATACTGTGGAGGTGTTAAGCTGGTTTTAGGTCCAATCTTGTTCAGACTAGATGGCCGCAGTGCAGAGTTGAGGTGAAGAAAATAATCCCAATGAAGTCCTTTACTATCTCTGCACTGTTTGAAACCTCCAACTATAAAATGTAAACTGAAACACTTTCCTGCTATAAAATACAAGCTTGCCTTTTTGTGTTGCTTTTAAGCATGAAAGGTGAGCATAGGGCTGGTCTGAGTTAGCAGTGTCATAAACATGGAAATGTCTTGGGTGTTTTCTGAAAAGTGCCATTTACTGTGAGACTTGCTGTTGTCTGCTGATTGCCATCAGCGCTGTGACTGAAGCGCTTGTGTGGTGACCTTCACCCAGGTGACACTGCAGCTGCGGCAACCTTAGCACAAGCGACAGCAGCCACAAGCTTTTGGTTAGCTCCGTACCTTGTGCTGCAAGAGGTTAAACTGCAGACTGCTCAGCTCAGCAGGTCTGTGTTGCTCAGTGCAAAATTTAATGCTTAAATGGCAACACTAAGAAAAAAAAAATACACATTTCCTTCATTTTTCAATTGTGCAAAGCAGACTGAGCCTGTTGCTGTGTGTTATCCAGCTCCTGCTTTGGTCCTGTTGCGGCTGCCTGTGACAGTGCCCAAGGATCTCAAAACTGACCTCAGCACTGAAGTGAAGTTTAGTGTTAAGACTCACAAGCTGTGTGCATGGGGATAGTCTTTCAGTATGTGTGTGGTGAGAAGCAGCCTGAGCTCAATGTCTGTTCTGTTTTCTGCAGGTATTCAAACCATCGACTCCACCCAGGCGTTGTTCCTGCCCATCGGGGCCTCTGTGTCTCTCCTAGTTATGTTCTTCTTCTTCGATTCAGTTCAGGTTGTCTTTACAATATGCACAGCAGGTGACTAAATTTTCTTCTCATAGTAACAACTGAAGTAGAAAAGAGAGCATTAATGTAATTCAGTCCAGTCACCAAGAGTTAGGATGCATGTCATGGTATGTTTGGAAACAAAAATATAATCCTGAAAACAGATGAGTTGTATTTCCATATCTTCCTAGCTAATAATAAAATAACAAATATTATTTGAGAAGCATTTTCCATATAGAGATTTGATAAGCCTGTTGAACTACAAATTACCAGCTTTGATGGACTCTGGACATATTATTTTACCTTAAAATATAATTGTTACAAACCAGTGCTCAGAATTGTATATGTTTTTTTCCAAAATTCAGGTACTTGATAAGATTCAAGCATAATTCAGTTGGAAGTAAGCTCTGGAGGTCATATGCAGACACTTCCTAGTTTAATTTTGTTTTTACTTCTGTGCTCTTTTTTGTTTATTTCAAGAGTACTTCTGGTTTCATTGTTTTTTTTTATTTCAATCTCATGCACTTCTTAAATTCAAAACTAAAGTGATTGTTACAGAAAAACAGAATCAGAGAACTTGCATTTTATTACTATTTATGTTTTGCTATCCGATTAAAGACTAGTGCTTTGATTTTGGCAAAATTTTACCCCGTTTTTTTACCCCAATTCTTTCCAGCCTGAGCGTGCATTTGTTACATTTGGAACTTGATTTGCAGCATTTTGGGTCTGCTGAGGACTTTTTGGACTTTTAGGGGAATTCAGGCTATTTGGATTAATGCCCTTGGGTATCTTTATCCTGGAAGCAGCCTGAAGCTGTTGCACTTGCCATTGGTTTTGCTTTAGGGGGAGCATTAAATGCAGCCCTGAGGCCCTCCAAGGTGCCAGGATGGAGCCCATTGTGGAGATGGGAGCACCGGGTGCTTTGGGCTTTATTTGAGGAGTGTTTCACATCCTCTCCTTGTAGCTCGGAGAGGCTGATGCGGGGAGACTTTTAAATTACAGCTCTAGCGTCTGCTTTCTTAAACCTCTCCTAAATCTCCCTGCCTCAAAGCTTTGCCTTTTGGGGAAGAGCCAGGCACGAAGAGCCCCGGGCCAGCGGCAGGCGATAAATAGAGGGCAGAGCCGACGCGCTGGCGCGGTGCCCGTGCAGGAGCCCGGCCAAGGGCTTCCCAGCGGAGCGAGCTCCGAGGCCGGAGGGAGGAGCAGCTTCGGAGCAGGAGCCTGGGCAGGGGAGTGGGAGCGGGGACTACTGGGCAAATGCATTTGGGCAATTATGTTTTAATTAACGTGAGCCCAGCACTGGGGAGGCAGGGCAGGAGGCACAGGGTGCCCTGCTGCAAAGAACTGGAGAAAAGGTCCCAGAAAAGGCTCTCAGGCCCCCAGGGCTTGGGAGGTGTGGAGTGAGAAAGGACTGGACCTTTCTTTTCTCTTTATTTTTGCTCGCTTTTTTTACCCTATTTTTTTAAATGTGTTGTTGGGATAAATGTTCAAAAAAAGAAAATATGTATAAAAGTAGTCCATTTAGCTACCTATAAGTGTTTCTCATTTGTCCTGCTTTCCAAAACATAAAACACTGTGTATTTTATCAATTTTAAATTCCCAACAACTGGGCATAACTTCATTTTTAAGGTGTACTATGCTTCAGTAATAGGTAAATGGTTATAAGATGGAGGGGGAGCAACTTTACCTAGGCTACAAACTGCAAAGAAGAATCTTTATTATGCTGACTTAATCTATGTGATATGTTGAAGAATTTCACAAGAATTCCACAATCATTCTTTCATTTTTCTTGACTCCCAGAATAGCTGGAAACTCCTTTTCTTGCTGTCGTGATGATGAATAGCTTTAAGGCTTATATTTTCTTTAAAGTTTGGGGCCTGGGGGCTTTGGCACTCTGTTGAGAGCTTTTGTTTAGGTTGAAGCTGGAAACATTATAGCCAGAGAAGTTTTGCAGAAAACCTTGGAGTCTTTAACTGCTCTTGCTTTAATAATACTGCAGCACATGCCAATAGGGCACTACTGCAAGAGCTTTTGCAAATTAGAGGTTGTTTGTGTGCTGTAGAAATTAGGTCTGAATGTACTAATATTACCTCCTCTTCTTTTTCTAGTCCTTGCAACAATAGCTTTTGCTTTCCTTCTGCTCCCGATGTGCCAGTACTTAACACGGCCTTGTTCGCCTCAAAACAAGTAAGGACTTGAAACATTTTTGCTTCTCTTCTTGGGTGTTGTATTTATTTCTTTTAATGGGAATTCTTTAACAGCGTCTCTGGTTACGAGCATTAACCTCAGGGCTTGAGGTTAATGTGCATGATTTTTGTGCATATTTTTTGTGCCAGCAATGTTTTCCCTTAGAAACTAGGAAGCACAATTTCTGCAAGTCACGCATGCTTGCCAGCCTGGGAAATACACTGCCACTGCAGGGAACTAGATTTCGTTAACAGTGGCTTTTAAGAAGTTTGGCTTATTTGGGCTGAAATTTAAGAATTTGGGATTTGGTATTGGACTGTAATTTTTATATTGGCCTACAGATGCTGTGAATGGCTCTCAGAGACTCTGGTTGCAGAGTGCAAAACTGCAAAATGGGAGTTATTACTGTCATGTTTTGAATTTTTTTTTTCAACTGGCGTTCACGTTGCAAAAAAGCACCATGCTAGTTGGTACTAAGAAATACCTAGTAGTCATAGTAACAATTTCAAGAGAAGGGCCAAGGTTTTGCATGACTTCATTTTTTTTTAGTTCATGGTTTTCATATATTATTTGAATGTGAAGAAAGCTTTTATTTTGTTGTTGGTTTGGTACCTATTTGTGGCAAAGGAACTTCCCTTTCAGTTGTTGTTGGCACCTCTCACTGACCACCCAGCCTTGTTCCAGGAGTGTCTATTTTCTGTTCTTTAAATGGAAACTAAAATCTTCCAGCTAATGTTTGTATGTTCCCAGGATTTCCTTTGGCTGCTGTGGGCGTTTCACTGCTGCAGAGTTGCTCTCATTTTCTCTTTCCGTGATGCTTGTCCTTATCTGGGTCCTCACTGGCCACTGGCTCCTTATGGATGGTGAGTATGTGACTTGAGGGACTTGGCTGCGAGTTTGTGCCTCTTTTGATAGTTGTTTGGTGATGACTGGTGAAATTTGCTACTCTTAAAGCCTTGGCGAGTTGAAATACTGGAGTGATAGACTGCCTGAAAACAGCCTCTGTCAGACACGTGCCGGGGTAGTGCCTGAGCCACCTGTTTTTCTGGTTTGTAAAAGCTGCTGACAGTGCCAGGACACTCATGGAAGCTGTTCTGCATCAGGATGGTTTACCATGAATTGCCAGTTCTCATTAAAAATATGTGGAAACAACAGTTGCTTATGAAGCATAACTCGTTCTGAGTAATCTGACTAATTCCTGCCATTCATCTTGTGCTATTTTTTGGTTTAGACGATCGAATAATGTGTTGTGAGACAGCTCACAGTAGCCGGTTCTCTTTGATCTGTTTGATGCTTGCCAGTCAGCATGGTGAGTTGGGTGAAGCTGGAAGGCATCCAGTTGACTTGAAGATGAGATTTTTTTCTGCTGATTGAGCTGAATTCACAGTTTACAGTTCCCCAAAGGAGCTTCACTTCTCCCTTTCTGCCTTCCAAATCCCTTGTGCCAGTTCTGGCACTCATTGAATCACATGGCGAGCTGATTCAACTCACTAGAATGGCAGAGTACTCTTTTGCCGAGCTATTTTTCTGCTTTTCCAGTGAGATGAATTACATTATTGTGCAGTCAGGTCTGTGCTAAATTTTGCACATGGTAAATGGCAGCTTGGTGTTATCAGAGAGGATGGAGTGGGATATGATAGCAGGGGCAGAAGGGGACAGCCGAGAGCAGGACCCTCCACTTCTCTGCAGGGTCAAACTAAGTGGACTCAAGGCATCTTGTTAAACGGCACCCTGAAGCGGTTGATTGCTTGAAAAAGAGCTAGAACGTTACCTATCCTTGAAATTGCTTGTTGCAATAAAAAATACACATCAGCCTCCCAGCTCCTCCAAGATGAGCTTGTAGCAACAACTCCTTAGCACTAAAAGCTGTTGTGACAGATTGGTTCTTCCTTTTGTATAACAAATATGTTTTATTCATGCTTTTTGCTGCTTTTAAAAGGGCCACATTTTGTATGTTAGGGGATACCTTTTAAAATAGCCAAATATTAAATGGAAAAAATGCAGATGAAGTTTGTTTTGTTTTAAGCAGAGTAGTTCACCGTGAAATCAAGAATGCTTTTTGGTCTGCCATAGCTACATAGCTAAATGGGGTGTCAAATGTGAATTTGGACAAAATCAGAAGACTTGCCTACGTAGAGACATGCATTTACTTCAAAATGATTTTGTGAGCGTTTCAGTCTGAAATAGTGGGCTTTGAGATAATTAATCTGCAGAGTGCTAAAGTACCAGTGCAAAGTGGTTTTTGGTTTTTATTTCCGTTGGTGGCTGAGCTGCTGAATAGTGTTGATAGCTTTGGAATATTTTAAGTACTTTTAGGTTCAGGAAGCTTGTGTGGTATAGGTAAGTGCCCTTTAGAAGGCTTAAATGCAATTAAAGGGCGCATGCTGGTGACACTGAAGACGCAGTCTTATTTACTGGCCTGTGTCAGGGAGGCAGACGCTGCGGTTCCACCCCTTGTCTAATTGCAGTAAAGGGCATCTCAACAGCTCTGTGTCTGCCCTTTGCTTCTCTGCAACTGAACATTTGGACCAGTCCCAGTGCATCTTGTCTGGAGAAACAGATGTGGCAAGGAGCTCATGGCAACATGGTTGAGTGGGGCACGGGTTGGTGATGAGCAGGGTCTGCCCCGCACTGCGGGCACCCGCTTTAGCTCCCTGCCTCTGCCCCGGCTTCAGCTCTTGTCTCCGTCGAGCAGGAAGGAGCAGCACTGCCATGAGGGCGCTTTGTGCCGCCAGTGCTGGCTCCGGAGGGGAGCAGAGGACCCCCCTTCATTCCTCGAAGCACCGCAGTGCTGGCATGCGCGGCTGGCTGTCCTGAAGGTGAAGCTTAGTGAGAGTGTTTCTGCTGCAGAGCTAAGCAGAGAGGAGGGGAAATGCCTCCTGGTACTTTCTAGTACCTACAGAATCAAAGTATGGCAATTTCTGCCAGAATAGCCACAACTGCAGATACTGGTAACTCTTCTCCACACCCCAGCAGTTATTGAGCTATTCCTAAAGTCTAGGACCATTTTACGTGATCAAGTGAGATACTGTCATCTGCAAGGGGTTGCTCTGGCCCATAAGAATGTGCGTTCGTGAGGCACGAAGACAGAATTATCAACTATGGTCATTGTAACCTGGCAAAAAATGGATTAAGACCTCTCCAAATCAGGGGAAATAGCCAGAGCTGTGAAAGGGGGATGCTGTGCGTGCAGTAGCTGTGTGCTACTAGAAAGAGCATGATACCCAGGAACGACGCAGATCCCTGGAGCTGGGCACAGACGCGCTGCTCTTATCTCCTCTCTCATGAATCTGCTGAAAAACAAAGTTTTAGAAGAACCCGGTTTGATCAGAGCTTCAGGAACAGATTCTTCCAGCGACGGCCTGGCAGCTTGTGGGGCAGCTGGTGCCTCAGACACCGTGTGTGGAGAGCAGGACCTGCGGATCTGGTGCAGCAAGGCACAGCAGCTGGGAAATACAGATCTGGAGAGACTCCTCGCAGATGCAGGGATATTCTTCATTCTTGGAATAGCCTTATTCCCGAAACGATGTGCTTGCAGTGACTCTGAAGCTGATTCACTCAATTAATTGAAAACCTGTTTGGTTAATTCTTTCCTATTAACCTCAGTGGTCCAGTCACCAAGCCCTTCTCATTGCAGCTTGCGTGGCTTTTATTTACTTACTTATGATTTGGTGTGTGTTTCTGTGTGCATCTGCCTCACATATTTGTCAGCAGCATCCATGAGCTTGGTTATAGATGATTTTTTTTTTTTTCTTTTTCCCTGTATAATTTCTGTGTTTTGCTGGAGAAGAAAGCTGACTTGCACTGTTGGGTGCGCCGTGCTGGCTCATGGGCTGCGCTTCAGCCTGTTCTCACTCTTTGCTCTTGGGCATTCTTGCTTCTCTTCTCTTTCTTCGGTTTATCAACATGATTTAAACTAGGCACAAAACCTGCATAATTTATTAACATGTGCACAGTGTTCCTTTCTGATGGAAAGGACTGTTTTCTATCCCCCTTTATTCCTGATATTTGCTTCACCTGGTGATTCTTCGTGCCTGCCACTATTCACTGCAGTGATACAGAAATTCCATCTGTGAACAACACAGAAAACTTCATGCTGGTTAAAATATTTCCACTTCCAGTTAGTTATACCCTGGAAATCCTTTCCTAAATATAAGCCTCCTTGAGCTATTATTAACATTGGCTTTAGACAAATCTCTTTGATTTAAGACAGACTGTTCTCTTGTATTTGCTCTTCTGCCAGGGGAAGTCTGGGTTGAATTACTGCCCACAATTGTTCTGCTCGCTGATTTGCTATGTCAGATTCTTCAAACCGCAATAATTTGCTTATGTTTTATAACTAGTCACAGTTGCACAGCCTGACTCGGGGTGCGTTTTTACCTGAGTAATCTCCTTGCTTTCTTAAAACACTCAGGGTTGTGTTGAGGGCCTCGGTCCCCACGGGATGAGGAGTGTTGGGCAGAGACGTGGCACGGAGATAAAATACAACTGCAAGATACTTACCCAACCGAGGGCAGTGTGAGAGTTGCAGTGTTAATGTGAGCTCTGGCCTAGCTGAGTTCTCGTGCTGGTGGGCACAGTCTTTCCGAACCATTTTGCCCTGAGGCTTTAGTTGGTCAAAACAGGATTCTAACTGCTTGCTAATTCTTTGTCACATTAAACATGTACATTTGGGTTGCAAATGTCTGCACGCTTAAGTGAAATAGGGGCCCAACAGAGCTCCATTATTTCTTGTAAATACATTGATATTGTAGACAAAAGTTGATTTTTATATATTTAGTGATTTACTTACGGGCAGCTGAAACATATTCAATTGTCCATTAAAAATATTGGGCATTTTAAAACTAGACTCAAAAAAAACCCGCAGGAAATCACAAAAACACGGATTTTTGTGTTTGTAACATCTTGGTTTTCAATCCTAACAAAATATTTAGAGTTGTGACAAAATATTTAGAGTCACACTGAGTTGTGGCTGCAAATAAGGGCATTGCACATGCTTACCCTGCTCTTGGTCTAGATCTAACAGCTCTGAGCTCACAGCATCAAATATCAATCTGACTGAAAACCAAACCTTGGGAGAAGAGAAAGAAAAAGATGTGCCCATGTTTTTTTTCTCTGTTTGTTCCTTAGGCTTTCACAGAGGATTCTGTTACGAGGAAATCCTTGTTTATTGAAATTACTTTGCCCAGGCAGTCTTGCATGATCTTGCCCAAAGAGAAGATTGGGTTTGAGTGTTGTATTATCCTATGTTGTGACTTGTCTTGTATTAAGAGTAAAGGATTATATTTATTTACTTATGCATTTATTACAAAACCTCCTAGTAGTTCAAAAGTTGAGTTTTCTGTACTGGGGCACAAAGGTTCAAAGTTGAGGATTTGGGTTTTTTTTATTCGTTTGTTTTTTAATTGGATAGTCTGTTTTATAGGAGAGATACACTCTGTAGGACACCAAGTATAAACACATTTCTTTGTGATGAATAGTGGAAGTGGAATGGGCTGGACAGTTGTGCCTGAAGTGTTTCTGTAGAAGCATGTTTACAATTGGTTACTGAATTCTTTTTTGTGTTTTTTTTTTTTTAACTCTGGTGAGAACAGCTTCATTATCTGGAGACCTTAGAAAGCCACCTAATGCCTGCAATACTACATAGATGCAAATGGAAGTTTGATTTTGGGACTCTTCTGTGGGTTCTGCTGTTTTGGGGGGGAAAAAAAGAAGATTGCTATTTTTTAAGGAACTAATGATGCTTTTTTGCATTTTGCAGCTCTGGCTATGGGCCTGTGTGTTGCAATGATCGCCTTCGTTCGGCTGCCGAGCCTGAAGGTTTCCTGCTTGCTACTCTCTGGTTTACTAATTTATGATGTCTTTTGGGTAAGTGTTTTTGCTAAAATTGTTTATACCCTTCAGGTTTGTAACTGGCCTTTGGCCTTTTTCACGGGGAGCAGAGATGTGTGGAGCTGATGAGTCCTTGTAAAGCCAACGGCTCAATTCACTGCTGCTCTGTGAGACGTTAAAACAGTTTGCAACAGGGGACAGAATGATTTCCTCAACAGGAAAAAAGTAGAAATAAGATTTGAATATCTGAATTTTGGTGTAGTGTAAGAAAAAAAATTGAATTATGGAAGTGTGACTGCAGATGAGAATGGACATGCCCGAGAAAGCGGGAAGCCCTGTACCCAGGTATGCAGAACCCGCACGCCCAACCATGATGAGCAGCCAGGGCCTCAAAATAGGAACATAGAGTGACTTAGAGCTAGAAGGTTGGTGTAAAATCTTTTTGACACTCTTACAAGTAACCTGACAGAATATATTCGGTAATACTGAGAAAGATTTTGTTTCACCTTTACATAATGTTCAGCAGTGAGTCAGGGTAGCGCTTGCTGACAGCTCTGGCAGAGAATCCATTTCCCACTGTGATGAGCTTTATTAGTGTAAAGGCTTGTTTGAAATAAATGTTTTATAGTTTAATTTATGAGGAAGCATCTTCTGCTTCCTACTTTCCTCATATTTTCAGCATCTATCCTGTTACCTGCCTTTGCTGGTGCTTATAGTCCTAATTATACCTGTGCCGGGCGATCAAAATCTTGATATCAGGAAGCCTATTCTGGTTATTCTTGAAGACTAATAGTGTAAAAACCTTTATCTGATTTTTTTGAAATTCATTTTACTTTTTGTCCTCTTGTGTGCACACATGTAAATGGAAATTTTAGGCCATTTCCTTTCTTTTCTTGAATAGGCAAAGCTAAAGAAATTCATAAAAAGAATGGGTTTGAGTTGCTATATAATTGCAGTTTGTATTTCCTGATGATTTCCTTGCTCCGCAGGTATTTTTTTCTGCCTACATCTTTAACAGCAACGTAATGGTGAAAGTGGCCACACAACCAGCTGATAATCCCCTTGATGTTTTATCCCGAAAACTTCACCTGGGACCAAATGTGGGCAGAGATGTTCCCCGTCTATCACTGCCTGGTAAACTTGTATTTCCAAGGTAAAAACCAGCGGCTCTTTTTTACTGTATTTTATAGCAGAAATTCTCCTTCCCTGTTCTTTCTAGTAGCACTAATTAATGCCAATCGAAAGTATCACCTTATCTGCCTGTTTAGTTACTCTCTCTTCAGTCACTGATGTGCTGGAGGAATTAAGATCTTTGGACTAATAGAGTTTCATGTTTTGAGTGGCCAGTACCAGATGTCTTGAAGGAAAAGGCCAAAAAAAGATATTATGGGTAACCAGTAAAGAACAGAAAATATTTTTGTAGATTATCTCAAGCTCTGCTTCAGTTTTCCAGAAGATTTACAGCTTTAAGTTGATTATTTTTTGCCATTCAACCTTTTGTAATTTATGGTTTGGTTAAGTAACTTCCCTATTACAACCAACCATTTTTTTTGCATAGGGTTAGAATTGAGAATGGGGCTGCAAGTGCCTGTTGCCACTTCTCCCGCAGTGTTGAACTTGAGTAGTACAAACCAAAACACAAGTGGGAGAACAGATGCAGCAGTTTATGAAGCCAGCTGAGCAGTGCAGGAAGATTGTGCCTCCTCCTGTGCCTCAAATTTGCTACTCCTGGAAGAAGAGCAAGAGATGAGAAATCAGATGAGAAATTTCTATATTTTTTGCTTTAAAATCATTTAAAAGCCTCAATGTGTCACTACAGAGAACCAAGAAAGAGGGATTGTATTGCCTCATCCTTTCTGCTGTTGCTTGCCACGCCTGAGGAAGAGGGGTCATGATGATAATATATATAATATGATAATAAATATATAATAATGAGTAGTAAGTACAGGGCACGTTTGCATTTGCTGTCTCATAGCATGCAAAATGTTACCAGTTAGATTAAAAGATGTCCAGTTTGGAACTGGATGTGCTTCTCTACACACATGTGAGTTCTACAGTTCTAATCACTGCTGGTGTAGAACTTGGGACCTAAAACTTAAAACCAAAAGGAGCTGAGATTTAGTATAGCATTTGAATGACCTTGATTGCTACCTAATAACAGGTAATTGGGAAGGGAGCTGGTGACTGATCTAAGCAGCAGAGACTAAATAGAGGCTAAGGCCTATGGTGAGCGCAGGTTATTCTGCAGCTATTTACTGCAGAGGTTTCTTCATGTTTCTGATTTTGAACCGCTATGAGTGGCCTGATCCAGAAATAAAGTACTTCAGAAGTTATGTAACACATTAAATTGACTTTACTTACTCTGCTTGCTTTCTTTAGATGTTGGAATGTTGAAAATACAGAAATTAGGATTGATTGTCTACTCTAATAAAAAAAATCATTTTGTGACTTTGTGATAACTTGGCTTCATTCTCATGAGAAAGATCTCGAGGTTTAGATAATGGTTAATTTTAGTTCTTGATTTATTTAGCAATAGACTCTGATAATAGAAGCTGATGAAAGTATTGTTTTATTGATGTTTTGTCTAAATGAAGCCAATGATCTAAATAGCCAATGAATCAATTTATTGTCTTGTATTAGAGGTCTTTGTGAGTCGAAACAAGGGTGCAGTCTTAATATTAATCCAATCATTTGATAACTATCTTTCTGGTTTGGAGCAATGTATTATTGCTGCCAAAATGGACATATTTAAAGCTAAGCTGAGTTAGTGATGAGCTCACTGAGGTCAGTGTCTAGTAGCTGGCACTGCAGCTTCCACGTGCAAGTCTGTCAATAGAAGAATGTGCAAAATGAAGCCAAAAAAACAGAGGGGAGGATTGCAGAGCTTGTCTGGTGCCTTGGGCATAATCCCAGTTTCAACTGCTGTCCAGTTCCACAGGTAGCCACTTCTCCATGCTGGGGATTGGAGATATTGTGATGCCAGGTCTCCTGCTCTGCTTTGTGCTGCGTTATGATAACTACAAGAAACAAGCTAACAGCGACTCCTGCGGTGCCCCAGGACCAGGGAACATCTCTGGGCGGATGCAGAAGGTCTCCTACTTCCACTGCACACTCATTGGATATTTTGTAGGTGAGTAACTAGTTCGAGGATAGCTGCTTCGTGGGCAGAGGTGGGGTTAAAAGCTGATGGAACCAATAGTTAAGAGATGTTAAGAACATGGTTATATTCCCTTTTTTTAATTCCCCACTCACTTTTGGTTTTATTGGCATGGTCTAGGGAGTAATCCCTTTCTATGGATTTCTTTCTAAGGATTTATTTATTTATGATTGTTGTATTTTTACTAGCAATTTTTAATGGGAATTCTTAGATGGCTGATACTGTAAAGAATGCATCTAGGTAGTCAATGTGTATTGTGTTCTAGCATTGAAGCTTTACAATCCTGTGACATTTTTGGTACATACAGAAAATTTTAATAGACCCAAGTGCCGTGCTCTTTGTAATTTGATGCTGTAGGCATCCTTCTCCTCACTTACATAGCAGATTTTTTCCCCTAGGGTCAGAATACATGCATGTGTATCCTGAATGACTCCAGTTCCTCTGAGGATGAAGAGGAAATACTGTTTTGCACCAGTCTTCCCCCCACCATGGTCTTCGTCCCTATATTCCCTTTGGACCTCAGAGTGGTGACCTTGAGACATCAGCACTAGAGCTGAATAGGCCCGTGTGGGGCGTCCAGCTTGTTTCCTAGCCCTGTTGTTGTGATTCAAGTTACTGTTTCATCTTTGAGCTCCAGAGTAACTGCCCAAGGACAGCTTAATATTAAAATAGAACACTTTTTCACTTTTTTATTTTAAATTTATTCAGAGAAGCGAAGCACAGGGTGAAGAACTTCATAACCCATCTCTCAGAACGATGGAAAAAGGAAGCACTTCGGATGAGAGAATGAGAACATTCAAACACTGCTTAATGATATTTATCGTGTTTATTTTTTCTCTTGCAGGTCTATTAACGGCAACAGTAGCTTCTCGTATCCACCGGGCAGCCCAGCCTGCCCTCCTCTATTTGGTACCATTTACTTTATTGCCGCTCCTCACTATGGCCTATTTAAAGGTAAGATGGGTTTGTCCCCAGCCCCCAGGAATTTTTTTTCTTTCAGTGACCAAGCTCTGAGCTAGAGCTGCTGCAGGGGAATCCTCCTTGGGAGGACTCTGTAACCAAGCGAGTTGACTCATGAGTGTAAATGAACCAAGTTCTGAAGTATTAAATGCTGATTTAATTATGAAAATTTGCCCTTGCCCAGTTGGTCAAGAAAGAGGGTGTGCAAAAAGGTAGAAAAGCTAGAGGAGAGGGAGAGGCAGCTCCTTTTTTTTTTATCTTTTTCAGTGACATAGTGGACTGAATTTCTAAAATGCAGCTTTCTTGGGTTCAAGGCTGCTGTTGAAACCCCATCCAGCACTCTACGCTGCAACGTGGAGAGTAGGAAAGGACAGATTTTCTCACCAGAGCAGTTATTTCCTTCTGATCAGAAATCTATTTTAGGTAGATCTGAGCTAGCATGGAAGGGATTTATTTTATGGTGGTCAGTGCCACTTCCAAAAAGCACTGAAGAGTAGGTGTGCTTTAAGACATGCTCATTCCTAGAGGTATTTTTTAAACTGATCTCTCAATGGGCTTGAAAGCTTCTGAGTGAATGTTCTTTCTGCCCTTCTGCTGTCCAGGGTGATCTACGCCGCATGTGGTCCGAGCCTTTCCACTCTAAGTCCAGCAGCTCCCGTTTCCTGGAAGTATGATGGAACAGATAGAAAGTGACCTGAACTTCTGCCTTGGTCCTTTTCACTTTAACTTGTGGCTTCGTCGTCTCCTAAAGCTGGACTGGCTGGTACTGGAGAAGGTACCAGTTATGGGACTTGTAGGAATGGACTTTGTGTTAAAAGGAGAAAAAGGAGGAAGGAAAAAAGAGAAGAAAAAAAAGCAGAAGCAAAGATCTTGGAGCTCTGTTTGATTCCTTTTCTCCCCACAGATGTGGAATTGGGGACCCTTTGTGCAACTGCAGCCACTTTCCTCCTTCCCTCACAGTAATGGATTAGTACCAGACTATGACCTGTGTGAGAGGGGAGGAGACGGACTCAAAACTGAGAACGGCTTGGAGTCGTTCAGAGTTGTGAACACTAAAAGAAAAAACAATTAAGAAACTGAAGCTTCTTCAGAGAACCCCACCTGTGCATTGGGACCAGTTTCCTGTTGGACTTCAGTTTTGAAAAGAACTGAGACAGAATCTCATCTGTCACCATTTTTTTTTGTTTGTTTGTTTTTGATTTATTAAATATTTCCTGTGGTGTGAGGTTACTTATTAAATCCACAGACATTGAGTGACTTCTTGCAGTATACATATAAAAATTTGTTGTAACAAGTTACATTTCCACCCAGATGTCATGTTGCAGTGAAAAAAGGGCACGATTTTTATACATATATATATACACACATATAGATATATATATGAATAAATAAAAAGGAAAACCTGCTAAGATCATGCTATGTAGCAGACAGGGGCTTGCTGTAATTTTTAGCATGTAGAGCAGTTTACTCTGGCTTTCTTGTATATGAATCTACAATGAGCTGCTGTTTTCTTTTCTCCTCCGTCCTAAAACTGAACCTGCAGTTTCAGAACCAGTGTAGTATTTGTACCAATTGTATTCATTGACTTTAGGGGGTGTTTGATTTTGATCAATGTAGCAAACTATGGAAGAAAAAAAGTTGAAATCCAGCCCTGTTCATTTGAGGGGGGAGGGAAGCTGGTGTCCTTCTTTGGTTCTTTTTTTCCCCCCTTTTTTCCCCCCAAAAAGAGCTCCCTTGCAGGTTTTTGGTAGTTCCTTCTTGACCCAGTGCATGTATTATAGCAAAAAGTGTCTTTGTGCTTCTGATCATAGTAATGTATCACTTGTAAATACATTTTTTCTATTTTCTATTTTTTTGTATTTTTTTTGCATTTCGTTTCATTAGTGTGCTGTATTTTTCCATGCCCCTGCCCCTTAAAAAAAAAAAAAAAAAAGAAAAAAAGGAAAAGAAAAAAAAAAAAAGGAAAAAAAGAGAATTGTCCTTTACTGTTGTGACTGGTCGAGTTTGTGCGTTGGCTGCTTTGTTGTACCCGAGAGTCTGTTAAAATGTGGAATTTAAAAATCAAAAACAAAAAAAAGCGAGAAAAACCCAAGCGGTTCGGGTTACGTTGTTTTGTTGACCGCAAAGCTGCTGCGGAGCTGCTGTCCAGGCCCTCGTTAGGGCACTGCCAGGTGCGTTTGGGCTCTCTGTGGCGCCGGGGCCGCGGCTGCCCCTGGGAGGCCGGGTCGGTTCAGCCGGGAATGGGGCGTCGCTCCCGGGCCGGGTTGGGCTCCTGCAGGCAGGTAAGGGGGCTCTGAGGGCGCCCGTGGGACCATCCCGGTCGCGTGGGGGGAACCTGGTCCGGCACGGGGAGCCCTGGGGCAGGCGGCTCCTGTGGGGGCCGAGGGGGCTTTGGTCGGGCCCCAGCAGCTCCCTGGCCCGGGTGACAGGTGGGATGTGAATAGGACCCAAAGCCCAGGAGGGGCTCCAGGGTCTCGCATGTTTGTGGGTGCGGATGGATGGGGAGGTTGGGGGCCTGGGGGTTTTCTTTTAATGATCACGTTCCTGTTCATGTCTTTTACTTTACAGTATCTCTGCTAGCATGTGCCTGTAAGTGCTCGTGCTCAGGCGAGTGCCATGGTTAAGGCTGCAACTTTTTTTTTTCTAATTAAAATCCTGCTTTTGCTCTTTACAGTGGTGCCAGGTGAGCTGCCGCAGCCCAGGATGGACGTGGGGTTGACCTGCCAGCTGCCTCCAGGGACCAGGAGAGGGGCGGCTCCCAGGTCGGTTCCTTTTGCACAAACACAGAACAACTGTATTTTGAAATGGATTTTCTATGTAACAAGTTGTGAAGTTGTAACATGCAGTGGATGTTTCCTAACCTTTTATTCTGTTTGCTGTCGTTTTTGCAGGTATTTTGCCCTGTTGCTCCAGCCCTCGCGTTTGCCTCCTGCAGGGCTGGCGGCGGCAGCACCATCGCCCTGCCCTGCTGCTCTGCGCTTTGTCCCGAGCTCCCTTCCCGCCCCTGGGGGCTGCTGCCTCCGTCCAGACCAGGCCAAGCCTCAGCCCTGCGCTCAGGGGCGCCAGGCCCAGCCCTGCCTCTGCGCTGGGGCTGGGGCTCTGCCTGCGAGTGGCTCCCGGGAGAGCTCCATTTAATGCTGCAAAACTTGTTCCTGTTTTGTCTCTTTAGCAGTTTCTCTCTGGCTGCAGCCCTGTGGAGCAGACAGACACGCTAACGTGGCAGCTAAAATGGCCCAAGACGGCAGCAGGCAGGTTAAGTGTCTCGCTCGGAGAAGGGCTGCTCCTCGGCGGCGGGGCTGCCATCCCCCTTGGACCTGTGGCTGCGAGGAAGGAACCTGGAGAAGCTGTTTGAGAGGTAGGGACGGAGGGAGTGCCTTGAGCTGGGCCTGGGTTCTGCGGGTTCCGGCTGCCCTGGGCGCTGCGCTCGCTCCCTGCTCCCCGGGGAAGAGGCGCAGATCCGCGGCGCTGAGAGCTGCACAGCCGAGCCAGGAGCCGCAGCTACAGACGGAGAGGGGAGCCGGGGTCCCAGGTGTGCCCTGGTCAGCCCGTGGTCCTGGGGATCCAGCTGGACTGTCCTTAATGGTAACGCGGTGTTCACAACGCACGCACTTTCCTGGAGCGATTGTGGCTGCACCAGCTGAGGGGCTGCAAGGAGAAAACCAGCTCCCTGGTGTAAAAACACAAACACACAACCCCCTTCCTCCTCCTACCTGTACAAACAAGTGCTCAAAAATCACAGGACTAATAATACCTGCCGCAGTCAAGCTGGGTGCATGTTGTTCATGCCTGGAAGCCTTCAACTGTTTACAATAAACACAACCATGTTTTGTTTTCCTAACAGAAACAGGCGTGTCGAATTCACTGTCTGGCTGCTGCTCTTGATCTGTGGGGTTGAGAGCAGCAAGGCCAGACTGAAGCAGCTGCCAGGACTTTGCCCCATGGCGCAGCTGCCCTCTGGCGACCTGCACAGGGAGGCGTTTGTGGTGCTGGGAAATGTGCACAAGCACCAACGCCAAAACACAGCAAAAAATAAGTGTGTTTGGGCCATGCTGCTTGTGCCACCTGGCTGTGGGGAACTGCACAGCAATAAATGAAACCTCATTTGAACTAAGGACTGACAGTCCTTTAAATGCAGGCTTTATTTTCTAATCTGTTGTCTTTGTGTAATGTTGCTAATCTTGCCATTTTCTCTCAATGCAAATATAAATAATGACACTGCAGGAAAATAACCACTGGCTCTAAAGTGTTCTGTCTGGACACGAGGGTGGGCTGTAGGCTCAGTCTCCTCCGCGTGTTTAGAGCCTCCTCTTCTGTTTATGATCTCGAAGGTCACTTCTTGCCAAAAACAGTAACTGACTGAGGCCGTGTGCTACTGTTAAAGCTTCCTGTTAGTTTTTCTTCCTGTATCATCTCTGCATTTCCCAGTTGTTTCCCAAAGCAGGCAGCGATTACAGGCTCTTACTGCTACATCAGTCCCTGTCTTGTCTTTTACGCAGTGGTTGGTTTCACATCAGCTGCTTTGAGCAGAGGGGTTCCTAGCCCACGTACATGGATTTTCCTGTCCTTGATTTTTTGCCTCTATGTCTTGTCTTTTTCTCTGGGCAAGAGAAAAGATGGTTTCCTTCACAGCTGAATCTGAGCTGCTGCTCTTTGATGGCCGAAATAAAATCCTACACTCTTTGCTTCTGTGCCACCAGAGACAGCAAGCGCAGTCTCTGTGAGCACCGTTCTGGGTACGGGACATCACGGGTCCCAGCAACTGCTGCACTGGCAGCCCCTGTCACTGCCTCCCCTTGGGTCGGCAGCAAAGACGGTCTTGGTGCAGCCCCTACCCAGAAATAAACTTGTGGACAGCAGCATCCCCCACCTGAACTCAAGGCTGGGAGCACAAGAGGTAGCGGAACATGGGATTTGTGCTCCCGGTTCTCCCACTTGGATTTAGGCACTGGTTACGGTGTATCAGCGTGCGACAAATCTTTACAAAACAAGAAACATCTGGGCTTTTTACAGAGAGTCTGACTTCATGGAGCAGCAAAGTCCTGGTACCTCTGCGAGCTCCAAAGGGCTCTTTCCCCTTAGGAAAGGCCTGGACCAACCTCTAGAGCCAGAGGTGTCTCCGCTCTCCCTGCACCTGGACCCGGATGTCTAGGCACAAAGAAGGAACAAGCACGTGTTAGGAGGAGGGTCAGGGAGGAGTGCGGCAGCTCCCTCCTTGCCGAGGCTGCGCGCGGGTCTCTGCTGCGCGTCCCTCCGCGCTGCGGGCAGCGGCGCCGCGCGGTGCCCTCAGCTGCGATAGGCCTTGAGCAGCTGCCCCGCGATCACCAGCCGCTGGATCTCGCTGGTGCCTTCGTAGATCTCCGTGATGCGGGCGTCGCGGTAGTGCCGTTCTGCCGGCATCTCCGTCACGTAGCCCATCCCGCCCAGGATCTGGATGGCCTGAATTAGAATTGAAGGGAGAGGAGGCGGGTAAGGAATTTGCTTTCCACAAAAACCCATCCTGCTTGAAAGGTGCTAATCCCTCTGCAGGAATAACTGGTAGAGCCCGGGACGGCTGCCCAGGAGGCTGTTTGTCAATTGCAAACAGAATAAATTGGATTTGCGCTGGATACCAGCAGCACTGATCCAGCCCAGGTAGGGAAGGCACCAACGCAGCGGTATTTAGTAATTAGCCAGCTTCACCCTGACAGCTTCAAGGGCAGGAGAAAATAAATGGAGACACCAGCGGGCCTGTTCCTTCTTCACTGCTGCTCATCCTGTGCGGGGCACCCCTGCTCTTTCCCATGTCCTTGCACCCAGTCAGAACCCAGGATGGCCACGTCCCTTGGACATTGTCATGAACAAGGTGGCTGTAAAGGTAACGAGGCTGCTGCATGTCAGCGCAGGCACCTCTCCCCACCTCCCACGTCAGCAGGATGGCCGTGACATCGAGCTCCAGCTACAGGTAGATATTGATACATATAAAACTCTCTAATATTCTAGTAGAGCTCAACACCCCACCACCCATCTCGTTGTGTCTATGCTCAGCACGACGCACAGCTGAGACTAATCGTGCCGTTACCTGATGAGAAATGGCTGTCGCAGCTTCTGATGCAGCCAACTTGGCCATTGCAGCTTCCTTTAGAGAAGGAAAAGTTCACTGAGGAGGCAGGTAGCACAAACACAAACACAAACACGACACTTGCACGAGATGCTTAAACACGTGGAGGCCTCAGCTGCAGTGGGAGACAGGTCTGGCTGGGGGCTCAGGCTCTCAGAGGCCACTCCTGTCCCCTAAGAGAAATACAGGCCCTGCAGACTGCCAAGGTAGACAACAGAATGGTTTAAAAACAACCTAGTGGAGGGCTAAACACGGCCACCCTGGCTGCTGAGAGCTAAACGCTGCACTACTCTACGAGCAGGTTTCTCTTGCCCCGAGCCTACGTGCAGAGCTGACTCTGCTCCCGCCGCACGCGGCCGCACGCACCTTCGTGAAGGGCTTCCCGTTGTCCTTCAGCATCGCCGCTCTCCAGGTCAGCAGGCGCGCGCCCTCCAGCGCCACTGCCATGTCCGCCAGCTTGAACTGCAAAAAAAACCCCGCCGCTGCCGTAACCCGGAGTGCCACGTGCACTGCCCCCCGCCGAGCCCAGCGCCCGCCTCACCCCACCTGAACCGCCTGCAGCTTCGTGATGGGCGACCCGAAGGCCATTCTCTTCTCAGCGTATTCCACAGCGCAATCCAAAGCTGCCTGGGCTATGCCAAGAGCCTGTGAGGCGATCCCAATCCTTCCCCCATCCAGGGTTTGCTAAAAAAAAAAAAAAAAAAAAAAAACAAGACACAGTGGATGACTTTAAGCCATTCTTGAGCAAAACAGCAGAACACATCCAGACACAGAGCAAACCTGGAGCAGCTGCTCTGGTAGGAGCTGAAGGGAACCCTTCAGGGAGCTCCTCTGGCTCACTGTGCGGTTCATTTGACTTCATATGAAAGCAGGAAAGCTGCTCAGCCTTCCTTTTTATGCCTTTTTTTTTTGATACACACACTTAAAGAAGCACTTCCAAAGTGGCTAGTGCATTGGAAGGAACAAAACTCTGACTTCAAAGATGTGGCATTAGCCTTTTAACTGCTTTCCAGCCTCATTGTGTGAATGGAAAAAAAAAATCATGCCGCCTGAGGAAAGGAATTATCAGCCCTAGCCTGACAACCTGAAAAAAATGTCTGGTGACTGGGAAGTTCCCTTATTTTGGACATAATAGGATGGGTTCTGCTCTCCACAGAGCTCAGGCTTTTTGAAAAAAGTTTGTCTGACGGCTGGTGTTTTGCCCTTATGGGAAAAGCAATGAACATTTCCAAACTGGAATGCTTCATGGCAGGGAACCTGCTGTTCTGCAGCTGCCTGATTCCACCTCAGAAGTCACACATGTAGCTCAGATTTATCCATCTTTGGATGTGTACTTAGGGTAGTGTTCCTCTGCCAAAGTATTTAGGAAAAAAATGCAGCATTTTTTCTTTTTTTCTTTTTCCTGCAAATTCCTAAGGGGGAACAGGCAGCTTCTGATTGTAGGAAAAAGAGAAAAATTCTAAGAATAAAGACAACTCCCCTCTTCCAGCTAACTTAGTGCCCCAGCTGCACCAACATTCCCTCACCTGACACTCACACAGACTCAATGAGGAAAGTGCTGCCAAGGGTTTATGATAAACCAAGCATTTATCCAGCTCTATCAATGATTTCTCTCACTTGCCAAAGGTCAGTTGCCTAGTGTTACAGAGCGGCTTACGTCAGCGGGTTGCAGCCCAGTCATTGTTAAGCCTGAGAATGGTTTTTGCAAATCCTGAGAGGTCTCAGGATATGCGAGAGGCTGGAACTTGCAGCAAGGCTGGAACTGCCGTTTGACCCTAGCCCAGCTGCCCCCTCCCCAAATCCCCGTCTCACCATGGCAATCTTGAAGCCCATGCCCAGCTGCCCCAGCAGGTTGGCCTTGGGGATGCGGCAGTCCTCGAAGATGAGGTTGGCAGTGGAAGACGCCCGGATTCCCAGCTTGTCCTCCTTCTTGCCCAGCGAGAGGCCTGCAGTGGGTATGGGAACCAGGAAGGCGCTGATGCCCTGCAACAACACGCACACGCTCAGGACTCCACGGCACCGTCAAATGATTTTCAGAGTCTCACACTCAAGAGTCACTCGCCTGACTCTTTTCACCCCTGAAAAGGGTCAGGGGAGTGTTGAGTGACAGAACAAAGTCACAACACTTTAGTCTCCCTGCCTCAATATCTGCCCAGCACTAACTGTCCCCAGGGCCTTCACAAAGGGCTTCTCCCTCCCAGCTCTTTTGCTCCCAGCCCTCTTTCCCAGCTGGCACCTTGTGCTTCAGGGCTTTCTCGGTGGTAGCAAACACCACGGTGGCAGCCGCATCCCAGGCGTTGGTGATCCAGGCCTTGGTGCCGTTCAGAACCCACTCGTCACCGTCCAGGCGGGCCACGGTGGAAGCAGCTCCTGCATCGCTGCCATTTCCTGATCAAGGCACCAGGCAAACAAAACACGGGGTGGCAGTTAACGCCTTGGGTGCTGAAGCTTTATTCAAATGGAACAGCTATAAATTACTCTTTTGCAGACTGTTATTGCTTGAGAGACTTGAAGTCTATCCTAAATTTGGTTAAGGGAAGAGGATACCCCACTTTGCCACAGGAATGATAAGTCACATCACCTGGTTCACTAAGGGCAAAACACCCGATTTTCTCCCCGCTGGTGAAGGGCGTAATCCACTTCTGCTTCTGTTCTTCAGAACCAAACTTGAGTATTGGCCCTAAGTAAAGAGACTTTAAAAATTGAGAGTTGTTTTAGAGGCATCTGGCGGCTACAAGCAGCTCACGAACTCCCCCACGGCTAAGCTGGGCTCCCAAACCCACCGTGCTCAGAAACAGCAGATCCCATTTCTCCGGCTCTCCCCTCTCCAACGGCACAAACACCCGCCCAGCTGCCAGCCCGGTCCCACTCCTGCTCCCACACGGCTTCCCGGGGGACACTCACGTTATTGACGCTCATGATGACGCCCGTGGAGGCGCAGCCCCTGCTGATCTCCTCTACGGCAATGGAATAGGCCAGGTAGTCGAGGCCGGCTCCGCTGTACTGCTCCGGCACGTCCATGGCCATGAGCCCGAGCTCGCCCATCTTCTTCACCTGCAGGCGAACGGGCAGGGAAACCTCTGAGCATCACCCGTATCCCCACAGGAACCCCCACAAAAGCACATCCCTACACACAGGTGAAGGCTACAAACACCCCAGACGTGTGTGTGACCAGTGGCCAAACGGGAATCCGCCTGCACCAGCTGCTGAGCACCCGCGGGTCCCAGTGCCCTTAACAGGCGCTGCACAAGGTCAGTGTGGACGAGGCTCCTGCTTATTTAAAGAGCTCTCTTTGCAGCCCAAATGGAGCCCTTCCAGCCTGAAATGGGGAGTTTCAATGTTGTCCCAATTGCCTCAGCCTCCCATCAGAGTTCTGCCCCCAGTTAGTCATCTGGAAGCTCTCAATGGGAAACAGCTGATAAAAATTATTACTACATTACCTTCAAGTCTGCTGTGCTTCAGCCTAGGACCGCACAAGGAAAGAATTTTACAGAGTGAATGACCCACAGAACAGTTTGCAAGAAGCTGGGTTTTAATTCCCATTAAAGCCAGGTCTGGCTTGTCACAGAAGCTAATGACCGCTCACCATGCACAATTACTCTCAGGCAGACACCTGGGTTCATGGCCTGAGGCTCCTCAGAGCACAGACCGCTCTGCATCACTTGCTATTATCTGAATTTTGTAATTCAATTTAAGATTAAAAAAAAAAACTTTTATCTGTTTTTATACTTAAGATATATTAAGATTAATTTAACCCAAACTTTTGGTGTTGCAGAAATAAGTTTTCTTTTCACAAGCTTCTGCCTGCTTTAATAGGACAAGCAGGGAGTTTTTTCAAAAAGTGTTTTGCTTGCTGTATGAGCCCTCATAACACTAGTCCTTTACATCAAATCCAGAGGAGGGAAAAGGGGAGTAACTAGCTCTATGTTCACTGATTTATTAAAGAAAGAAAAATATTTTGAATTTTCCTCTGTACTTTCAAGCAAAAACCCTCAAGATCAAATACAAAATGACGAGAAAGGCACAGCGGGAGGGAAGGGAACCTTCTCCTTCTTCAGAGAGGGAGTGAATTTTCTGCCTCCCCTTCCTCGTTCCCTCATGGAGGAGGAGGAAGGCGGCGGGAGCGCGGCCGGGCTCCGGCCTCGGCGCGGGGGCGGCGGGCTGTGTGCGGGCGCTCGGGCCGCCCCG
>JAWLRI010000709.1:1650831-1662202 GCA_034781795.1 Crypturellus tataupa | reverse complement strand
GGCTCCGTGCCCGCCTGGGGGTAACTTACGTACAGGCTGCCTGTTTTCGGCGAAGCCCTTGCGCAGGAAGATGCAGGCCGGCCCCAGCAGGTTGTGCATGACGGCGCAGTTCTGGGCCAGCACCATGAGCGGCCCCTGGTACTCGCCGGCCGACGGCCCCTCTTCGCTCGTCTGGACAGCCTTATAGCACGTCTTCTCCTCATGGCGGATCTTCCCGGCCAACGAGCAGCAAGCAAACAACACAACAGAGGACGTTACCTCCCCGTCGCGCCCAGCCTTTCCTCTGCAGTTACAGTGACCCGCGGCGCACAGTCGTCACGGCCGCTCTTGCTGCGTCCCGGCCGCGCGGCGCCCCCCCACACCGAGCTGTGACCGCGAGCACCGAGTCCCGGAGCTCCCCTTCCAAACCTCCCGCGTGGACAGACGGTCAGCGGGGAGGATTTCCCTTGGAAACAGCAGCCCGGAGCAGCCTGCGTGCCCAGCTCTGAGCACTGTGGTTAATGGCAGTGGCAACACGGCCCCATGCGACCATGGGAAGGCGCTGGCGGTGCTGCCCGCGGCAGTCTGGCCTCCCCGCTCGGCATCTAACTAGTGACATCCCTGGGGCCTCGGGCAGGTGCTGCTTTGACAGTGCCAAAGTCGAGGGTGGCCACGGGCACAACATTGCTGTGTGTCTGCACCGCCCCAGGCCGTTCCTCCAAGCACACACGTCCTGCTGAGCTCGGCTCCAGAATAGAACCCGGCGCTGGATTTTATAAGGAGCCGCTGCTTTCCTTTTATAGAAATGCATTTCCCTGGCTCTGCAAGGAAAGCCTTATCCCGATATTCCCATGCAGCTATAAAAAGCCAGCACAACCCACAGGACCCTTGGTTTTATAGAATAAACATTAATCATGCATCAGATTCCTGCCTCAGGAATGAGTGCTGCTTGCACAGGCGTGCTCAGGGGGTGACCGTGGAGCTCGGTCGATAGCCGCTGTCTCTGCCTATTAACCCTTCCCTTTGGGGCCTCCTTCCTATCGCAGGCTAAAAGACCAGCTCTCCCTTGGCCCCACACACTGGTCCGAACCCACAGTATCTTTTTGCTGTCCAGCATGTGCTGCGATATCGTGCACATGATTTGTGTTTCACGTTTTTATACACGGTGCTACAACCGGTCTGCTCAGGTATAATGTTATGTGAGTAGCAAGCACCAAACCAAAAACGAGTCAGAAAGCAAGCCACGGAGAGGGAAAGTGAGGAAGCAGAGAAGCGTCTTCATTGCAGTCACGGACGAGGAGGAAACTGTTGCTGATTAAATGTGGCACATCGGACCCTTGTCCTTCCAAATGTGAAAGATGCGCATCAGTCTGCAAATGGCACATCACTAGCTCAGCTAAATGTCACAGCATCTGTGTTGAACTGCACAGTTTCATGACATCATGCAATATAATTCCGAAACCGTGAGCTTTGTTCCCTGGTGCATTTCTTGGTTTAACATAACAAATAGTACAAGTCACTTAAAATAGCCCACGAGCCCAGAATTCCACTGAAGCCAAGCGAACGATGGAAGGCCGCTAGCTTATAACTGACCCTTGCAGTCCATAGAGCTATTATCAAGCCACGGGGCTGTGCCGGGACAGGTCAGCCCATTACTTCCCGGCATGGAGAGATTTTGCAGGTTAGAGGAAACAGTTGCCAGGAGCAGCAGAGCGACTCGGCCCTACAACCCACCCAAGCACCAGGGCCTGACCTGTCAGGGGCCCCCTGCCCAGAGGGGTCGTCTAATCCCCATGGGGATGATGCTCAGGGGATGCAGTGGAAAGGGAAGCCACCAACAACAGACGCGGTGGGGACGAAGGCTGAACATTACCATCCCAGTAGACAAGGAACACGGGCACCGATCCGTCCCGAACAAGTGAGCCGCTGCCCGGAGGCGATTCTGAACTTTCTGATGGAGACTGTATCGGAGAGATCAAACTCGGTTACCCAAGAGCAGCTTTCACACCCACATTACCCAGAGCTCCTGTCTAGCTACCACTTGTGCTCCAGCTGGTGCTACAATCTCTTCTCCTATACAGAGAAATTCATTTTTCTGCTGCCTTCAAAATAGTAAATGATACTTGGCAGTGTGGTTAAGAAGCTGCTAAGGAGAGTGTCTGGGAGTAAGACGACCTTCCTTGCTGCCTCTTTTTTTTTTTTTTTTTTTTTTTCCATTTGCATCTTCTCCACTACTTCAGCAGAGCACAAGAAAAATATAAGCAAGTAACTCCCCTCCATCACAGAAGGATGGAACCTTTCCCCAAGAACAGATATCAAATGCAAGAGGCCTTAACATTCCTCAGCTGTTCTCCTAAACATCTGAAGTCTCTTTTTTCACTTGCTGGAGAGAAACACGTGGTGGAGATCACAAGCAATAGGAAAGTTGTGCTGGTAGTTCTAGCTGAACATCACCCAAATGGAGGCAGCTCTTCAGTCTGGGGAGAGGACTGCTCAAGCAGCTTTGCTGAAGCTGGAGTAGAATAAGGACAGCGAGGAATAACAGGACCAGAATGATTCCTTCTTCCCAAAGAAACTTAGTACCCTCCATGGCCCAGCTCTCATTTTCTTCACTGAGTTCCCTCTCACTCTGCCCAAGTTAAAATCCGAGAAAAAAAAAGACCAGGATCACAAAACAGCCAAAAGAAGTGGTCCAGTGTCCCAGTGGTTCTGTGAAGTGTCCAGTGTAACCATGTGCATTGGGAGCAAGAGAAAGAGCCCCAGAACTGCTCAGGAATAGACACCAAGGCCTTAACTAACAGCTAACTGGGGTGAGGCCTGGGAAATTCTCTAATTCCGCTTTGGAGCCTTCTCCTTTTAGTCCTGCCATCCTAGTTGCTGTTGCAACTAGGCTCAAAGTGCATTATTCCAAGCAGCATTTAGGAATGAAAGAATAAGCAAATAAAAGACCGATCATACAGAGTATGTAAGACTCTGAATCCATTTTGATGCAAGCAGCCGGGCCACACATCACACTTTCCATTGCAATCTCCTTGATCCTGCTGAGCACAGCTGCAGTCGACTCTGTTTTTCGCAAGCTGGCGGCAATCTCCAAGTAGCCAACGTGGGGTCTGCAGATGTGTGACGACTGGGTGGTCAGTGGTCACCCTGTACTGAGGACCAGGCCCAGCACTAGGTACCCGCTTGGCAAGGCCCCTTCTCCTTGCGTATCCTTACTGCCCCTTGCCATTTCTGGCTGTGTTTTGTATGTCCAGGCCACGTTTCTATGTGGAGGAGGCAAATTCTGGGTCAGAAGAGACTCCCTGCTAGGGACCCCCTTCCTTCCTCCCCAAGTGCTTCTTCCAGAGGGACTTTTCCAGGTCTCCTCATAGAGCATCCTGACAGCGTTTCCCTGTTGGCCATGTCTGCGCAGGGCCAGTCCCTCACTGCAGAACTTTCAGTACTTAACATAACCTCTTCATTTATAAGCAGTGAAGCAAACAGCTCTTTTTGCTGAGTTATTAGATTGTCAGCACCGCCAAGCGAGAAACTGCTTGGTTGATGGGTTCATTGTGCTGCAAAGCCTCCCTCACGCAGACAAAGAATATCACCAGGCAAAGCATTCCCATTTCAGTTCAGCCCCTCACAGCAGAACGGCTCCTGGATCCAATTCATCCTGGGAGTATTTTAAAGTCTAAGCAGCGAGCAGCCTGTGGGTTCAGGTTGAACCGATACACGTGGCAGCTTGGACCCGCTGGGTCCAAGCACGCACCCCTGGGCCGTGCTGCCGTGTGACAGGACGCACGTGAGGCCCAGCGTGTCCACTCATAAACAGAGGCAGGACAGACAGAAAAGCGGCTGCTGCAACCGAAAACACACGAAAAAACTACATGGGTGCATCCCCCACGAGTGGTCTGCAGAGAAGACATGTATGTCTACATGCACACTCATGTGAGGACATATATGAGCAAATACACACACGGACACAGCTGAACAACTACGTGTGTGACCCACACAAACTCCCCCATAGCCGCATGCACCTCCAAAAGCGTAATGTAGCGGCACAAACAGCTGAGGACACACATATACTTGAGACGGACGTTTAAATGTGCATATTCTTACAGAGAGCAACAGGAATCCACGTGAGCACCCGCGCAGCCACAAGCACGTGAATGTCCCTGCAGAAATGACATGCAGGCTGGACTTGTGCTGACACTCGCTTTAAGCACATGCACGCACATACAGAAATTCACATATATATAGGGACAGCAAGGTACCAGCACAAAAACGTGTCCCGATGAGTTGCGTGCATAAATAAGCCCCAACTTGCACGTTCACAGCGGAGAGCGGCAGGCACACACAGAGCACGGACGCACAGCGACTCCTGCGCATGCAGACCCACGCGGGGGCCGACACGCGCGTCGGTGGCACTCGGCATCCCCGGCGCCAGTGGCTGCGCCTGCTCGAGCGGCTCTTACAGAGAAAGGCTGGCGGGGAGAGCCGAACCCTTCACAGGCATCTCGGCATTTCTCCCACCTCCCTTTCCCCTCTGGCCACGACGTCGCCCGTCCCAAGGAGCAGGGTAGGAAACGCACAGTGCACTTTGATTCGGGGAACATACCTTTTTTGAGAGGTTTCTCAGTGGAGACTTCACACAGTTGCCCATAATATGTTGAGTCTGCCTTTCCGGTGGACTTGGTTATAAAGGAACTGAAGCAATTGATCCCATTAAAGGTATTCCTTGGGAGCAAAGCAAGAAAGGCAGCGCCAGGCAAATCCAAACAGCTACTGGCTGCTGGGGCTTCCCTCTTCAGGGAGCTTTTTCTCTCTCTGCCTCTCTCTCTCCGTGTTTTTACTTTATGTTCACTTTCTTGAAGGGATGAAGCAGGAAGGAGAGGGAGGGGAAACAGAGAGAAAGAGAGGGAGAGAGAGGGAGAGAGAGTGAGAAGGGGGGAGATAGAGGGAGGCGGATGTATAATCTGCATCAGATTAATGTTCAAATCCCTCCCACCTCCCTCAATCTGCAGGCAAGATTGTTTCACTCACGGCTGAGGGCTGCTTCAGGGAGAATTAAAGCAGAGGCACCGCAAGAGGTGATTTCCGTGGCAAGTTCCGCAGATCCAGCTAGTCTGGGCGCTCACGGCCTCCGAGCATCGCATCCTCCGGCTCCTGCCCACCCCCACTTCAACTCCCTTCGGCTTTCCAATCACCAGAGAGCCAGGCTGGCTACCAGGCAATCCACTTAGAGGCTTGGAGCGGAGTCCAGAGCTCGTTTTGGAGCAGAAACGGACCATTTATCTGGGCGGGACCTGCTTCATCTTATAAATCTCAGCAGACTGGAGGTCCCTCATTCTTGTCATGCCTCGGTTGAAGCAAGCCGGAGGCAGCGGTCCAGGGACCCGAGGACACGTGGAGCCCCACGGCTGTAACTTTCAACCACAAGGGAGAGGTCTTGAGCCAGGCTCACGGTAAAGGCTTTTGAGCTTTCTGTTCTGCACGGAAAAATCAACCGGTGGCTTTCCTGCGCGCATCTGTCAGAGGGGAGCTCAGATCTGAATACTAAATCTTAACAGTTCGGCAAGGTGTGACAAAGACTTTAGATTTCAGATCCACAGATCATTCCTTTTCCAAGCACCCGAGTCCTGGGCTCCATAAGGGACTCCTATTCCAGACCTGTCTCTGAACTATGGGCTGACAGAATCATCTCCAGAAAGAATGGATGAGCCCTCAATAAGTTTTCCTCTGTTCTCAGGCCGAATGTAGCAGCATTCTGTCTGAAAGGAGATTTAAATTGCATAAAAGACTCACCATCACCCCAGGCAACAGGCTCTGAAGAGAACAGTGAAAGCATCCTTAGCTGTGAAGCCACCATGGCTGCATCTCCACTGTGGTAAGGAGCCAGGGCGTGAAGAGCTACCTTCTCCGATAACCACAGAGACCAAGATGAGCATGATCTTGTACCGCACCTATGCCACGGATTGGCAGGACAGTCAGACGACATTCAGCTGAAAGCTCCACCACCTTCTCCGAAAGCGTCGTTCCAAACACAAGGCTCTGCAAAGACCAAACCCATGGGCTGAGCACTTGTACCACAGGCTCTTCTGTGCAGGAGACAAGGACTTACCCTCCCGGTAGCTCTAAGGCTGTTGGATAGAAAGGGATGATCTCTCCGTGTCACAAGAAGCTGTTTTGTTTACGTTTCTACTTTGGAGTTGCCGTGGGAAGTGTAGAATAACTGCAAGATGAATCAACAGTTGTCTAGAGCCTACAGACTTCTTCCACCCGAGGACACTAGTGCCGGAGTCCAGCCATGAAAAGAGGCAAGAGCTTCCCAAGCTGCTGTCACAGTCAGACGTGCAGGACACTCTTCCTTGTACTGACCACTTCCCAAGAGCAAAAGCAGCAGAACAACCTCCTTGTGGGTCCCCTCCAGGCCTTCCTTGGTGCACTGCCCAAGAAGGAGCTGCATGAACAGTGGGAGTCACAGATCCCTCAAGGTGAGCAGCACGTGATGGCTGTGGTGGCAGATCCTGGAGACACCTCTTGTCCCCGGGACAAATTGAGATAGTCGGAGAAGACGGGGAAGCTCTGGCCTGAGGATCTCCAAGGAGGAGCTCACCCTTAGCAGGCCATGAGGCAAAGCTGTCTATGCGCTGGGCCTGTCACCTGCTGTCACAGTTTGAGACTCCCTGATGAAGAAGAAAAACACTGACATGCTGCAGGCTGTGCCAGCCCTGCCCTCCTGGCGGAGGACTTGATGGAAGATGCTGAAACTCCCAGCTCTGCTCCAGGCTGCCATCTCAAGCTCTGCTTCTGTTTCCCCTCTTAAAGCAGCTAATGGGATGCTTATCTACCCTTGGCCAATGTGTTTGTCGTTAATAATGTTCTGTCAGTTGGAGCCATTCCCCAGACTCCTTATTTATTGGCAAAATGCTTGTCTCCCTTAAGCAGAAGATGCCACACAGCAAGTGAGGCGCCGGGGCTCCTTCTCAAGACAAATGACTCCAATTCCCAAGCAGAAAGAGGACAGTGAATCGCTTCGCTGCTCCTAATGAATTTCCCCTTGACAGGCAGCAAGGGGCCAGGAACACCCCACAACTGGAAAGGGTCATCTCCTGCCTCTTCACAGGGACTGGGAGCCACGACAGGGCTGCCCAGCCCCTGTGCTGCTAAGGGCAGCTTTGCAAGATGGGGATTTTAGGAGCCTTACAGCACTCAAAGTTGAGATAGCGACCTGCTCTACATGAGCTTGTATTAGAGCACTGAGCGCCGATGAACTGTCCCGGTTGCCTGCTCACCTGCTTTGCTACCAGAGAGTCCCACAGGGCTGAGAACCCAGAAAGGGATCTGGGAATCCAGAAAGGGAAGAGGCCCTGGAACCCGCCCTGCACCAGATTTGCAGCACAGTCACAGTCCTTTGATTCTGCAAAAACCAACTCGAGCAGAGCCACAGGGGGCCTGAGCGATACGATCGAAAACTGTTCTCTCGTCTCCTTATTTACCCTGAATCCCTTAAGAGCAATCGGGCAGCAGCTCACGCTCCAGCAGACAGATCCTGCTGACCTTTAAGCCTGGAAAATCACTTTCTACACAGGGATCTTGTTCCCATCTCCACACTGGGTGGCTCAGAGATAAGCAGGAAAGTGGAGTTGGCAGAAAGGTCATTAGAAGATTACATTAGAAGGAGCCTATTTTCTCCCTCCAACCGAGGCTGCTGCAAGAGAACAGGATGCTGAGAATAAGTATGTCAAAAACATTTGTGTGTAGGTGCTGATCTGTGGGTATGCCTATATCTGGGGTAGTCAGTGTGCGTGTGGGAGGGCTGCACATGCATGTATACTGGCTTTCCCACACTGTTCTCTGTGGCAAGCACGCTGTTCTTTTAAGGTCTGGGGTTCTCATAAATCTCTAAGAATCAGCAGGAACTTTGTGAAATGCCACTTACCTTGTTCCTGCATCCCTCCATTTCCCCTCCAATCCACGGTGTGGAATTGAGCACTTTGGGGACATAGTTTGACTCAGAGCGAGGACTCGGCACATACACAAGTCTGGCACATTGACCTACCTGAGCTGGGTTACTTGGCATGGGGCAGGGAGTCGTTAGGATGGTTTAATCTGTTTGGATTCTCTCAAAAAGCAATGCTGCGCTTGGGGCTGGCACCTTTGGCACAAATACTCATCCCCCAGGAAAATGTTGGCCCCCACTATGGCTACTCCTTTGGTAGCTGCCAGAAACTTTAGCCAGCGACAGCAAACATCAAAAGCCACAACAGAGCGATCTAAAGTCAATTTGAAATTTGGGCTCACTTATCTGACTGCAGCTTTGCTTGGTCAAAGTTTCCAATGGAAGTGTGATTTGTAAAGCCGGACTGCTGAGACGCCAGGCCAAGATCAAGGTTCGGTCTTTGGTTTGCTGGAATGTGATTTTTGTTGCTTGTGACACAGCACAGACAGTCGCTACAGCAGGAAAACATTAGTACGACGGTTGATCTCCGATAGGAACATATCATGGAGCAGGGAAAAATTCATTCCTAGCCCCTTTTCACTGAAATCCACGTCTTTACCCACTGCATGCCTGAAGACGCCACTATTTAATATCTTAACGTATGCCACCTTATTTAAATTGCTTTGACAGGATAAAAGTTTTTGGTATACGAGATGTACACAGCGATTATTGACTCTCAGCTTTCCTCCCAGTCCCGCATTTAGCTGCTGGCTATAGCTCTGCAATTTAAAAGAAAAAAAAAATCAGTCTCTTTTAGTGGAGGATCTTGGATGAGCCTATCATTTGGATTTAATAGCCTCCTCACGTTGTTGCTGCTGCTGGGGCCCTTGTTTTACAGCTCCCCAGCCCTGGAGCATGCCCGGGTACTCCAGGCTGTTACTGCCTTTCTTGTTTTGCATTAGACCCCTTGAGTGGTTTTGCTGCACACGGAGTTGGGTCTTCTGACCTCGAATGAACCTCGGACTGTTCCTCCTTCCAGCCAGACAAGCACAGATCCATCTCAGGGGGGCACCAGCAGATATTGGCAGACAAAGCCCAGATCTTCATCCAGAGGTCTGAATATTTCTGCAGAGAGTCTGAGAACTTGCTTTGCTGTCAGCTGTTCTAGGAAGAAAGTGTTGCTGACTCACGCTGTGCATAATATTCTCCTCCATTAGAGCAATTGGATCATATTCAATCACAAACAACAGAAAGGTTATTAAAAAGACCTAAACTAGCAAGGATATTTTCCATCACTCTCAAGGTAACAAAGCCTTGATTGGCAAGCTCTGTTCAGAGCAGCTTTGTCTAGAATTAATTGGCTTTACTGAGTGATAGATACAAGCAGATGGGAATGTCCCATTTCCTGACACCTTCCATGCAGATCTGGTACAAATATTTTGCTCTAACCCAACTTCCAGGATCCCACGCAGAAGATACATTGGCCGCAGCACCATACTTTGTGGATATTTCCTGCTTTTCAAGATCATCAATGGGCTACAAAAGGTCAAACACAAATTTGAGGCCCAGAAGCTGCTGTAACAGTTTAGAATAAGAGAATTGTGAATTGTTGTGTGCCTGCTGTTACTGTAAAAGGATCAATTCTACTTTGGTTCCTTACCTCTCTCAAAGAGAAAAAGGACAGGGGAGCATCTAGCCAGCCCGCTGAAGTGCTAGAGAAAGTGTGGTTGATCAGATGAGCAGAGACCTGGGAATCAGCACTAACCCAATACTCAACAACCCTCCATAACTGTATGAAATACCCCGCTACTGAACGGACGCTTAGCTCACTCCCATCTCAAGTAAGGATCTGACAGCACCTTTAGAAGGATCAGGTCACTTATCACAGTGCGAAACCTCTGGCTATTTTTCAGGGGAGACGGTCACAAACTAACTAAAGTCTGCATTATTTCAGCAGAAAGCAGGAGCATTTTGTTGGTGATTTTTCCACTTCCTGCCTTCAAGTGCCGTGACACGATGCCTCACATGTCACAGTGTGTTGCCCATTCCCTTCCAAGGGCAGAGAATATTTCATCAGCGTCGGGTGAAGCAAGGATGTCTACTCTTTCCAAAGATGGTTTCAAGACAGAAAGTACTCTAGGAGGGAGGAAGAGAGATTAGAAAATTGCTAATGATCTCATTCATAGCTATCCTAGTTCACAGCCTTATGCTTGTAAGGAAAATTACTAAAAAACTAAATGGGATCATGCAAGCTATGACATCTGTTTATTTCTAAGAAAAAATGCAGGATTATTGAAGTTTGTGGGCACTGCTGCTGCTCTCTAAGGTCACAGGAATGTCACGGGATTATTGAAAGGGAGCCCAAAGTGAGCTAAGCATCTTTTACTGGCTGCACACCATATAGCTGCTTGTTATTGGAAATCAATAGCACTCATGGGCTCATCAGGGAAAACCAGTTGCTGGAGCCCTGACGCTGCCGAGAACTGCGGCCAGCTGAGTCGACACTCTCAGCGCGGCCACTGCACCCGCTGCCGAACCCGTCCCTCACTGGCGCTTCGCTCAAAGCCATCGGCTTCAACGGGATTTCAACAGAAAACGAGGCGGTCCAGGTTGCCAAAATGCATAATGAAATTATCACTGAAATGACAATTAATTCATTATCGAAAGATTTTTCTTCCCTCAAAAGATAAGCCGGATCCAAACAGAAATGCCTTTCAGCACGCTCGCTCACGCTGCCGTATATTTCACGAACGGAATATTTAATAAATGTTCCTTCACCTCGGTTTTACTGCGGTGCTTTCCATTAGGCTTTTAAACCACAGATCTGTTTCAAACGTAACCACCGTCAGAGACCACTGCCGCCCAGCAGCGCTCCCGCGGGCACGGTGCTTCCAAGCAGCCGGCTCCGGTCCCTCCTGCTCTATAGAAGTGCTCGAAGTGACACGTTTCCCCCCATACCTCGCAAGGGGCGAGCAGAGCGACGCGCTCGAGGGGAACAGCGTCTCTCGGCGCCTTTCCCTCCACACAGCGAGCACAGGGACGGGCCTTGGAGCGGGCGGATGGCGGTGGCAGGTGTACGCGGTACCGGTGAACCGTGTACGTCGGTTGTTCACATAGAGAAGCCGTACGCGGGCCGGGGCAGCGCGCGTGCCCCCAGGGAAGGGCTGCTCGAGCAGGCGGCACCCGCGCCGCTGCTGCGAGGTCTCCTGAGGGCCGTTACATGCGTCGGGGAGACACGAGGCCCTGGGGCACCCTCTGTCACCCGAGGTGCCCAGGATGGGAGCTGGTGTCCTCGGCTCGCGGCCACTGCGCTTCACCTGGCTCCGTCCTGCGTGAACAGCCCGAGGCGCCTCCCGAGGAGCCCAGCCGGCCCGTGGCAACGCGGGGGACGTGGCGGCGGCGGCGGAACAGGAGCCGCTTGGGTCAGGGCGGCCTCGCGGCCCCGGCCGCCCGCAGCAGCCGCCAGCG
>JAWLRI010000709.1:1620613-1644237 GCA_034781795.1 Crypturellus tataupa | reverse complement strand
TCCTCTCCTTCTCTCCTCTCCTTCTCTCCTCTCCTTCTCTCCTCTCCTTCTCTCCTCTCCTTCTCTCCTCTCCTTCTCTCCTCTCCTTCTTCTCTTCTCCAGAATATGCTGCTGTTTAATACCAAAGCAGAAGGTGATTCAGAGGCGGGGTGGTGGATGAGCAGGAGCCTTGGCTTTTGCACCTGCCAGAGAAGTTTTGGATGCTAAAGGGACCCTCTGCAGGAGCCCAGTGGTAGCCGCAGGCGGAAAGGAGAAGGTGTCGATACCCGTGTCCTGGAAGCAGGTTCATCGGGATGCAGTGATGCCTCTGGGGAGGCTGCGGGTACCACCGTGAGGAAGCTCGTGCTGAGGGATTCCTGCCTAGGCAGGATGAGCACGGCCCTCCAGCTCCTGGAGGCTGCCGAGCTGTTCCTGAGGACCGTGGGGATGTCGCTGTCCACAGGTGGGTGGCAGCTCCTCGTCTCCATCATCAGAGCATGGCAGACTTTGGAGCAGGTGTCTAACTCCCGTGAAGGGACTCATTGCGCAGGTGGGATTCCTCCCTTTGGAGGGCTCTTCGGGGACCTGGGCAAGGAGCAGGGGCAATCGGAGCGCAGGCAGGGGCCCTGTTACAGAACAGAGCAACAAAGACATGGCAGCAGTCGAGACAATTTAATTTTTGAGGTTCTTCGTGTATCTCCTTTCGCGGACAAATGAACGTGGGGATGGCAGCGGCTCCGTAGCCACCGGCGAGGAGCGGCCGTGCCCACTTGCAGCGTGTAATTCCAGCCCTGCTGAGCTGTGAGATGCACACAGCAGCTTCCCGGAGAGAGACGGGCTCCGGCTCCATCTGGCAGCACAAAAGAGGCCAGGCCAGAATCCTCAAGACACGAAGATTATATTACGTAACGTGCTCGCTGCTGCCCGAGACATGGCTCCGTCACTGCTAGCCGTGCGATTCGGACCCAGGCTGAGCCGGGGGGGCTGCGTGTCCTTCCCTGAGGGGAAAGAGTTCAGCAGATTCTTTCTTTTGTCCTCATTCTGTGGAGGCAATTAAAAAAAAAAAGTATTTTTCAGAGTTGCATCATATGCCCTGAGCACAGAGAAGCACATCTCAGTTAAAGGGAGCTGCCCAGATAGGATGTTTGGGAATGAATGAGAAATGCCCACGGGGAAGCCGTGCGTCTTCAGAAAGCTGCTGGTGACTATGACCAGGGCCTGCAGTGTTTTGTTGCCCTGGGGTTTCTTAGCCTCCGTTTGCTCTCACTGCACTTGCAAGAATAGCACCTCCTAGTACACTTATCATGTGGCACAGTCTGCCAAAGACCATGAAAATCCAGGCTGGTCTGGCCCAAGAGCCGGGATGCTCTTGATGAGGATCAGGAGCTGCCCCTCAACTGCAGACGGACTGTCCAGCCCTCGCTTGCAGCCCTTCCCATCCCTTTATTCTCTCTCCACTGAGAGAGAACTGAGTTGTAGAGACATGGCCTGCTGCAGCTGTCACAAAGATGCCAAGTATTGGTCTTCTGGCAAACTGTATTTGGCCAGGCCAGGTCCTCCTCCAGAGCAAGTGAACACTGGACAGCTGGAGATCCTGTCTGCTTGAGCACTTGCTCCTGCTCTTCAGGTTTCGCTCCGCAGGAGAGGAGTAATCCTGCAGCATTACAAAGGCATTATCGCTGTGGCTGTAATCCCTGTGCTCAAATCCCCCCATTCCCCGCATCCCCACCGGAGAACTGCCCTTTGTAGCTGTCCCTGCGAGGCTGGTGGCTGCAGGTCACGGCTTGGAAGGCGGAAAGGCCACGGAGCGATCATCCCATCCCAGCCTTGGGAATGGGCCCTCATATGGCAGAGCAACAACCAGAAAGGCTCATTGCTTCCCTCTGGGAACCTTTCCCCCTTCCTTATGGTGCTCTGACCTTATGGGTGCTCTGACCCTTTTCCTGCCCTCCCATCCCCAGTGGGCAGAGCTTGGTCCCGTTTCCGATGAGTCCCCAAGTTCTCATTATACAGCATACGGGGGGCTGCTGGGGCTGAGCTCCCTGAGCCCGTAAGGGCTGCCTTGGGCCAGGCTCCCGGGAAGAAACGCAGCGTTCCCTATTCCAGGCTTGTAAGAAAGTCCACAGTTTTCCTAGACTCCCTCCTCACCCTGCCTGCTCCTCCCCATCCCTTTCTGAGTCAGCGAGGCCCCCGGTTCACCCAGCCGTGAGTGCAGCTAATGAAGCCGCGTGGCTGGCTCGGCGCGGCGGCTCCGTGCGCTCGCGCTGCCAGCGTCACCCCTCGTGTATCTGCTGCAAAATCACCGCTCGCTCCCGACTCGCACGGGTGCGGACGGCACCGCGGTGCGAGGGGAGGGGACCCACAGGGCACCCGCGTGTATGTGTCAATGTAGAGATCCCCGAGCGCTGGTGACAGGGAAAAACTCCCCTGAGGATCCCTGACACGGCTCTAACTGCAGCGCCGCTGCTCTGCGCCCAGCGATCTCCAGGCTTAAAATGATGATGTAAAGGAATGATCCGTGCGGCCGCTTCTCTTTGGCTTGAATCGAGACCAGCAAATTGTCCTGGAGGAGCTGCAGGAAAAAAAATAAGTTACTTGCTAACTTTTTGTTTTCAAGTGACTCCTAGGTAAGAGCCAATCTTTTTGGGAGCCTATGCAGATGTTTTGCAGATGCAATAAACTAAGTACGTGGCTGAGCGAGCTCCACCTTTCTCCATATGACCCGAACCACAGGGTTACGGCCCCCTTCAGGCACAGGTGGACTCTTCAACCCAAGTAAAAGGATCCCTGACTGTCAGGTACAGAGCCTGCTTTTTTCTTGCTGATTAGCAACATGTTTATCTTCACCAAATATGGGCAAAAACCCCTCACAAAACTCCAAAACCCGTCAAAATAATTAATTTGAAGGAGGGGAAGATCACATCAGTGACAGGCGAATACTTGAAGTCTGGGTTGGAAGCAAAGATCTGTTTAGGGGCAAGACCAAGAAATTGCTGTTGCTCCCTTGCTGCCTGGAAGCCCACTCTGCAGCCGGTCTACTGCACTGCTCTTGTGTTTCTTATAGGAAACTGTTACTTTCAAAAGTATAATTCAAATGCATGTTAACACAAGTCAAAATGATGACAGACCAACCCTCATATCGCTTTATTCCACCACTCCTGTGGTGCCTGTAAAACCAGGATAGAAGTGGTTGCTCCTGTTCATCCTTTGACCTTTCACTAGCACCTACTCTAGCGGGAGTCACCATCGCGAGGCGGCTCAGTTACACAACGTAAACTCAGTTATACAACAAACAGCCCCGAGTACAAAGCAAATACAGCGAGACCCAATTCACCGGGGATCGGCGAGAGTGAATCACTCGTTATCTCCAGGGCAGCTGTTCTCTCTCTGTTTCAAATATTTTATTTAATGAGCACTGATAATGGTAACGGAACCAGCAAGGTTCTGGTGGAAGACAGCTCTGCAGAGAGAGGCAGTCTGGCACGTCTGGCCTGTAACCAGAAAGGAAGATGTATGAGTTGCAAAATATGTCTGTCCAGGTTTCAATTAGCAGCCAATATTCTCTTTCAAATGAAAAATTATAGTCCTCATAGTGACACAAAGGAAGCGGGTCATGGATGTGAAGGCAGTGAAGGATAAACATCGTGTTGCTGTAGCCAAGCTGACTCAAAACCCCAAGCGCCCATGAAGCTGCTGGGCCTCGCTGGCACTAGCAACTTAACACAGACGCTGAGGAGTCATAATCCATCATCTGCTTTTTTTTTCCTTTTATGCAAGAATTTACTAAAAGTCCTGATAATTAAATAAGCTACATAATTAATGAGCACACTTGGGTAGTTGCATTCTGCCCCACATATCCCATTCAATCTCAGGTAAAGTCATTTGTAAAGTCTTCAGATAAGTGAATTGCAAAATGCTTTTTATGCCCCGCTTCAGAGGGATGCTGTATTTTGGTAGCTGATCTAAAAACTTCTCATTAATAAATTATAAATTGGTATTGAATACCGGAGCTTTTTAGTAATTTTCACCAAATATCTAGATAAATATCTAAATATCTAGAGAATACATAGATATAAGATATATAGATATGTATCTTAAATATCTAGAGAAGCATTTCCACTTCATTTTAGTAAAGTGACACTTCCTAAAGGATCAAATTAATTCATATAGAATCAGCAGTTTTATCTTATGTATTACAAATGATTTAACTTTTGCGTGGAAATACAATTGGACCATTTTTGTCTTAGCAAATTAGAGAGAAGGGCCCAAAGGCAGTGCAATGGCAAGAACCCACTTCCCTGTTTGCAGGGAGGCAGCATATACTGGTGTATGAGCCGAGAGCTGGTGTCAAACTGGGAGCTACTGACCACTCGGATTGCCTGGGATTTTGGTGTAATCACTGCTTAGTTCTGCCCTCCCCTGAAGAGAACCTACAGGAAAGGTGAGTTTCGTTGCTCAGGGCATTAGCTTCTTCCCATGCAAAGTGGAGATGGTAACACCTGCTTTCCAAAGTCTCTCTGAAGTCTTTGGAATTTAAGATTTTCGATTCGGATACAAGCAGAAAGCATTGCGGGCTCTTAAAAATCTCTTCAGGCGGCAGACACAGGAGCTGGAGCAAACAGGTTCGCTTTGTTTCTGCAAGCGACTTCCCAATGTAAATTGCAGACGCAGGGGCCCACGTTCTTATTGTTTTCCAGGAGAGATTTAAGGTGAGGCTCGTACCTGCCATTGGGCACTCAGGTTTATATCTCTCCTTTATCTGCTTATTAATAACTCCATGAAAGCTGTTTGTTTCCTGAATCCATTTCCCAGGAAGGCTCGATCACTCTCCGGACTTCATTCAGTCTGAACCCTGTGTCTGAGCTGAATCCCTCTCTTGAAGAAAACCTCCTTAAGACAAACGAACGTGAAGCTTCACACTCCAAACGTGCCAGCTTGCTGGTTTTACAGATCAGTTCCAGTCTTTACTGAGATGCACAAACATGGGGAGGGCTGGCAGCTGCCTGAAATAACTGAAAGCAGTATAATAGGAAAGAGGATGATCATCTGCAATGAAGTAAAATCTAAGCAGCACATTTCGCAAAGGCGCATTATGGATTAGCAGAAGGGCCTCTCCCTTCTCCCTGCTCAGTGCGGCTGCAGGACGGCTGCAGCGAGACCCGTTGCTGCCTTCTCCCATCTCCTTCCCAACCCTCTTAGTTTCCTGGTCCTCACTCTGACCCAGGCTCAGACGACCTAATACATAATAGGATTTCACCAGCACCGACACTGCGAACGGTCTTAACTATTTCTTAGAGCGCCTTTCACTTTCCAGATGATTTAGATCTGCCTAAAAGATCTCCTAGAAGATGGGAAGCTTTGCTAATTACATCACTTAAATCTGTACATGACAGCAAGTCACACTCCTTCTAATAAAGCTGGATGCACTTAAACACTTGAAATATATTGTAAATTTTTAATGGCTTTGTGCCACTGGAGGTACAAGGGCTGCTGACAGACGAGGCAGATCAGAGAGAGCTTCTTCCTGACACCGAGCTCTGAAGGACTCAGGCGTGGATAAGGATGTTATGTAATACAGGCTTCTGGATACCACTGAAGTGCTTTACAATTAAGATGGAATATTAATAAAAGACTTAAACTGCAAACCTCCAGCTATTAGAAGGATTAGGACTCCGCGCGGGGCTAGGGAATGCACACAATGTCACAGCCATCTCCCTGTCTGCGATCAAAGCAGAAAAGGATCCGGAGAAAACTGCACGCGGAGGGAGGGCAGAAGATTCACAGAAGCCCTAAAAACACTAACAAAAACTGTGGAAATTGTGATCGGCAGCAGCAAAAGGAAAGATGGTCGGGATGCAGCCCAGCACCACCACGGCAGCAGGTCTCGCTGCAAACTGGGGAGGAGCAGCCGCTCGTTTACACCCCTGCAGTGGTCCCGGCTTTCTGGGAAGAACAAGGAAATTTGCACTCCGTCGGCTGTGACATTGGCTCGCTGCATCTCTGCCCGGGCACAGAGCAACTGGTCCCAAAGCTTACAGGCACAGGGCTATGTAAATGAACTGGGGGTTACTAGATTTATTTTCTGCAGATTGATTTATTTTCATCTTCAAAAACACTCTCTCCAAGGAAGTGCCCCCAAGGGTATTTCCTTCAAGAGCCCAGGTCATTCACCTGCCCATCTCATGGGAACAGTTAACTCGGACGGCCTCCATTCTGTTCTCCATAAATATCATTTTGTTATGTGCTGTATTCAGGCAAATAGCACTGACTGCATTTTGAATATACTCCTTATTTAGCTAGAGCTTGTTCCAGACATGGACATGACAGCGAGAAGGAAGACAACCAGAAGGCAGCTTTATTTTTCTTAATACTCAATCTTTATGCACTTGAAATGCTTAAGAGGTTTCAGTCAAATCAGGCAGTGAAAACTCATTAAGAAAGTATAAACTATGAGATGTTGCACTCCATGGAAAAAAACGAGCGTCAATTATGGCTTTTTTAAGGTGAACATAAAAAAGGAAAGTGAAACCCCAGCCCTGCATGTGACTGGCTGGCTCTTTACTTTTTCAAAGATTTTTAAGGTATCCCTACCAAGATTTTTGCTGCACATTTGAATTATGGCCTGGCTTCTTTTTAGTGAACTGTTTCTCCCTCTCTCCCCTGCTCCCAAATTTTCAAGTCTGACTGAAGGTCCAAGTACCGATTTGTGGCAATCAATCATCCAGTCCAGGGGTACATGTGAGCAGATACAAACAGCGAAAACACAAAATGCAGCAAGAAAGAGATCCGAGACAGAAGGGCATATTAACCTCAAACACAAAATCATGTAAAATCACAAACATGCTTTGACAACCAGGAGAGACCAAGAAACTAAGCAGCATATGGGAGAAGATGCAAAGAATGTCACGGACTGGGTAGCTTTGCAAATCTTGCAAGGAGCAGTTTGCACAGCACTGAGCAAACTGCGTTGCTAACTCAGGTAGACTGCTCATAGCAGGAAAGCTCAGTGCTACAGTGATAAATTAATATGCAATCAGCTTGAAAGGAAACATTTATTAAGTTGGACAACAGCACACGAGTCAGTACAATGCCAGAAACCGCCCAATGTGCAATAAAAAAAATAGCGAGTGAAGCTAAAAAGTGGAGATTATCCTGATGAACTTTATATCCTTAAAGGCTTATACAGACCAGACCACAAAGTAAATAGGAGAGTGAAAAAACATGTAAGAGTAAGAGTAGACACAAAAAGTATTATTCCCATGCCAAAAGCACGGCAAGACTTAGGCTTGAGCAAGCGGCGGCACATGGGAAGGTTATTAGAATGTGAAAATTAAAGAAAGGTTTGATAATGGTTTTCTGGCTTAAAGAACCTAGTCACGTCCCTCCCTTTTCCATGGTGGAAACTGTTAGCAGTCTCCGAATCACCAGCTAACTTCAAAAGGTAGCGAGTGACAGAAAAGAAAGCGGCAGGATCCTTTCTCCGGAGCACTGACGCTGTATCCTGTCACTACGGGTAACTCCCAATCCAACAACGTCACGGAAAACAGCATTAATATAATCGTTATTGTAAAGAACTATAACTATAGTGAAATGCTGTTAACAAAAATGTTAGTCATATGTTAATATGTATTTAGCATTAGACAGTTTGATCTGTAGCAAGTCAATCCAACAGATATCCCCCTGAATTCACAGCTTGCACCTTTGTAAAATGGAGCATTGGGGACTTGGAAAGACATTCAATCAAAATATTAATAAACATTATTAGTTATTATTACAGCACAAATAATCCAGCGCAGTGATGGCAAGAACAGAGTATGGAATTCCACATTATTACAAATATTTCCTTCTACTTCCTTGCTGTGGTGACAACGCACAAGGTTAACTAATCAGTTACTGCCACAGAAAAATCTCCTTGTTTTCCAGCAGAAAGACTAGGTAGAAAATTAAGTGGTTTTTTTTTCTTTTTTCTTTTTCTTTTTTCTTTTTTAACAAACTCAGGTCAATTACTTATTGTGCCTTTGGAAAATGTCACCTAGAAGTCATTTTTTTACAATCTGAATATATTTTAAAAGGGGCTTGCCGATGTCATTTGTGTGATAATTAGCTGAAGCTTTCAAGCTAGACGTGATGCACTGGTCTGTAAATCAGCTTCCTCCTCTACCAAAAGGACTTACGTGATTTTATTAGCAATGTTCCAAAGTTCATTAACACTCCAAATTACCGTCCTCATCTCCAAAGTTTGGCGATTATTGTCAAGGGCGAGATAAATATACAATTACAAGGAAGAATACACTTTCTAAATAAAGTAAGTCATTCCTGAAATGTTATTAATGTATTTACAACTAAAACTTCAAGATAAAATTTATATATAATTTTGACTTTATAGTGTAAGCTAATAGTCTCTGATGCAACAAATTAGAAAACCACAGTAATAAAATAGGAGTTCTCATCCGTAGATAGTGTATTTAATCAAAGCAAAACGGAGAATTACAAAACCGTAATGAAAACAGGTGAAATTGAAATTGAATTTGGGGAATTTGGAAAAAAAGATATGAAGAGATGTATAAAGCAGAACACAATAACAGCAACCTCTCGGAGCGCCCTGGATCTGCTGGCTGTGTGAACACGATGTGAACACGATACACACGGTGCTAATCACTAGTTATAAAGGGGTGTTCGCTCGAGGTTGTGAGCACAGCAGGATGTGCTCAAGACAGACACACGCTGCAGACCAGCAAACAGCGTGTTTCCAACTGCAGGAGCCCGAGTTCTTTGCCGGAGCAAGTGTCAGCCTGGTAACAGTCAGAATAAATGAAACAACTTAAGCTGGACGTGGTATCCACAGCTGCAGTAATGACACCCTTAACAACAGCAGTTTTATACACTGAGACACGTCCCTAAGCCCAAGCAACACTGTAAAACCTTCAGAGATTAATGGTGATTTTTAGCACACTGATTTTAAGTATTCAAAGCCGTGTATCACAGAACTCTTGCTTTATTAATTTTTATTCTGATGACGTTTTGGCTTGGACAGAAGGATGGGGTATTGGGCACTTAAACAGTTTTGCTTCCCAGAGACAAGAGCCCTGTGGATGACGTGCAGTGGAAATGCATGGTGGCAAAGCAAGTTAAATTTGGGCAGATTACTTAATATTATGCAAGCACAGCCCTTGCCCTGCTCCCTACAGTGATTTCTGCTGGTAGGAGAGCCTGGGAATTTCATAAGAAGCAATACTTCTCCATTAGAATAACACTATCGTGAACATACACGTTCAAATAAGTCGTCTGTGGTAAAGGCTGCTGATTGCATGGGCCAAGCTGGGGTCTCATTCCCAGCTAGAACTGGCCGACACACAAGTTTTCCCCCAGTTATCCTCCCCTCCCAATGCTCTTCTTGGAAGCAAAGTCTGGTCATGTCATTTATATTCCCATTTGCAGCAGGACCCTGATCTGGAACATGGCATCAGTTAACCCCAGGAAGAGCAGATCTTCCGTGGGCACCGCTGTGAGCCCAGGGCCAGGGGGCTGGCATAGGAGGGACCAGCAGCAGGAAGGTCCTAAATGAAGAAATGAAGTACATTTCCCTTGGCAAGGAGGTTTATCGGAGTGCAACGAAAACAAGCCCCATCCCTCCTCCTCTGCGCACACACACACACACCCTAGAGGCTTTTGCAAAGCCACAGGAACAGAAATAATTTTGTTTGAATCCATCAAGCATTAAAATCCTTTCGCTGAGGGATTGAAGTGAAAAATGAGCCGGAGACAGGAATTAGAAGCTCTCTGCCTGGGCTGTCAAAAGGGATTTTCCCCAGATACAAAACAAGCAATTGGAATTGCAGGGAGGTAAATCCCTTTTAGTCTCTGACGAGTGCACGGCCTCCCGGTTCGCCTCCTGGCCCCTGCCGCTCTGGGATCCTGCAGCCAGGATCCGTGGGATTCGTGGCCGGAGAGCGCCCATCGCTGGGATCCCACTCCAGGATCTGCCCAAGAGCCGTCGGCTCCAGGTTCGGAGCAGCCTGAACTTTCTGCGGCCAGCGGGAGCTCCCTGCTGCCTGAGGCACCCGTGGGGATGGAGAAAAGGCAGCTGTTGAAAGGATAAACCAACAGCCCTAGGTACCATTTTATCAACCCTGAAAAATTTTTGGAGAAAGAAACAGGGAGCAAAGCCGACATCATATTTGCAACTACGACATATCTGCTTTTACTGTGCAAAAAAATTAAGATGACCATCCATGTGCCTGAAATATGGTCTGTTCTCTCATGATGAATACAGATACATTGGCAATATTTTGTTATGTTTCAGTGGTCTATTTGCAATCATAAGAGCCAGAGCTCTCATTTTCTCAAAATGAAACTCAGATTCAGGAAAAGGCAGCAGCAGCTTGGGACACTTGGGGCTACTGTGCAGCAGGCGGCTGCCATTCAGATCACTAGTGAGAGCCTACGAGGAACATCTCACATTGACAAGTCTGCACAACCTTATAACTGGTCTTAGAGAAGGAAATGATCTTCACAATACTGTTTGGTTTCATGCAGGATAGATTGTCTCTTCAGTAAACTGTCAAAAAGGACAAGGGAATTATTCATACTATAGCATCTATAGGAAGATGATAAACACAATACACTGTAAAAAACGCCAATGTGCTGCTGGGTCCACCTGTAGAGATGCAGGACTGCCAGAAGAGAGAACGCTAAAGAAACCTGTGGGTCTAACTGGCTTAAGGAGGAGCTGGGACTTTGTATTTACCAAACTGCACTGGTTATACACTGTGAAACCCCAATAGCGGCAGTAGGGATACAAAGAAATAAGTAGAGAGAAGAAAACAAGATGAAGAGACAAATCTGAAGCATTTAACCTATGGGAAGGAGCCTACAGAACAACAAGGGCCAGCAGCCCTCTGATTGCTGTATGGGTTTTAGCACATGGAGGAAGAACAGGGTAAACATTCATGCAGCAGGATCCCCGGTGCCACGTGGCTTTGAATTCAAAAGCCATTCGGGAGAACAGACAACCTGAATAAGTTTAGTTTAACATAAAATTCAATAATTCTGATAAATACTAATGTTTTTCACGATAACGGCTGTAGTTACCTAGATACAAAGAGGTATGTGTTCATAGTAAATATTTTCTTCTACACATGCTGTCCTCCACTGTTGTGCAATATGATTTCCTATTGTTCTGTGGCAATAGAACTACCACTTAGGTGGTGTTTCATAGCTGTAGATCACACTGTGCTTAACCCAGGGGGTATCATTATCTCGGTCTTACATACAGAGTCACTGAAGCACCTAGAGAAGAAATAAGCGCATGGAAAGATCAGAAAAAACAACTACACATTTACAAATTATAGCGCTAACTCCCATACAAGAGAAATCTCAGGAGGTTTAGGTGGGATTTGCTGGCAGCACGACTGTTTGAAAACAGCCGTGAAAAGAGCTTGTGTTAATGCAAAGTCAAGGGCAAACATGGGCAGGCAAAGAGGAAAGCCAAGGTGCTCGTGCCACGGTCACGGGTCAAGGGAATCGGCAGCAGCGAGCTTGGTAACTAGAGCAGAATGAGTCTGTTCACACTGATGACACCGACAGTCATCACCGGCTCCCCGAGGAGCTGAAGAGTTATCGGCAGCATCTTAAGCTGGGACCGGAGCACCCAGAGAGCTGGGCAAAAGGCTCGGGGAAGGGGCCGGCTCCAGGGGCGACGCAGGGGTAATTTGTAACTCAAAAGCTCCGTGCGGTCCCCACGGCCGCCCCCCTCCTCCCGCTGAGGATGCTGCTGTGCTGAACCTGAAAGGTCTGGTTAAAAATAGCTTCTCCCTGCAGCTCCTCACCCAGCCACTGAGGCGGAATGAGTCATTCCCGGCGGCTCCGGGGCCCCCCCAAGCCGCCTGCGTCAGGTTGGGCGCGCGGCTGCCAAGAGCCATGGGACGCGCTGTTCCCTCGCAAAGGGCAGTGGCCTTGGGGGACAGGGACGCTCGACAAACTCGCTCTGCTCATTATTCCCAAGCACCCGAAAGCCGCATCGCACCGCGAATAACGTAAAGCCCATCTGGAGAGGAGAGCAACAGCCCCGGCCCTCAGGTCCCCTCTGTCTGTCCCCTTGTCCATCCCTCACTGGCCGGGGCTCCTCACCCCGACGTGGTTCGTGAGGGTGAGGACCAAACGCCTTCCGAAGCGGCTCTTCTTCACCAAAGAACTTCTTTTTCCCAAGATGTGGCAACATGTGGCCAGCGAATGGGCACAGCAGCAATGAGTGACCTGGGACACTGTCCTCTCACTACAAGGCAGACCTCTGTGTGCCCTGCGAGGAAAGCAGATGGAATTAGAACAGGAAATCCAGGTTTAGATTTGGTTGTTCTGCTGAGACCTGCATCCACCAGGACCTGCATCCTCTTCTAATCCGGACAGTGCACGGAGGCAGTGCCAGCTCTTTCCTAGTGTGTTGCAGGAGCGCAGAGTGATTTCCCTGTGAATTCCCGGCCTTGCCTGGATGCCTGGAGGTGTCTGGAGAAAAGGGATTCTAGCAGCTTTGCTTGTAAGTGGGGCTCTGCTGAATCCTGCCCTGCCCAGGTCCCGGGCAGTAAGGATGGATGTTTGGTGAACTTTAGGATAAACATCTGTGTAAGCAAGCGAAGCACAAGCCCATGCCAAGATAAGAGATACCTGTAGTGCAGCCAGTTCCTTGTGATCAGCAGGGGTTTCAGGGGTTGGGATAATTGTGGGGAAAAAAAAAAAAAAAAAAAAAAAAAAAAAAAAAAAAAAAAAAAAAAAAAACAACCTAAAGAAGTTCTGGATTAAAAGGAAGGAAAATAAAGGCAGGTAAGGAAGAGAATGGAAAGCTGATCTCATGACAGAGACAGAATCTGGAAGCCAGTATTACTGTTATTATATGCTAGATCTGCAGAAGGAGAGGGAAGAAAACTTATGGTGCTGCATTTTTTCACATGGAGAGTTTACAATAACCTGATCAAAGTGATCCTGGTATGTTTTCCATAAACAATGTTTGATGGCTGTGACAGGTGGCTCAAGTACTGTGTGAGAAAGCAAGAGTGGGCAAACACAAATATCATATAGTTCAGCTGGAGCTAAACCTCTCTACAAGTATCGTCTTGAAAAAGAAAAATCGCACAGAGCTATTAATAGAAGTAAGAAGTGGTAAGGATGATGAGGACCCACACAAAACCAGAGCTATGTACTTCAACTCCCTCAGTTTCTCAGTGCTCAGCAGCACAGAAACAGCTACGTTCCCCAGCAACATGGGCAGCTACTGCTGCAAGTGCTGCCTGGGCTGCGCTGTGTGATGGCAAATGTAATGTGCTTACGGGTCATGCTGTGATGCAAAATGATGTCAAGGGCTGGCAGGTTTCTGCTCGCAGCAGAGGTGTCACAGTGGTGTCTTGATGGAGGCAGCAGGATGATGCAGTTTTACATTAGCTGCCTTTCCATCTTCCCTCCACTTTTTAATTCATCGTCAAATCAGCCAAGCATCTTCTGTTCAATGTTAATGACTTTGTTCTGATAGAGTTTTAAAACTAACAGACTTCCAAATTTTACAAATTCATCATGTGCAACTTCATCATTTAGACTGTTCCACATTTATGTTGTCTGGGAATATTTTATCTCTGAAGAGATTTCTTTTTCTCTAAATAGAAGGGCTTTATTCAGGAACCAGAAACTTGAAAATCCCCTGTCCTCCTTTCTACCCTTCTTCTCAACACCTAGAGAGTTATTTATTAGCACCTGTCACCTAGAACGGACAATTCTCCTTTGTGCTAGCACTTAGGACCTCTCCTCCCACTTTTCTCATTATTTCTTCTTTTCTGTCTTCTTCCCATTTCTGTGCCAAAAAAAAAAAAAAAAAAAAAAAAAAACAAAACAAAACACCCCGGCTTGCCTCTCACTATGCAGAATAGACAGGCTCACCACCTCTTCTCTCGTTTCCAAATCTTATATTTTAGTAAAAACCTAGACCCGTTGCTACTGGCCACTATATTCCTAAGCCCCTCCAGGGCACCCGGGCGTTACAAAGGTTGCACATCTGCACACTAATTGCATCTCAAGAGTGTTTCTGGGTTATTCCTGAGTGCTGACTCCAGCTCCAGTGTTGTGTGATGGCTAAGTAAATCGTAAAGGTCAATCCCTCAACACTGATCTCAAGCTCTGATTGTCCTTTAATGATGGGAGAAAGAGAGAATGGGTGAACCTCTGGCATTTGGTTAATTTCTTAACAGTCTAGGATTTCCTTTAGTTGTCTGATTAAGTAAATTATATTCTAAATCTTTAAAACGTTCATTGTCCTGCTCTATTTATCAACTGAGAAACTTAAAACTTTGGCTTCGTTGGGTTGTGATCCCAGTGCAGTTTATTTCAGCCATAGCATAGGTCTGTTTCTTGCTGCTCAAGCTCAGATATACTAGCCAAGATGCAGGTCAGAGAGATATCTCAATATATAAGAAAGCAAATTCTTCACTAACTTGTAACCATAGGATTCTGCTTGTAGAGATATGGTCAATGTACCTGGAAGGAGCATGTAGCCTAACACAGGGTGGAAATGCCACAGTAGAGTACTCTGACTACTGCTCAACAGAGAGGTTAGTGGACCCTCTACCCAGGAACTACAATATATTTTCTATCAATAAACCAAGCAAATAGGGGAGTAACAACATTCAAATAAGGTGTATGTGAGACAAGAGTCTCAACAAGGGCTAAGCTGGGGTGAAACTAGCAGAAATTCTGAAAAAAAAAAAAAGGTTTCTTGTGTTAAGTATTTGTAAGGGCTAAGGGCCAATTTACGCCAAATGGCCTTTCAGGCCATGGAAAACCCAATATAATTCCACTAATAGATGTCTTAATTTCCCCAAAGCTGTAAGATTCTTGCATCCTTTTATTATTGTATACATCAACCTTGGAAATTAAAGATACTGAAAACAATGCAAATAAAAGCTACTGCCAGGAAAGGATGAGAACTTTGACCAAGCAGCTAGTTGCTTAGCTGCTGTTGCCTATCCTGTCCTCTTGAATTCTCAGAAAAAAAAGAAATGAAATAAAATATCACTGCAAGTTGTTTTTCCTGTTGAACCAGTGTTTGTGGGATCTTATCTCTATCCCTTCTCACCCGAGACCAGGCATCGCTCCGACATCCAGGTCTGTTTCATGCTGATTGAGGTCACTCCTTGGCTACTGCAGCTCCTAAATGAAGAAAGAGGAGGAAGCAATTAGCCCAAATGCATTCATGGAATCAACTAAAACTACAAGTGGAAACTCCAATCAGAATTACTCAAGGTATTATACTTATTCCCTGTTTTAAGGCTATAGAAGCTGCCCGACAGCCTTTCTAGGACTTTATACAAATTTTAAACATCACAAGTGAGGAAGGTTTCTGTAGGGGCTACACCTTTCACACAGGGTGGGTGTTCTGAGGTCATGCCGTGCACTGCTCAGAAAGGTATAGAGATAATCACGTCTTTTCCATAAGCTCCATCCCCTTGTACTAGAAAAAAATTCCTGCTAGTCTAGTTCCAGAACGGACATAGCACTAGAAAAAGGTGGAGGAAATATGTTAACTGCAGACTTCAAGGAACAGAAGAAACAATTCAGAAAGAGACAAATCCACTCAAAGCGCCCTGTCACAAAAGCCGGCCGTCGAATAACACAGGACTTGCACAATTCAGCTCACCTTCTCCTTTCTTCTCCAAATCCTTCAATATTCTTTCTCCTTTCTGACCCACTGGATCTACTTCCCTTTCCCTTCTGCTCATTCTACAGCATTAAGCAGAGAGGCAGCGATTATGCAGTGGCATTTTTAAAAAATTGCCAAGCCGTACGGTTAGATTGCATGCACGTACACATGGAAAATCCCCCTGAAGGAACTAATAAGGCAGGCACAGGTAGCCGATGCCCCGCGGCTCTTGCAGTCTTGGCCGTGCCGTACAGGAACAGCCGTGGCCAAGACGTGCTGTCATCCTACCTAATTACAGGAATGATTTAGGACAGCTGCAGAGGTGCAGGCAGTTGTATCTGCTGTTTTTGTTGCTTAGCAGGAAAAAAAAAAGTATTCCTTTTAGACTATCCAGACATTTCAATTTGTCTCAGATCTAGGGCCCAGCTAAAAAAGTGTGCAAGAAACTGATTATTCCACTGTAGATGGGAATACGGAGGAGGTCCCCATCTGCGTAGGACAGCTCTCCGCCTGTTGCAGACTCATACCAGTCAGTCACTATCATCTGCTCTGCGGGATAAAAATCCCCCAGATGCAAGGCACTCCAAGCAGAACTGCCCATCTCCTTTACAGGGCTCACGGCTCATCAGCAGGACCAGGAGAAGGTGATTTCTTGTCCATCCAAGGTCCTTCTCTCTCCCTTTTTTTTCTTGGAACATTTGCCCCTCTCTTTCCCCCATGTTAGAGAGGAGACAAAATCTGAAGGACAACAGCCCAGGAGAAGGCCAAGGCAACAGATTTTTACTCCTGACTTCAGGAGTTCGATTGCTCTGCAGGATTTCCAGTGGCTCTTCTCCAACACCACGTTTGTACCTGTCTATCACCGATACTGTTGCACGAAATCAAAAAGGTATCGCAGACACACACCTGAATCTAGTGCAATGTGCTGGAAAAAGACATCACTCTATCCCAAGGGAAAGGAGAGGGAGAGAGGGCAAGGAGACAACTACAAGGGAGCGCAGGACGGGGAAGCAAGGCCAAGCAATATCTGAAAGGGCAAATATTTCTTTTTGCTTTGTACGTCTTCTATTTGTTTCTTTCTCACATTAAAGTTCGGGAGGTTTATCCCTTAGTAGGAACTAGAGTGATCCACAGCATTGTAGGCATCTATAGCTTTAAATTTAAATTGAGCACAAAACTGACTCTCCAGTTTCTAAAGCGCTGGAAGGGAATGGGCAGGAGGCAAGCGCATCCCTGAGGAAGCCAGGCTGCTCTGGCAAAGCTGCTGCAGCAGCAAAGCTATTAATAAATGTTTGCAATCTTTTAATCGTTGTGCTAAATTGCCATCATGTTCCTGCAAACCCCATAGTGTGTCAGTGCAGCTGCCTCCTCCCGCCCGCCCGCCCGTGTTCGCGCATGTGAGTGAGGGGGAACATCAGGAGCGGGCTCATATCCGAGGGCTGCTGCAGACTTAGAGGGAAAACGATTTTGACAAGTGACTTTTAAAATCTTCCGCATTCAGAAGAAAGTGGCCCTATTAGTTACATCTATTAACCGTACTTTCACTTGGCTTTCCCTCACCAGTGAATCTTGCCTGACACTAAACCTCCCAGATACTAAACCTCCTCCACGAAAATATCATCTCGATTCGCTGTGGCTTGAGACGTGACTCGAGAGGCCAAGTCTCTGGCCATACGATAGCGCCGCAGCGGGATGGAGCGCCCCAGCTCGCTGTCGTTCTCACTTAGACAAAGACATTCGCGGCAATGGAACATCTTTTGTCTGCTTGATCCAACTCCGCGCTGAGCCGATAAACATCGGGATGCAGCACAAGCACATATCGCTTTGCAGGCTTCTTCTGCAGGGCCAGTTAATCAGAATACAGGTGGTCAAAAAGGCTGTGATCCTATTTATGGCAACAGATACCACTCCAGGATGAAAAGCATTAATACTTCTAAATAAATTCCCTACTTGCCTCTCCATGTGTCTCTAGTATACCCATTATTGTCCAAACTAGGCTCTAACAGTCAAAGCAATCTTCTAACGTCATGGTGGAGATCAGTTTAATCCTTTTTCCGTTCCCTCCCCCAGCTCAAACTCTCATCTTTGTCCTAATTATAATAGCATTTGAAATTATCATGGTTTAAAAAAAGATGCCAGCTTATATAATATTCTTATTGCTTATTAATGATTTCCGAAGGGAGAGAAGGGGGAGCTGCACTGTGGGAATTATGCAAAGGAAGCATGAGCCATACCTTGCCGGGCTCCACCAATTTCTTATTCGGAAGCCTCATGCGCGAGGATTATCATGTAATAACAGATTTAAGGGCTTTTAGGGAATGACAGGCCTGCCTCGCGTCCTCGGACACGACGACATGACAGGTGTCCCATTTCGCAGTGATTAGCCCCGGGCGCTCTTCAGAGAAGGAGCCTCGCGGCGAAGGGGCTCTGCCCACCCCGCGAGTGGGATAATCCCCCCGACAGCACAGCCTGACGAGTCTGATTGCTGTTAAGAATAGGAGCTTATGAATAATAATAAAGAAAACATCAGGCTGGATCTTGGCGACACGGTTACACAGCCCTGACAGCCAGAAAGACAGTCTGCTTCCCTCCGAAGGACTTAAGTCCATTGCTTAATCTACATTTCCTTACATCCCAGCCTCTAAATATCTGCTCCTCTATAAGGCTATAGAAGATATGAGGCTAAAGAACTGATTTTGAGATTTGTTTTGTATCTTTCACATGAAATATTTTCTGTGCTTGTCACTGTGGCATCTTTCTTTTGATGAGCACAGTGTGGAGCAGGAGGGAATGGGAGCAGGTGCTTCCCACCCCTGCCCAAACTCTTGCCATTTCACAGAACAAGCTTCACTATAGGGCCATATCATGAGAGTCACAGGTCTCATGTAGAAGATAAATGACATTTCTTGCCCTGATGCTTACAGAGAAATACCTGTACACTGCAAGTCCCCAAAGCAAAAGACAAAAACAATAGAGCTTAATAGGTATGATTTAAATAAATTAACTACATAAAACAATTTTGACTGGTTTCACTAATGCCTATTACATGCGACAATATACATAAAAATGTCAAGAGCTAAAGTTGAAAATCTATTTTAGAGGAACCCCCAAAACACTCTAAATCATCGTCTTGCGCTTTTTTGAAGGCCTACACTTTCATATTTCATAACAACCGCTTAAGCGGCTGGCCCTCCGTTTTCCACAAGCAAAGAGGAGGGAGTTTGAGTTTGTCCACGTAGTAGTGATGGGGAGAGTTAGCGGGAAGGAAGAAGTTAACAAAAGGACCAAACTCCTGCACAGAGAAACAAACCTCCCCGGCTCCGGCAAGGTTTCCTGACCCAGAAGAGGACACTAGTTTCAAGCCACACGCAGTGATGCCACCAATGGTCACCCGTCTCCGCATCCCGCTGTGGCAGCGGTGCTGGACCTGGCAGCGGGACGCAGGCAGCCCTGGGTGCTGACACACAGCAGGTGATGCTGAAATGTGGGGAAAAGTGAGCTCGCCCTGAAAAGATGGAAAATGAAACCAGATGCCACTAGGGCTGAGCGAGAGCAGAAACCAGATCTGATGCTTTAGATGACTTGATGGAAGCTGCTCATGTTCAGAGGCAGGAGGACCAAATTCAGCTCTAATTAAATCACTAGTGTTACAGCGGGCTAAACATGATCTTTTAAGCACAAGTACGAAACAGGGACGAAGGTCACAGGGCGACAACTGCTTGAGTTCCAGCAGGTGCCCTGGGTGGCCCCAGGGATACGTCCTGCGTCAGCCGCCCCCAGACCGTCCCGCTGAAGCAGAAGCTGTCGAGCCCTGCGAGGAGGCTGCTACGTGCAGCGCCCGCACGGGACCCTGGCAGCAGGGAGAAGGCACCCCAAGGGCCAGCCCAAGCTCCCCTGCCCTCAGGAAGCCGTCCAGCAAATGCACCCAGATGTTTTTTAGCTCATTTTTGTCTTTGCAGGGTGCTTAGAAGAAATGACAAGTATTTACAGAGTCTCTGACACAGGTGCAAATGCATTGAAAACCAATCAAACCAAAACTCCCAGCAAACTTCCCAAAATGGGTCAAATGGTTCTAGGTTTTTCTGTCTCCTACAGTCTGTAACAGTGACTGCCTCTGGAAATCTGTTTGCACTGGACTTGGCTAGTCTGTGGCAGCACCTGAATTCGCTCAGCAGCAGTTGTGTGGATTCCTGCCCCCAAATCCATACTCGCACCCAGATGACACTGATACAGGCAAAGACCATGCACCACCCGGCACCCAACCCAAGACACAGACTGGCCTGGGTTATAACTCCTTAACTTACTCATAGCGCTCCTTGCAGTAAAGGAAATACATTACCCTTACTTTGCCAATGTGAAACTAAGGTCCACAGACCTTAAGGGCCTGACTCCCAGCTGAGCCAAAGGTCCGAAATACTTGGACGTTTTGTGACTAACAACACAAATCTGGGGGGCTGCCAGAAATTTCAAGTCCCAGGCCAATCAACCTTATCTAAAGTGTTCTGCCTTTGTATAAAATCATAATAAACCATCACTGCCACTTGAATTCACACATCTCAACATGATCTGCCTCCTTCAGTAGATATCTCTGCTGTCCATGCTGCCCCACAGAGGATGCACTTCTCATTAGAGAGATTTCTTGCAAAAGCTTCCCTCCTGGCTACATAAAGTCAGGATTTTTGCTTTATACATATACACTTTTTTACTTTGGCTTACCTGTGTGGTTTTGTTTTTTTATTATTATTATTATTTTCTGACAGGTTTCTGGAAGCTTACCGAAGAAAACTCTTGCAGCATTAGCAATTGCCAACAGCTTTACAGATTCTTTCTCTACAGATTCTTCTTTTGCCTAAGTGGCCACTGAGCCCTGAGCAAAACGTAGAGCCCATCTCCTCCGCATCCCTCAAGACTGGTTACAGCCAAAAAACACGGTCTCAAGCACATGCAGGAAACCCAATAAAAGCCTCTGAGGCCATTATTTAGTTTACGGTGGGTTTTGCTATAAAACTATGGAACATAGTATTTCTCCCTATAGGTGGCCAGAAGTAAAAATCTCATTAGCTGCTACTGGATTCTTTGTGGAGAAGCAATTTTTCAATTACACATAATTAATAATAATTAGTCTTTATCTTCAGAGACCAGAACAGAGAATAATTAATCCATCTTAATAACACTGTTAAGGAGGTTTTTTTTTTTTTTTGTAGTCACTCATGTGGTTTGTTGCTTAGCTTGCACTCCCTAATGCAGAAGGGAAAGGAAGAGAGAATCCTCAACAATCTGAACTAATATTCCAGCTTTTGCTTTAGTTTAATTAACTAGCTTGGAAGCAGCTGTTTGCTGCTAGCAGCAGCTTGCAGCTAATGAAGTGTGCTGCCTACAGCTCTCTCACGTATAGATACAGTTTTACTGTATTTGATAGTTAATAGTATTAAAGGAGGCATTTCATGGATTTTTAATATGCATCTATTAATAAAGGATCTGCAACAATCCACACTGCAGAAATAGTGCAAATGAAGCTGAGAAATTTACGGGCAGCTTCTCACTTGGCCCAAAGGCTTTTTTGACTGCTCTTTGCTCTCATTCTTCCAAATGCTTTTTGCTGAACAGGAAGAAAAGATGCCCGATTTTGTGACCTGGTCCATTCCAGACAGTGGGTGCCTAACTCAGACATTTGAGCCCTTTTAACAGATCATAAACAGTGACTTACATCTTCCGAAATGACTTCTGATTTTGGACGTTTATTGGAAACTCAGCTTACAATAGCTGGGACATCTCTCAGCTCGCCTGTTCATGCATCCACTGCTCATCTGAACTGGAATTCAATGTTCTCAGCTCTTTGAAAATGCAAATTAAAAATAAGAAAAAGGGATTTATATTTCGATCTGAAGTAAGTAGTCCAAGACTACGCTGCAAGCCACTGAAGGAGGCAGAAATAGGCTTTGCTCGAAGCACCAGGCACAGGCGGCTTCGCCAGACGAGCGCTTCACGTGGCAGAGCGCGCGGGGAGCCAGGGCCATGGCAGACGCCGCGGCCCGCGGGCGCCGGCAGCTGCTCCCGGAGAGGCTCACGAGGGAGAGCGCGCCCTGGAAAACAGAAACCTGAAATGACACATCCTGCTTCAGCTGCGGACGGTTCTGATGATGAGCAAATTTGAAAGCTAATGATTAATGACTGCGTGTTATGATGGTAAAAACGATAGCTTCTATATAGCTTCTATCCCTACACATAAAGGTTAGGATCTGTTATTGATTTGAGGGCTTCTGAGCTAAAAAAAAAAAAAAAAAAGAAAAGACAGGAATAGAAAGAGATGGAAAACAACGGAATAAAAATGAAGCAGCTAGCGAGAGGGAGGATGTCCCAAATGTTAAATGAATGCATCTACATGAAAGGCTCCAGGCCAATATGCTTCGAGAATGCACTCTTCTGTCTCAGTGACCTTGCAAAAATAAAACGAACAAAAAGCTTCAGGCAACATCACAGAGCGGCTTCAAGAAGCGCTTTTAATTTTAGCCAGGCTGGTTTGTATGTTCTGTTGCAAGGTTATCTGGGGATGAGCTGTGCATGCTGTGGAATAAAATTTAGTTGTCCCCACCATCTCTCACATCCACACCTGCAACTCCAAAATCCAGCAATGGCAAATTTAGTTCAGTGCTTACAGGGGAAGCATAATGCGGTTCGGGCCATTCAGGGAAGATTAAACCATGATACAGAAGATGCAAGTGTGTCCTCGTTTGACTCCAAAATGCAATTACTTTGGCTACTTGATAAGTGAGCAACATGCAATATGCTCTAACACGGGACTCTCTCTACTTTTATTATGTCCTTGCCTCGTGTCACCACATTTGACACCCATTCACTATATATTGACATATGCTGAATAATATGTTTAACCTGTCTGCACGTTGGTCTCCTCCTCTGTAAGATGGAAGCATTGTACTGAGCAAGAGCAGGCAGCTCTCGCCCATGGTCTAGGCTGACCCTGCCCGCCCTCAAGCAGAGCTACCCACGGTCACCGCTGGCAGAGGACACCAGGACCCACTCGTAGGGCAGAGACCTACAGCCCCATTTCTGGTCCCGTTCAGCATTTCAGACCAGCTAAGGAAGGGCCAGCAGGCACCAAAAGCCACTCAGCTATTTCTGACTGGTTTAGGGCAGCTCAGAGCCCAGGTTTGATGCTCTGTCTCCTCACGCAAAGTCTAGAGAGAATTAGGCAACTATTATCAAACCACCTCACTCAGGGTGCAGAAAACCTCATCTGAAGCAGCCGGCCAGAGAGCCCCGCAGCACCAGTGACCAGAACAGCAGCCCAGAAACAGCCTCGCACCGCACGGCTTCGGATCAGCCGCTTGCACTGCCACTGTGCGCTTCCTGAAATGAAAGCAACGTGCAGAATAAAACCAGAGAAATTCAGCCCAGGGAGTTGTGTGGATTCACCACTTTATTAGCCAGCCGCTGGCGAACACCCGCGGCGATGGGGAATCTTCCAAGACTCTCCTGGCTGCGATGCAAAGAGCCAGGGCCTCTTTCCCATCCCGCTATGGGCTGAGCTGGCAGCACCGCAGCCGAGCTGGCAGAGGAGAGGGGTGAGGAGAATCAAGTGATTCCAGCTCTCACTCCACGCTCTCTGGAGACGAGTGGGAGCCCTACGGTTTGGAGGAGCCCGGCACCGGGAGCGGCGGCGCTCAGCGCTGCTCCCTTCCCGCCAGCGCGGGCCGTGCGGCGGCTCCGGCCCCGCAGCGCCTTCCCGTGCCTGTCGCTCCTCATCAGGCTCCCGGAGCGAACGCCGAAGCCCCGGCGGGGCCTCGGCCGGGCGGCTGCGCGCGCCGCGCACGTGCCGCTGTGGACCGCGGGGAGCAGCGGGACCAGGGGACGGTCCCGGGAATGGGGGACGCGGCACCGGGAAGCTGCCCCGCAGGGAGAGCGCGGGCACCGTCGGGCCAGGACCAAGACAGGGCAGAGCCCCGGCCCC
>JAWLRI010000709.1:1601454-1620285 GCA_034781795.1 Crypturellus tataupa | reverse complement strand
GCCCGCCCCTCACGGCCCGGCCGGCCCGCTGCGCAGGTACGTGCTGTGCGAGGTGGTCGTGGAGGAGCCGCGCTGCCGCCAGGGCATCCAGCAGCGCGCCCTGGGGCTCGCCGTGAGGGACGCCGTGGCGCGCGCGCACGGGGACTTCGGCCTGGCCTGTTGCTGCGTCTCCTTCACAGGTGCCGCCGCCGCCGCGGGGGGACGGGACGGGGCTGGGCGGCGCGGGGGGCGCCGGGGCTAAGCTGTGTCCCGCAGTGAAGTACCTGAACGCCTACACCGGCACCGTGCTGCTGCGCTGCCGCAAGGACTCGCACCGGCTGCTCTGCTCCGCGCTGCCGCTCGTGCGGCTCCTGGAGAGCCGCGGGCAGCGCTACCCCTGCGCCCTGCGCACCCTGCACGTCGGAGGTGAGCGGGGCAGCCCCGGAGGGGGGCCGCTGCTCAGACCCTCTCGTCCCGAGCAGCTTTTCCTTGACATTGTGGAGGGGGGTGGGAAAGGATGGGACAGCGAGTACTAAACACCCATTCAACATGCGCGTGTCGTATTTGCAAGTTTTAGTGTCTTTCCCCTCATGAAACTTTGCCACATATAGCAAAAAAAAATTATCCCTCTACCCCTGAGAAGGGAGGAGGTATGGACATCCGAGATGCAATAGTTACCACTTGCATTAGTGGTAGTTGTGGCACTACTAGTGATTTTGGGTGAGAGAAAAGCATAGCTCTGAACCAAACCTTTGAAATAATTACTTATCTTTGTAGACTTTTCCACACTCTTCATGTCTCCCTTAGGTACTATAAGATCATGCCAGAAGTTTCTAATTCAGTATAATAGGAGACAGCTGCTCCTGCTGTTGCAAAACTGCACCAATGAAGGTGAGTTGCTCCTGCTGCTTTCCTCAGGAACAACCTCAGTTCCTAGGGGTGGTGCAGAGGGTGCTGGGCTCCCTAATGCATGAGCTGAGAAACCTTTTTCCAGCAGTGTAAGATCTGCCCCCATCCATGAAGAGATCAAGGACTTATGGTGTTGCCCATCTTTTGCAGAGGAAAGACAGGCCATTCAGCAGTCAGGGCTGAGCTGTTCTCTTACAGAAGAGCCCTCTCAAAGTGGCGATGAGGAAGATGATGATGACACAGAGACAGAATGAATATTGGCTATTACTGTTCACCTCTGTCAGGAACTTGTGTAATCAAGATGTTGGAAGTCACAGTTGTTGCTAGGTGAGACAGGGACAACTGCTGGTCTTGGCCCCTGGAAAACTTTTTCCCCCATTCCCTCTGTTTAAATAAACTTCTTTTGTTAAATATGGCTATATGGCTTTTTGACTACAGGAGTCAAACCTTCCTACACTCTGAATTTAGCACCCCAGTATGATGTTCCTGTTGAGACAGGAGTGAAAGGCCTAACAAGGAAGGGGTTGTTCGTTAGAACAGAAAGAGCATTAACATGTTTTTAACCTTGCGAGTCAAAACTCTCTCTTCTTGAGGACTAAAGCATCATATTGCATCTTCAAGATACAAATGCTAGAGAATGTAATACAGAGCTCTAAGTCCAAAATCCATCCACCATGTTATAAGACTCATAAGTAAAGATACTGCTTAATATTTATTAAGTTTACACCCATCAGTTACAGGAAAGTAGTGCTGCTGGTAAGCATCTCTTGAATCCATATGAAACCAAGATACAACTTAAAAATGCTGGCCCAGGGAGACAGCCCCTGCACAAGGGACAGTCTTTCTTGCTGGCATTACTTCCCTTACTTGCTCCAGTGCCTGCGAGAGGTGGACGTGAGTTGTACCAGCTCAAACTATTCTGCTTCTCTTGCCAATGCAAAGAGTTTGCTACAACAGTGAAGAGAGAGTAGAACACAACGGATAGTGGTTAGGCAGTGAGTAGTTGCTCATGTTCCATGGTATGCGGATAGAAAACGGCTATTACAAGAAAGAAAAAAACATATTGTGAACACCATTAACTGCAATCCTGAATCATTCTTGCTTAAGTTTCTTTTGTGCTCTTGCCAATAACTTTTCCCTAGGCATTTAAAGCATTAACACCAAACTGTGTTACCACGTTTAGGCATCTTGTCTTAGTTTATTTGCACTGTCTTGACAAGCTGTACTGTCTTTCCCTGAGTGTAGTTAGGTGTGAGCAAGCGAGAAATTAAGCTGCTTTCAAAGAATGTTTTGTGTTTCTTCTCTCAGTGTACTCCTGGGGTAGGTGAAGTTCTGTTTACTTCCACTTTCCCTGCTGCTTTCTAGTTTACAGCCACATACAGAGCTTTGTGAGGTGTACTGGCAGGTCACAGCTTCAAGGCCACAAACTATTTGAAACCATCAGAAGTGTAATTAGGAGCCAACTGTCAGTGCATGTGGAGCCAAAGGTAAGAGACACATATTAGTCTTGCACTTTATATGGGCTCCTTGACAGGAAAGATGGCATTAGGAAGGAAGAATTTGAATGTCTGTGAAGGAAGTGATATTATGCTTCAGGTTGATGAATTTGGTTATAGCAGTACTATAAATATGTGCATATGATTTATTGCAGCTCTTGCCCTTCACTGATACGTTAACACCTACAGTTCATTTTCAACAAAATCCACACCAATTTAATCATTAGCTTCAAATCAAACCACAAGCAGTGCAGAATGAGACCACCCAAAAAAAGAGAAGGGATCTACAGGAGACTTGTTTATAGCCTGAAGTGCTTAGTGCAGACCAAATTACATCCCAGAACAAAGCAGACAGGCCCTTATCCCACTGCCAGAAAGCCTCATTCCTCACTGCAGGCCTAAAAGCTACAGCCATCAATTGTTCTTCCAATTCAATGGCAGCCAGTGTCAAAGTATCACTCAGCTTAGTTACCAAGAGCCCTAAGTGGAGTGTTTATTCCAGATGATAACAGGTTACCAAGAACTTGTAGCCTAGTGTTGGCAAAATTAAAAAAAAGGGGGAAAAAAAAAAAAGCAGCCTCACTCACCCATATTGAAACAGAGTAGCTGAACAACTGAAATAAGCCAGGAGGTTTCTTCTACCACTAGTGCCAAATTGCATTTTGAAATACCCCAATTCAGCAAGACTCACTTCAAAACCAAATAGCCAAGTTCTGCATTACACTCACCTCAGCTTTAAATCTTTCAAAGCCAGGAGAACAGGAAGAATTTTTGCTCTTTATGAAAAGAACAGATAAAGCAGCTAACACACTAAAACCAGGAAGCTCTCTTGTCCATTTCCAGTGCAGTGGAAACCACGGTTTCTAAAACCAGCTGTGTAACAGTAAAGCTGAGAAATGGACTTCTCACCACAAATACTTCTAAGCAAAGGCTCTCTGCTTCTTCACTTAAGCAATGTTGCAGTCTCTGACAGTGCCAGGCAGCAGTACACACGTTTACATTGCATATTAGTCCAGAAGACCTGACTTAGCATAGACCAGAAGCCTCAACTGAATGTTTTCCAGGATCTTTCTTTCAAAATTGTTTCTGTACAAACCAATAGAGTTAGCTGGAATAGAGAGATCTCTTTGACATACATTTCCATAGTTTCCCCCCAAATATCCTAGAAGCCCTGGAAACACAGATTTAGTCTGTTCAAATTTAAATACTTAAACTATAGCAGCAAAACAAAGCAAAATGAAAAGAAAACCAGGAGGAGGAACTTCTCTTGGATAGCAGAATCATTTTGTGTGAACAACAGAGGTGCTGAACAGTAGCTTCTGCTTCTGTTTCTTTCTTTTCTTGCCTCCTTTTTCTTCTGTAAAGGAAAAAAAAATGATACTGGCATTCATTTCTTGTGCAATATTCCTGTTCCATGAGAAGGTAAATTGTCCTCCCTAGCCAAAATCCCTTTTCCAAGATTGTGACACTTGTACAATTGACTGAGCACCAGACAGCCTAAAAAAAAAAAATCCAAATTTTAAGGGAGACTTTTGGGCTTCCAAGACCCCTCTCTTACTGCCTAGAGAAGCCAGATCCAGCCTGATTAGTTCCCACCAGTTGCAGTAGCTCTGAACACATCCACATTGTTACAACATGGCCAGCACAGTGGCAAAACTTTCATCCTTGTCCATTAAACACTACAACTGAAGAGGAATTCTTGCTTTTGCTGTCAGTTCCCCATCATTCAGTACATAACCTGAAAACTGTAAACATCAGAGCTGAGCACTGTAAGTTAGTTTCAGCAGTTAATACCATGCTTAGAGGTTAAAGAGACTACTGGCCAAAAGCCATCTTTGTCTTACAAGGAGCTCTTGCTAGCTAGAGATGCCAGCTCCCAGGAAAGAGAGAACTACTTTCAGCTAACAGGAGCCCCCACCTAACTGTCAGAAAGCACTTCCCCATGTGACATTGTATAGAACTGCTCTGTAGTCCATTCTGCACCCCCCAAAATTTCTCACTTTTCCCAGAAGAATGAAATGAAATATTTGTTTTCCTGCCTTCCCTTCTCCTTGTTCCCTTTTACCTGATAAAGGATCAGGTGTGGATGGTTTGTCCAATTTCAGGAGGGCTGCCTCAATGGCTTGGCTGAAGGAATTTTGGAAGCTGGGCACAGGTATGCGGTCAGAGTTGTCGCTTTCTCCATCACTATCCACTGGCACAGGGAGTGCCAGAGTGTTCTCATCTGCAAGAGAGGGAGAACTCTTGAGAGATAAGAGGATTGTACACAACTTCTGCAGTGCAAATACCTCTCCACATTCCAGATGTTTCTTGTCAGTGGAGGTGGTTATTGTATTGTTTTTTCCCCAAGACTTCCAAAATTTAGATGCGTATTTAGATTAAAAAAAAAAGATACCCAAAGTAGTAAACCTGAATTTTCTTACCTCTCATCTTTGGACCAGGTTTGGACCATGTTTCTGGTTTTGCTTTTCCAACCCTCAACATCTACAAACAAACAAAAAGACATTGTAAAAGCTGATCAAGCCCATGTACCTCCTCCCAAGTTGCAAGGAAATCTAGAAAACACTTCAGAGTGTCCAATACCGCATCACCTCTGTTCTCAGACTTGTGCCCAAACAAGATGCAAGGAATTCTGAAGAGATTGCTCTCCTGCATGGCTTACCTGGGCAAAGGAAGGGAAGGGAGAGTCTTCTTCTAAGCTCCCACAGAGCAACGGACTGACCTGGCTGGCAGCAGGTGACAGAGGAGTTGAATCAGACTCTACAGCAAAAAGAATAATGTAGTTGGAGCCCTTGACAAATGCAGTTGTCAAACAGCTTAAGATGGTACATAAAATAATAAAACTCTTGGTTATGTAACTGCCAATTTTTCATCTCATGTGTTCCATCCACCAGCCACACTATGGGACCTCTCAGACTTCTCCTTCCTGTTTTTATTTAAGGGAGTGTTGTTCCCTCCCACCCACAACTCGAAGGAAAAAAAAAAAAAAGAAGTCTCTGAATGTTTTATCAGTTGCAGGATGTTCCCCCCTCCACTGCCCCCCCCTTTTCTTCCCCCCTCCTCCTTTTGTAACGCATCTCTGCCTGGGCAAAGATTTAAACGACGTACAACACCTCTGTAGTTCTCCTTGTTCCTAAAGTGCAGTTAGTGAACAGCAGATAAAGAAAGAGACAAGGATGTCTCTTGGCAGTGCCAGCTTTGTGTGTATTACCTAGTGGGTGATCTAGGAGAGCATCCGTGCTGGATGAGTTTTAGGGAAGCGTAGCTCAGTGACCTGAGCAGCAGATCCCCAGAGAATGGGCGCTACATGGAATGCGTCTTCCCAGATGCTCACCTGTCTGAAACACAGGGCTCCTGCCAAGAGGAGACAGACAGAAGCTCTGCTGGTCAACGCTGGCAGTTTCTCCAGAGCAGGAGCTAAAAGCAGGGAACTGCTGCAGATTCTCTAAAGCAATATGGACCTCTGGATCTAGAGAGACATTTTAAATTAAAGAACTAGGCAAGGTGGAGAACACTGTCCATATGCAAGACATTTGCAGGACTCTAGGTAGTGCCAGATCAAAAGTTCTCTCTCCATCCTATTAGAGGCCAGTAAAGATCCTACTGCTAGACGAAAGCAATTCTTAAGCAATAATTTTTAATTATTCACTTCCAATACAGTGATTACTATACAAACAGAAGCCAAGAATCCAGATAACTACATGTCCTGGAACACCTTCTTTCTCTCCCATGATGTGCAAGTATACAGGAATTGCACAACATCATTTAGTATTACTATTAGAACAGCTTACATTTCCAATCTAAATGTTGAGATTGTTTTCCAACGCCTTGTTCTGATTACATACTACAAACTGAAGGCCTTAGAATACATCCTATATCGCAAAAATTATTTCAGCAACTAAAGATGACTGGAAACCCACCAGTTATGCTCAAGACTTACATTTGCCCTGTTTCTTGTTTTCTTCTATTTCAATCCTGCGTTCACGTCGACGTTCATCACGAGCTTTCTTCTGCCTTAGGCGTTTCCTCTTTTCAAGGTCATCTAGGAGCAAGAGAAAGCACTGGACATCAAAAACACACTCATGTTTTTAGTAACATTTTTGCAGCTTGAAAACTACGTGTTCAGTTATAGCACACTTAAGCATATACGCTTAAAAGCATTCAGGGCCTTTTTTTGCCTATGCATAATTGCTATCTATACACAACTGAACTGGAGTTTTCTATCTAGTAGTCCTCAGTTGATGCAAGAGGAGTCTGTTATTTGCTCTCCTCTGCCATAAAAGGATAAGAGCTACTCCCTCTTCATCCTCAAAGTTACACAGCAGAGCTACTAGAAAGGTAATACCAACCTGAAAACAACTCCAAAGTTTCCTTGGAAACAGTAGGTGGCTTCAGAGCCAATTCACAAATACTGAACTCACAGGTGAGGGGCAAATGACATAAGTAACGGTGACGTTGTCTTATATCCTGAAGAAAAATAAAAACGCAAACAGCTAGTTGCAACAACGTTAAAAGTGCCAAAGCAATCACAGTTTATGGGGCTAGAATACTGTCCCATCATGAAAGGGAAAGAAGGAGGCGCAGCAACACTGCAATCACTTCAAAAACTACCATACCCATGAAGGATGCCTTGGGTCAGAATCCAGGCCCCCAGTTTTTTCACCATGCACACAGTCACCATATTTGGATGTGTTGACTTCCAACTCAGTTACCAATTTTTTTGCTATTTCTCCCTTCTCACTTGCATCATTGGAATGAAACTTACAATGCTGGTTCTTTGATAGGCTGAAGATTTGGTTTTATTATCATTTCTCATAGTAAGTTTAGTCTAGTGTAAGAATAAATGTACCTTTTATGCTTCTGTCCTGATCATCAACTATGGTTTCACTAGGCTAAAACAAGCCATTCTTTTTTGTTTTAACTCATAGAGCAGAAAAACTCAAATGGAAGAGCCTACCACCTCTTTGCACCCATGCTTATTCAAGTATATCCCTCCTTGCACATGATTCGAGAACAATGTATGTTACTGGACATGCTGGTTCTTACAGTAGTGTCTATTCCAGGAACAGAAGTGCAAGATTCACTCCCTTTTCTAAACGGTCAGTGCGTTAAAGCTGCCTCTATCTCAAAGATTTCCACCCCCCACCCAAACAGACCGAATTTGTTTTCCATCTTGCTGTACATAGCATCCTGCCTCAATCCTCCATGTTCAGAAGCAGATGTTTGGTTCAGCAGAACCAAACTTTTGATTAAGATCAAACAGTTAGCTACTGTTTTGTGCAAAAAGAAGCTTTACATTTTCTTTTTTTCAATTTCTTTAAGAGCCATTTTGAGCTTGCAATAGGATTCTCTTATTCCTAAGCTTCCTAAGAGGAGAAAGTAAGCTAGACAGCAGTTTGTTTATTAAGAAATACAAGGCACTGCAGCTTACACAGATGTCCTTCACAAGATGAAATGGATTCCAGCTGTCAGTGCCTCTTTCGGATTAGCATGCCTAACACCTGCTATAGTTATTATTTCTTATTATCAAAAATAATAAGTCTCACCTGTCAGCCACATTGATCAACTTGCCAAGACCAAAGGATCTTGATCAACAGCAAAATATTTACCTCTGTCATTGAGTAGCCAGCTATCTCCACTACAGCTGCAGTTATCTTCTCAGGACTCTTCTCCAAGCTGCCGTATTCTCGAACAAGACATCGGACATTCACAGGGTGAAGATACATACACTGTCCATCCTCCGCTGTAAGAGGAGATATCACCACTTATTCTTTGCCTGTTAATTTTTAATACCCTCCCCCTCTCTCCCCTCCCCATTTCAATTGCTAATAATAAAGTTAGAGCTCCTTTCTGAGGACACAGCAATTTAATTTCACAGAGTTTAGCTGTATTTAATGAAGCAACAAGTCTTTCCAAAAAAAGAATCTCAAAGGAGGCATCACTACCCCCATGATTCTAAAATTTCACTGCACTGACCTTGATAAAAATAATAAAAAGGAGAGTTGTTCACATGTCCACTGCTAATTGTCTCTTTAGACTCCTGGGAGCTTGTTTCAGGCATATTTGGTTCTGCTATAGCATCTCCATCAGGTTCTCCTACGGTGGTCAGCTCGGGCACTTCCTCTTCATCCAACACTGCCTCTTCTGCTTCCAGGGGAGGGGGAAAGGAACTTGCTAGATCAGAGCAAGGTTCCACAAGCTCTTCGTCAAATGCTGAGAGATACTCCACACCACACTGCCGCAGCAGAGAGCACTAGTTAGTACCACAGCACCTCCTTCAGGTGATCTCTTCAACCAGAACTACTTATCAAGAAAATCCACCTGAGCAGAGATGTTGCCCACCTTTTTCTCTTGGGAAACTGCAGGCTCCTTGGAGCTTTCTAGGACCAGTTCCTCAACAGCAGCAGTAATGCCAGCAATGCCATTGTTTTTCTCCTGATCAACAGAGAGTGCCGATTCTCGCTCCTATAAGTCCAAAGAGAACACATTTCAGTTTCCCATTTGTTCCAGGAGACTCTCACTGTAAATATTTTTAGCCCTTTTCTGGGCTTCAAGTTTTCACAGATCTATATCCCATCTGTGACAAGGGCGACCTTTGAAGGAAAGGTCTTCTCAATACTGGAAAGTACATATGTCGTAGGATTTGAAAAGGAGTATTCTACGGGTCTGTTCATGCATGTCTTAAAGCAATTATCCTAGAAATTGCTATACTTGAGACAAAGGGAATCCCAGCTTCCTCTGAAACAGAGCTTTTTGGAAGGACACCACTCAGAAGCATTCTGTAATACCATGAATGCCGTTACAGCTACCTGGGGTCTAAAGGCTACAGTCTTCGAGACTTACACACAGAGATGAGAATAACCACATACAAGCATTTTCACAGTGAAGACAAAAAAGTGCTCAGTGTGCTATTAAAAACAGAGCTACTATAAGGATTAAAAAAGTTTCTCACCTTTAGTTCCTGGATAGCCGCCTCAATAAAACAAGCCTCTGGAGTATGTTTTTCCTCCTCATACTGTCTCAGTAATGCTGCTTTCTCCTCCAGAACCACACACTGCAAGACCTGCTCCCTGGATGCCAGAAGCAGCTTTGAATATTGGCTGTGTTGTTCATCTGAGTAAAAGGAACATCATTAAATCATTAACATCCTGGTGCAGAGGCACCAGTTTGAATGGTTGCTGCTTCTCACATTTTTTTACTCCTCGATTTTGTAGGGTCCAGCCTCTTTTTAAAAGCCTTGCCTATAGAATACCCAGTCAGCACCAGACTTTATAGGTTTGAAATGCTCTCAATTTTAAGTATTATAGAATTTGTTACTTTCAAATATTGAGAAACACACATACTGCATGCTGAATATCCATTAGGAGACTTGACATTTTACAGAAAACCTAAATGGATACAGTTATTCACCAACTTGGCTACAAAAATCAAGTGAACCAAGGTAGCCCACAAAACAGTAATACTAAAATTATTTCTTTAGTCACAAAATTTTTATCTGTGACAAAATTATTCACAGATAAGACGATACATCGTTCACACTACTTGAGTGGGGAAGACTGGAGAAAAGAAAGAGTTATGGAGAAACATAGATTCTTCAAGAATTTTGATTATTTTCCCATATCATTCATCCAGAAATCTTATCAGCTACGTGACGATGAAAAGATTGAACGAAAAGATGATGCAAAGATCTTATTTAAGATTGTATCTTTACAATAGTTTATATTCAGAGACAGAAGCCACAGAATCAAGAGCTAGGAGAAAGTAAGTAAATTTAGTAAATAAGTAAAAATGTTGCTGAAGGGACAATAGAAGCAGCAACGGTCACATCAGTGACTGTACAACAAAGTACCAAACTAAAAACAAAAATTGGCAGGAGCTTAAATTGCAGTAACTTGAAGGGAAACAGCACATCACTTAAAGCCTTGAGAAAAAATAAAGCGCAGGTGGAAGTTTTATCATTAAGACATGACCATTAAGCTTCACAGCTGCTAAAATCCATGTTTTATAGCCTGATCTATTGTACGGTCACAGCAAGGCATTGCTGTGGGAAGTCTTCTCTACACAAGTCCTAGTCACAGAAGCAGCATTTCTACCCCGATGACTCAGATAAACTCACCTCCAACGTGAACAGGCTGCACCACATTTGTCCATTGGGATTTAGGCAGTGCTATGAGAACACCCTTCTCTCTCCTCATAAGTTGCATTGTAATGATATCACCAATTGCATATTGACGTGTTTCCATAGCAATAACACTGTAGTGTAAGGAGAAGGTCAGTAGGGTAAAGATAACATTTTAAAAAGATTTATCATCTACTAAAAAGCAAGCCTCACCTCTTGAGATCTTTCTTGTGAACAGAGCCATAACAAATAGGACACTTACTCCAGGTCTTCTCACTCAAGGAGAGGTAGTGAAGGATACATGCCCAACAAAAGATGTGCCCACAGCGGGTGATCTTTGCTGCGGTAGGTGGATACAGACATATTGGGCAAGAGGGCACTTCATGGCTACAAATTCGCTGAAATGGTGCAAGAGAAGAAGTTACAATCTTGAAAATCATCCTGTAGCACAGAAACTGTCACCTGTGAGACTACACTAACTTTTAAACCATTCAGCTCTTTAGTCTCTTTCTTTTCAAAGAAATTGAGTACACTAAGTGAAATTAAAGTAACACTTTTACTCTGCACACGGAATATCTTCAAAAACCACCTCTCTGGTATTCTATTGCAGTAACATTAAAAAAAAAAAACACACTCAATAACCACCCTGTTCAGAATGTCTGATTAATCAATTTCCTCTAATTCATCATCTCCAAGAGTCACCCTCACCTGAGAAGGCATCAAATGAATTTTTGCTGCGACTTAGGCAAACAGGACACTAAAAGTCCACTTAAGCAAGAAACTAAACTTACCCATTTCCATGAACACCCTGATCTAGTCAGGTGCTTTGTTAGTATCTGTGTGTTCCAAAGAAACAACTGTCACCAACAGTAAGCAAGCACCTAGATTTTCAGATCACTCGTAGGGTCAGGTAACAGTAGATGTACCTGCCCTCCAGCTGCACGTTCTACAGCAAACACCAAGACTAACCTTGACAGTTTAGAAGCTTCTGCTCAAGATAACCCAAAGCTCTGGCCACAAGTAGCAAGAGATTTTCCATTTTGTTGCAAGGCAAGATGGACTGCCTATGCAAAGAATAATTCAAAATTCTACATACTCTGGTCCTCTTCCATGGACTCATGCCCAAGTTCTCTGCTAATATGTTGATCATAAGGACTAAGTCCACAGAAGAATGTCAGATACTATTTTTGATAAGCTCCCATCTGCAAAAGCAAGAAGAGGCTTCTAATTTTCCTAATAGATTTTAGCACTTCTCTTTCCCTGTCATGAAATGTATTTCATAATATATTCCATGACAGATCTTTCCAAGTATTGTGGGAGTGACAGAAGAGGCCTCAAGCTCAGTAACAGCTGAGTTTTACATAATACCACAGAGACTAAGAGAAGTTGATTTTCTTAACATACATACAAACACCACACACACACACACACAAAAATCTAGCCCATCACAACTGACCACTTGCTCCACAAAGTCCCAGTTGACCAAGGTATCTGGATCAGCAAAGTGGACTGTGTAGTCCTGTTCTTCAGAGACAACAAACTGGCAGCTGAGGAAAGGCAAAGAAACAGATGATCCACTCAGTTGTTTCTAGAAATTTGAGAACCATCCCACAGGATTCTCAGTAGAGCTTCTTTGGACAGCAGAAAACTGCTGCAGACTGTCAGTAATTTTTACCAACAAAACCCAGAGTTACATTCATGACTACATTTCCCTAATAAGTGTGTGTCTAATTTCAATTAGAGAAAATATCACATACTAACTAAAGCGTGAGCGAGGCAGTATTTTTCATAAATAGGTAAGAAACAGCCAGCTCCACCAGGGATCTATTAAAAAGAGTGAATCCACACTGGAAAGAATATGCTCCCAAAAATTAGGACCATGAGATTTCCTACAAATAAACTTTACTACAGTAAGCCTCAAATCAATATGGACATATCAGAAATATCAATGTTGAAAACAGTTTTTATCATCTTTAATAAGATCGGATACAAGCCCCGAACACACACTTCAAATATGAGTGAAAATAACCATTATTTTCAGTTAAAAAACAGTTCTGCAGGTAGATGAGTACAGCAATCTTCATTTGGGTTACTAATATATACCTATAGGGTAAGCCAACTTGAAACAGTCACTAAAGAAATATGACCCACTTGAAAAAAATCGCTTCTGGGACTCAAGTTCAGATTAGCTTTTATCCAGTGACTGCTGTCCCTATCACTTCAACATATTACTTCTTTAGATAAAAATGATTGTCTCTTTCATGAGGGAAATATACACGTCTTCCCAAATGGACTATTACATTCCAAAAGTGATGCTAGATGTGAAGGGAGAAGGATACACTGATCTGTGTCTAAAGGACTTGCCCAACCAGATATCTTGTCAACCGGCAAAGATGACAGCTTCACTGATTTTTCACCTGTAAAGTAGTTATCGCCACTAAAAACATTACAGAGAGGTAACTTCATTTTGCAACAGTCAATGCAAGTATTCAAGGTCAAACAGAATTCCCTGTCTGACCATCCCTAAGAGACAATCTCTGTAGAAGTCTCTAAAAGCCCTACAAGTCTTCCACTCACTTGGCCTGTAGGAAGAGCTCCTTGTTGAAAGGCTTATGTCCCCACTTGTTCCTTTTCCCCCAGTTGCCATGTCCATTCCCATCAAAATGGGCTGCTTGGCCACGGGGTTCAAAAGTGAAGTTCAGTAAGTGGTTCAGATTAATCTTCTTGGGACCAGAGAACTGGGCAGGGCTGAACTCTGCCCGTTGAGCCTCTGCTACCTAAGAGACAACAACAGTTGTTAGAACTCACCAAGGTGCATTACAAAAGCATCACTAAGAGTCAGCTCCTTGTCCTCATCGATGAGGATGTAGACAATATGCAGCAACCATTCACTCACCTTTTCCTACTCCAGTTCTGCAAATCAAATACTGCAGCATAAATGTATGAGAATCTGAAAGTCAAAACTGAGCCATCTTACTCCATACTGATCAAACGGAGTAGAGCATAAAAACAATGTACATAACAACAAGTTAAAGCTTGCAAAACCTAACAACCAAGGTTAGTAAGAGAAGAAAGTTATTTAAGTCCTAACAATATTATTTTAGGTGGTCAGTAACACAAGTGTGGTTGCCATTTGCACAGGTTGTACTTGTTTTTGTTATTTTTCATGTAATGAAGCAAACAGTGAAAATTTAATAGAGTTAGCCAGCATTTTAGGCAAGTAGTGTTGCTCATGCACTAAAAATGAAAAATCATAGTACTCTGTACCAAGTAAAAAACATGGCATTATGCCCACATCAGCCTAAGAGGCCTCAATCTGAATTTCCTACACCTTGATGGCAGACTGTGCCCAATTTGATTATTTTCTCAATACCAGCATCAGGTGCAAGTTTGTGACAAAAATCATTCTAGACTTTGAAAAGCTAGAAATTGTATCACTAAATATTTTTATGAAGGGCCTTTGTTCCACAAGATGTGTGCACAGCCTGTCTAGGTACCCATTCCTCAGACAGAATTTCCACTAGTTTTCCTGTTTCTTTTATTGCAAGTCTCTCAGAGCAGAGAGCACTCCTCTTCTGTTGTTGCAGAGTTCTTTTGATCACACTCAATCTGACAGCTCAGTTATGTTATCACCTCTTATTGTTCTTCCCCTTCCCAGCCCAGCAGCTGAATATTGAAGACCTATCTAGGCAGGTCACAGTGATCCTCCAGTCCCAAGAGAGGGGACCCTGCAGACATTGTGTTACAATTCTCACCTCATCTCGTCTTCCACCATTACTAGAGCTAAAAAGTCTGCCACTTCCACCACTGCTTCCCCTCTGAGGGGGCATCTTGTTAAAAGTTTTGCTTTTCTGTGAATTGGAGCGACGGGACTGACTGGAAAAGTTCTCATTTTTTGAATATGAAGTTTCTCTTTTACGATTATAACGTTGTTTGGATCCACTCGCGTTCTTTCCATCTGAAAGGAAAAAAAAAAAAAGAAAAAAAGCAAACATTAGACTGGCAGCCTCACAGAGACCTTCATTTGTATCTAGTGCATATCAGACACCCTGCACCTCAGAGACAGAGTTATATTTCATCACCTGAATCACTCAGTATGGACACTCTTTAAAAAGCTACTGTTTATCCCAGACACGAGAATGTGTTTATCAATTCACAAAATCTCAGTGCTGTTACTCTTGAAAAAGTAGATAAGGAGAGTACAAAACTTAGTTACTATGTTTTATCCTTTATTAGGATGACTAAATTTTCTTATTTAGATTTGGAATTATTCCCCTGAGTTCAATATATTTGTTTGCTGAACCTGTGACATCTAAGGTGTTTAAGAGCAAACTGCAGATGTAAGATAAGGACAGTGTTACAGCACTAGTAACAATATGCAAGTTCACCAGACAAACATGTTACCTGACACATTCAGTGATAAAAAACAAAACCATATTTTCATGCTTGATTACAAGAAGCTGACATCTACTGGTAGATTGTTCATTCTGCTTTCTGGAAACATATAATTTATCATCTACTACTGCCTCATAAAATACTGCCACTGCTTGAAGTCCTACTTTGAAAACCCATGGATCACTTTCACTCAACTCTGCCCCTTATGCTTAAAAAACAACGGATCCAACTCTCTAAACAGTTTCTTTTCCCCACAAGGTCGGCAAGCACCAGCTGATCATTTTTGTTCAATTACCATGACTGACCAGCACCTCTCTCCAGGTTGGGCACACACCCAAGAGCTAAGTCCACCAACCCACACAATGAGGTCTGTTTGCCCAACAGTGTGCTAAACACGCCACTGGCTCGAGTGCAGGTAAAAAGCAGTAGAAAACACAAAGAGCTACTGAACTACAGCTTGCGGTAGCAGAAAATCTGTGGGGCTCTAGCAGGGACACAGCTGCTGCATTAGGTTGTCAGACCACGCAATGAACTCTAGGAAGATGTTCCTAGCGCGAGTCTTGACAACGAGATCAGGGTTGGCTCGAGGACACAGCTGACCACTTTGCTGTCACTTAAGATAACATTTCTACCAACTCATTTAGGGTTTTTCTTTTTTGAAGATGACTTACAATGCAACCCTGGGGAGCTGAACTCGACAGGCCCAGTTAGATCCCCTGTTCACACAAGTTACCTTTTACCTTCTTAGTCATTCTGGATGCCCCACAAGCCTTATACGAACAGTATAATAAACATTATGGCCTCATACTGGCTACAATATCTAAATGCAGTTATAAAAACTTACTGGTTTTCCCTTCCCCATTTCACAGCCTGCTCCACCCCTCAAAATAAGTCTTACATGGAAGACAAATGTTCCCCCATGATTCAGGATCACCTTACTCATATAGGTCATTTTTGTTACCAGTGCTTCCAGTTTTGCCCTTCCCCTGCATCACTTCCAAGCTGCCCAAGTTTTCAAAGCAGCTGGAATGAGACCACCCACATGTGTCACTTTTATTGTGTAATTTGCTCTCCCACCCCTCAACAAAAAGAGAGGAGGGGAGGCATTGAAAGGGCCACATTTCTTGTCCATCACGAGGATCCTGCATTTAAGAGCTGAGTACATGATGAAAGCAGCTTAACTGAATCTTGCAATATTGCTGCTCCTTGGCCATGCTGGGCCTCAGTCTTTGCCTACAACTGCAGCCACAGGACACCACCACGACCGTCACATGATGTGACAGGACCATTCTGCAGATTTTGCCACCAGAACTGGTCACTTACTCAGCTATTTGAATGCCAGACCTAGATATGTTTGGAATTAAACCAGTTCCACCAACACGACACATGGACAACTCAAACACACTCTTCTCTGGTCTGCAGTGCTATACAAGTCAGGCTGGAGCGTTATCTGAAAGAAAAACACCCCAGAAGCTGCCAAGAGCTGCGGGTGTGACCAGGCCTGGCTTAATCATTACCTAAACAGAACTTTTTTGAGAGTGTTTGTAGAGAAGAAGCTATAATCCATACCACCGAGTCTCTGCTCAAAAATTAGGTTATTTTGACAAAGTTTGTACTGCTGCAGTTACTCACATGCAGAGCTCACCTGTCCCTTATATCTACAATTCCAGTCAATGCTCTCAAATGGCACATGCCTAGTGGGCTCACCACGACTTTGCTGTTCCTGTCTGATCACCAACTCAGGAAAAAGCACAAGGAGAATTAAGTTCTGCCTAAAGTGAGTTTTCTCAAGTCTTCACATTGTTCAGGAAAACTTAACCTGCCTGCAGCTGACAGAAGAATTTCCTACCACTTATAGTGTTAATCAAGTTAATCATCACTGAAAGCACCACTTTTGTCATTCAGTTGGTATTAGCACATTTCTGTCATGCTGCAATCCTTTCAGACAGACTCCTCAAGTCTATGAGTCACCAAGAGTTTGAAAAAATGCTTTTTAAACTGGAGCACTGTGTTTCCCTATAACTAAGTCACTACACAATTTCAGACCAGAGCTTCATAACGCTGGGAACAAAGTTATTCCTGGCTTTGAGAATCCAGCTTTATCACCTGTTGTTTCTCCTGTTGGGCCTTCCATGCTGCTAGAGAACTTCTCTCCCCATAGATCCACCTCTTCCTACTAACCAGGGAGGTCACAGGACTGAAAACAGCTCTAGATGGCTAGAGAGATGCTGGAGCTGCAGGACTGGTTTGCTGCCAGCAGTTTCCTTCCGTCTTAGTTCACCTATAGTGTTGAAACCAATCGTATTGTGCAAACAGGTTCTGGGTGGCGGAACAGCAGGCTGAACTGTGACTACATGAAAACACTGCACCCTCTGGAACACGACCCGTGCTAGTGCCCTCATAGAACTGAGCACAACTTTTCTGTTGGAAATATCCAAATTTGTTTTCTGGAATAAAGACTGAATGGCAAATCCATTCCAGATGGCAAATCCAGCTGGAATGCAACTTCCACAAGTATTAAGGCCTACAAGGTCCAATTTAGCCTGTTCTGGATGTGGAAATCTTTGCAAGCAAGCTAGGAGCTCTTACAGAAAGCTGACTGCAGGTCACTTTTATACGTCCGAATTTAAACTTAAAACTTACTATAATAACCCAGTTCTAATGCGATCTAGGAAGCTCTGGGAGTGTCACATTCCAGCTGTTCCCACAGAGACTCCAGTATAGTCTTTTGTGGGAGGGGCTGGTTAATACAGGTGAATAACAGGTCACTGAGGTCCAAGTGCATTTAGTACATTCAGAAATTAGTTGAGTCTTTAAGATACTGCTTTTATTGATGCACTATGGCATACACTGCTATTTCCCCAGAAACAACTAAAACAAGCCACTAAGGAGGAAGGAAATTAAGTACAGACTGCTACAGCGATCATTACTGTAGACAGTCTCCTATGTACTTCCAGTACTAAATATTACTGTCCCACTTCTAGCTTTTTGCAGAAAGGGGGAAGCAAAGGTGTTGGGGACACTCTGCTCCCAATCGGCTTTAGAGAAGACTTAGGACTTACCTTAAAATACACAGCACAGGCAGTACCAGGGTACTGGTGAACTACTGTGTGACACAACAAGCTACTTGTTGTGCCAGATGTTACACTTCACTTTAGGGGCCAGATAAGCACACACGATCCTGTGCTCTCCGTGTTCTCCTGAAGCAGGCCACAAAAATATAGCCTGGGAGGGGAAATCCATGTACAACATGGGAAAGCCTCCTTCAACAAGATGCAGGTGTGCTCTGTGGGAGCACACTAAAAGTTAAGGTTCCTCTGATAGAAAACTTGTGTTTGCCACTGCCTATAACATTAAAGCACTGTCTCTCACCCTGGGTACTCCAAAGCTAATGGAAATAGAATGTAAATCCTTAAAGGGAGAAGAAAAACAGAATGGCAATAAACAAAACAAAATCGGCCTCCGAGAAAAGAGGGCGTGGGAGCTACAGGTGACAAAAAAAGCCGGACACAAACTAGGAAGAAGGAAAAGGAAAGCAAAACGAACGAGGGACCTAAGGCAAAGCTGAAAACACCCAGGGAGGAGGGAAACAAATACCCTGAGCAGGAGTTCAGCCCCGCGCTGAGCCCAGCGCCGGGCCTAGAGCCCCGGGCTGCGACCGGGGACCCCGCTGAAGCTCGGAGGCTCCGCGGGCCGCCGGGACAGCCCGGGGCACCGCGGACCGGGTCTCCCCTCCTCCTTTCCCCCGGCCCTTACCGCCTTTGGGCTTAGACTCCCCCGCGGCGGGCCCGGCCGAGGCGGATCGGGGCTGCTGCGCTTTGTTGCCGGCCGAGGAGCTGGGCGCACCGGGGCCGCAGGGGCTGCTCTTGTCCATGGCGGTGGCTGGGGCGGGCGGCGCGCCGGGCGAGCTCTGCAGCATCAAGGGGCGCCCCG
>JAWLRI010000709.1:1551752-1573904 GCA_034781795.1 Crypturellus tataupa | reverse complement strand
TGGGGTCGGGTCCTGGCCTCGGCCGCGCTGAGGCGGCGCTGCGCGGCCTGGAGCCGCCGCGGGGCTCGGGGCGGGCGGGGATGCGGTGCGGGGGTTACCGAGAGGGGCATCGTGTGCACGGACCCCTGGGGCCCTTGGGGACTTTCTGAGCCCCCCCCTGGGTCCTGTGAACGCGTGGGGCCGGGGGTGCCCCGCAGGTTTTTGTGCCTCTCGGGTCCTCCATGCGCACTGGGCCGGGGGACCCTGTGAGCTTTTATATGGCCTCCTGGGGCCTCCGTGTGCTCCCAGTTACCAGCGTCTTTTTGAAGGACCCAGACCTGAGTGCAGTATTCTATATGTGGTCTGGTGAGTGCTGACTAGAGGGGGATCATCATTTCCTTTGAGCTCCTGGCCGTGCCCCTGGTCATGCAGCCCCAGGTGCTTTTGGCCTCTTTGGCTGCCAGGGAATGCAGCTGGATTGTATTTTGTCCCTTGTCCACCAAGACCCTCAGGTCCTTTCACACAGAGCTGATCCCCACGTGGTCAGGGCCCATCCTGTAGTATTGCAAGGTGTTGATTTGTCCCACATGTAAGACCTGGCATTTGTCCTCGTGGAATTTTGTGAGGTTCCATAAAACCCATTCCTCCTGCTAGCTTGATCTCTTTGAATGAGAGCTCTCAATCATGTGACTGGATCCGTCTGCCTCCAGTTTGGAGTCATTTACAAGCACGACAAGTCTTGACTCCTCCATGTCCCTAAGCAAGGTGATAAACAGGACAGGGACCTGGAGAGGCCCTGTGGTGCTCCACTTCTGCAGGGCCTCCGTGAAGAGCACTGCTGAATTCACCCCTGCCCTATGAACCTTATCCTTTAAACACTTTTTAACCCATCAAGTTGTCTGTCATTCTAGATAGCAAAATTCTAAGTTCCATACAAGAATATTGAGGGAGACAGTGTCAAAAACCTAACTGAAGTCCAGAAGAAAGACACCAGTGGTCATTGAATAGGTGGAGTTCCCACAAGTAATCCGTCAGTAACCTCATCCCCGCTCGGTGACGGCTGGCATCTTGGCATTACACGTGGAGTTTGTAGATAAATCCATCACTAGGCACAGTTCAGTCAGCAGCTGGCAGCAGCAATGCTGCTCTTTATTTTACATTTGTAGGTGGATATTTACGTTTCGAAAGCTCCTGATCTTATTTGCCAACCGTTGTGCCCTTGCAAGGGACAGTCCCAACAGCGGCAGCAGGAGGAGCTCCCCCACACAAACACATCTCCATTCAGTGATGTTTTAGAGGTGCCATCCCTCACAGCTGACCAAACTTTAGGGCCAGGCACCTCCAAAACAGCAACTCAAAACTTGCCTTTGGGCTTAGTGCTGGTGCTCATCTGTGCTTTGTACAACCGCCGTTCTTCGTAGCTTGTCTTGCAGTGCTGTACCAACATCTTCTCCGAGTGCTAGAGAGTTAAACAGAAAGATGGTCAGTCGTATGAACAGCTGAGAAATGCTGCAGGCCCAACTCAGGCCATATGTGATGGGATGTGCTCGTGGTAAAGTTTCAAGGTCTCTGTGATGTGATAGAGTGACATCTTGCACCCAAGTCCATGGCAAGGTCTCATGTGCAGCTAATCCATCTGGGGCTGAGTCAGGTGGGCCTGAGACCTTGGCCTGAAAAGGAACCGGTCCTTAGGGAAAGGGTTCTCAGTTCAGTGCTCTGTGATGGAAGGAGAGACTATGCTGTTTGGAAAAAGGGAGAGCCAAACAGCAGGGAGATCCTTTTCCTTCAGTCAAGACTTTTACACCCCATGTTGAAAATCTGTTCTGGCACAACTCGCCCTTGGATTTCAGGGACATCCACTTCAACGTCATACTCAAAACCTCTTTCTGTCTCAGGAGGGGTGTCAGAGAAACATCTTTATCCTAGTGTTGCCATCAGCTGAAATCAATGGAAGGAGGGACCAAGCAATGGAAACAGGGGGGAAACATCCTCCTTTGGAGATGCTTACCAGGGGAACTGCTTCTGTTCCTCTTGCTTCTGTCTGTTCCTCTCAGCAGCATGCTTGAATATTTCCTGACGTGTTTTAAAGGGCTCCAAGCTTTTCAGAACCTGAGCTGCTCGAGGGGAAAGGTGCCTGCAACAAGAGGGCAAAAAATCTCTATGGACTGGCTGGGAGCCTTTCTGCCGCTTCCCTGGTCCAGCCCTTATACCCACACCATCCCATGTGTACCTACCTATGCCCATTTCAATCTGGGATGAGTTTTAGGAGTTATCTGTGGATTGCCAAAAGGCCTCTGGGAGCAGGGAGAGGGAACCCAGGTCATTCCATGTCATAGGAAATCAGAGCTCGTTGTATGCAACCCCAGGGATTTGGATTCATAATATCTTGGTAGGATCAGGGGTCCTTAACTGATGCAAGCAGGGGCTGGAGCTGGCACACACTTACTCATGCTGGATTCTCTCTAGCTTGACTGTTGTTCCCTTCTCTAGTGATCGAGGGTTTCTGGCTCTTTTCCACCTCTCCCTGTACTCCTTTCTACTCGGCTGTGCTGGAGGATGAGGAATCCAAGTCTCTTCACTGTTCAACTCCTGTGAAGGAGAGATTGTTGACAGGAAACAGAGGAGCTGTTTTGCAGAGGACCTCTAACAAGGATTCTGTAGCAGGAGGTGGGAAAACAGAAAACTCTCTGCTGTGTGCCTGTAGGGGAATGTCAGGATGGGACCAGAGCCAGCTGGTCCTCTGTATTTCTTCTGACATCCCAGAGAGTATCATAAATGGGGAGGAGATAACTGCTATTTGCTGGCCAGGAACTTCCAGTGAACTCTTTCCTGAGTGTAGCAGGGAAGGCAGAATGATCCAAACCCTTCTGACCCTAGTTTTAACTTAAGCTTCAGTATTCACTGTCCCACTAATGCTTCTCCAACAACCAAACAACAAATAACAGTATTTGGGATTTAACATCGGTATGATTTTTCCTGAAAAGGAAAAACCTTTGCTACTTGAAAAAGCACTGCACAGGACACTGGACAAGGTGAGAATCACTGCTTTCCTTCCAAAAAAAAAAAAAACCACCTCCTACCGGATGTCCTCTGCGCTCTGGTTCACTTCTCTTTCTGTCATTTTCAGCCATTGCTGGATCCCTCTGAATCATATGAGAATCTTCTCTGTGGCTCAGGTCTTCCTCAGAGGCCAACTGCTATGCCAAGATGAAAAATAGGCAACACACTTTGGAAGGTGATGAGAAGCAATTTTTCCCCATCCTGTTTCTACTGCAGCTGAATTGGGACCAGTGAAGAAAAAGTAATGACGTGTGGGAGGAATGTGGGTGGAGAAGGAGAGATAGGGAGGTGCTGTAAAGGTCCTTTCAGAAATAGAGAAATTAAGAAATAAGGTATAGCAAGAAAAAATAGGGGCAGTCAGAAATTTACAGCAGTGCTTTCTTCCAACGACAGCATTGTGCACATGTACAGATGGCAGTGGGGCTGACCTGCAAATGCAAGTTCTTGCTGACATCCTTGGAAGATCCACCAGACACTCCATCAGGTCTATGCCTGAAAGCCTTGGAGGGGGTAAGTCAAGTAAGGAGGAGTAGATTTGCACCTTAAGTGTTGGGGAGGGAAGGGCGATCAAATTATAATTCTGGCTGGTGGGATTCACTGACTAAAAGTGGTAATAAGTAGGTCTACAGTTGCATATGCTCTTTGGTTAATTGTGGAATTGTTTTACAGATTTCTTCACAGATTTCTTCATACTAAATGAATAAATCTGGTAGACTCAAAAATCAGTGATGCCTCCATTCTGCTGACTAAGAGTCAGACTTGTGAAGTAACGGATAGCCAAATTTCAAGGAAGGGGTAATTGGTCTCTATCCTCATCTTCTCAGGTCACTGCTTTTGTCTCTTGTTTTTTATTGGCAGCTACACCCTTAAGGGTAGGAGCAGGCAGCCCCTTGCCCTTTGACTGCATATCAATACTGCTCTCGTGTCCTAAAGAGCTTCCCTGTTCAGTGCCCTGATGGAGAGGATTCTTGGTGTTCTGAACAATGTAAAATGCTGCCAGTACCTGGGCTGGCTCTCGATCCTCCACTGCAAACCTGGCTTCCCACGCAGCCCATTCTTCCTGTGCTTGCTTGTGTCGCTCTCTGTATAAGGGACCCAGGCTCTGCCTTTGATCCCACATTGAAGCCATCTTCCAGGTTTCCTAAAGGACCACAGAAACACAACAGCAGATTGAATTAGTCTCAGCTTTTGGGTTTGCAGGTCTTACGCTTACTCCTGTTCAACCTCTTCTGCCTGCATGTCATCAGTTTTACTCCTAAAAGTTTAGGAGCCAGGAAGTGATACCAGGCTCCTCAGTTCATTACAAACACAATCAAATGGTCTGCAATGACCAATGAGCTCTACTCTCAATGGTCTAGAAAAGACTTTTACATTTTCTATACCCTCAAAATGTACCAGCTCCTGATGTGAGAGCAAACAATGCCCCAGGGAAGTGTCTGTGTGTGCTTCATGAAAGTACAGGGAAGACTAACACACTGTAAAGGTATGGCATGGAATTATTCTAGGAAGATCTGAAGGAAATAATAGAAATATTACAATGAATATTTCTTCAGGGATCTTTTCAAAACTGCTATGCACACAACAAGGCTTTTCTACAAGTAATTATAGCAATTCATGTCATGCACCTGCAATATTCTCCTACAGCCCTCAGGAATAGCGAGTACAGCTGTGGACCTGTCTGGAGAAGCTGGTTTCCTCTTGTTGCCCTCCTTCGTCCTGAGGCAGCTGCATGAACACGGTGGGAGCGTACTGCAAGGAGATACCAGGAGTCGTCTGCATGAGCATAGGAGTTTGTTTCTGTCCCATGCTCACAAGCTGTGCACCTGCCTCTGCAGCAGCAGGCACTTCTGCAAAAGAATTAGCTATATTTGACTGTATTTCATATCAGAGGAGACAGATGTGATCCAAGCTACAACACTGAGCTGTGACACAACATGAAAAATGATTAGTTAAGAAGAACAATCCTGCCATTTCTTGTCCCTGTCACTGTCTTGTTCCTACCACAAAGATGGGATTTGGTAGGAAGGAAGAGGCTAAAAGAAACTTTATCATGTGGTGTCAGTGCTTCCCAGACTTGCAGGAAAAAACAGGGGAGCTGGGAGCATTTCTAATGGCAAGGTGGAGGGTGGTCACTCTCAGGGACATGAGTATTTGAGAGCCTTTGCTGTGCCATGTTGAATAGATGGATGAGAAGCAACAGATCAGGACTGCAACAGCTCAGGACAACACCTGAAGATGATGCTGATGCCCCCTCATGCCCCTCTCTGTTAGTCTCTGACATGATAAGAAAATGCCTCTCCAGTGGTTCCAGAGCTCAGGCCAGGCTTTGCTGGGCTATGTTACAGGAACTTTCCAAGTCCCTCGGACTGGGGTAGCCAAAGGACCACCTCCTGCGAGAGTACAAGTATTTCGCTTATCCCTTTCCCCAAGGGCCTCACCTGGCAGTAGTCTTCTCTGCATCTTTCTGCCTCATGCCTGCCCCTGCGCTTGCTGGCATGGGGAGGAGGAACTCCTGCTGACTCTGCAGCAGGAGTCAGGATGCCCCTCTGTAAGTAGGAAAGAAGGGTCCTCTTCAGAGCAGCATCTTGGGGAGCATATTTGTGCCTGCCTGAAGTCTCCAGGCGAGACAGATAGTGTGGACAGTCTGGTCAGTAGGGAGCTATCCCCTTACTTTTGCTGCCACACGTCCTCCTGAGCTCTCCTTTAGCCTTATTATCTCTCAGAGAGTTGGTGGCAGCAGCTTTGGCCTCTGGTCTGCCTTCCACAGTGTGATGAACCCTGGTAAAAAAAAAAAGAACGTTACCAGTCTGAGGAAACCCCACCATCTCTCCTGTGTAGTTTGCTGAAACAGTCATTTGGTGTCCACAAGCTGCACATGAAGTCTGTGCATGTGTGTCTGCCTCAAAACATAGAAAATGTAGCCTCAGTTCCTCTCTGTGTGCAGTCAGTTCTCTCTGATGGGAATGAGTACAGGTGGGGCATGAGAAATGCAATCCCAAATTCCAGTTACTCCAGGTGATTCCTCATTCCCTACACTGGAAGAGAACAAGATGTTTTCTTCTGCTGGGCCATGAAGAAAAGTGGGCAGAGTGGAGCCAGTTGTCAGGGCAGCTCCAAGATAACCCAGCTTCATGCACTATTTCTAAAAATAATATATTACGGAAAAGGTTGTTTATAGAAAGAGAGCCCGTTAGGGAGACATTTGTCTTGAGGAAGCAGAAGCTGTCTGCCTGCCTTTGGAGGTAAATTCCTACTTTTTCCAGCCCTTCCGAAGAGTGGGCAGCACTCACCACCATCCATGGCAAAGGAAAGAGGAGTGTGGACACTGCCAGGGAGAGCCTCTGAGGGGCACTTGAGCTTTTGCAGACAGTCCACACCAGTGTTAGCTGGAAGATGGGATTCTGAGCAGTCAGCACCTTGCCACTGCACTGGTGGAGTTCATCTTGGACCATAGAGAAGTTCCTGAGCCCTGTTGCAAAGACATCCTGCACCCAGAGCAGCCAGCTGAAAACCTCTCAACCAGCTCCTATTCTAGGGAGCAACAGATAATCCAGGAACACCACTGTGCCTGTAGAGTTAGGCTTTGCCCCAGTTTTAGACTGCTGGCCTTGTAGGCCAGGGTTGCCCAGAGTGAAGCAAGGGGCATGGTAAGAACCTGGGACAAGGACTGTAGTCACGTGATGACAGCCTCCCTGAGTCTAAAACATGGTCTGCCAAGATCCATGGGGAACAATCGGAAGCTGTAGTAAATCAGAAGGATGTATTACAAGGTGAAGTGTTTATTACAAGGTGAAGCATCCATTTCCAACACAAGCTTTTCCCGCAGTCTCTTGAGAACCCTCTGGGAGTTTTTGGACACCCCAGCCTCTTGAACACGAGACACTTTTTCTCTCAAAGTCCAACTCAATCCCAGAGAAACCTGCCCCCAGGAGGGGATGGAACTGATCCCACAGGAGCCTTGGGGCACAGGGTTGCTCCACCCCGTACATCCAGGAGTTCTGGTTGCCACACTGCCTCCAGGTGTTTTTAAGACCTTCCACAGGAGGCTTGTGGAACCTCCAGCCCCATCCAGCCACCCCAGGTTCCACAACAGTTTTTGGAATGAACAGTCGCTGTGCAACATCTTGGAAAGGGGCTTCCAAAGCCTTTACTGTTGCTGGAGAGAGATAGACTCTTTGCGAAGAAGAAACTCTGTTCCTCTCTGTCACTTGCCCCCGCGCCTTTGGCTTGCCTCTCCAGTCAAGGAGGAAGGATGACCTTCCCATCTGAAAACTCAACGTTTTTCTCTAACGTGCCCATGCTCCTCTGCTTGTCAATGAGAGACCTCAGCATGGCTCCTATCCTCCCTACCTGTCGCATGGTGGCTCCAAACCGTAGCCATGTGGAGTGTGCAAGTAGTGTCCAGCAGCTGCTGGACCTCACAGGAAAGTGATGGCACCGCTATGGTAAAAGGGAGACTTCCCTGTGATGTGGCACATCCCACTGTGACCTCAGCTTGTGCCATCTGGGGGTTCAGTAGGTCACTGCCGTAGGGATGCCTCGATCACCTTCATGAAATGCCGGTACACCAGTATACTGCATATAGGGAATAATCAGGAGGGACTGGAGATCTGTGTGTAGTCAGTTACAGGACCATGATCTAATTCCAATTACAGAGATGTGATGGGATAGCTCACATGACTGGAATGTTGTCATGGATAGCCGTGTAGTCATGGAAAGACTACTCAGCTAGACACCAACAGTTCTGGAGGTTCCTGCAGAGCATTGATGATAACTTTTTGACACAGATGATGGAGGAGACAAGGAGAGGGTGTGCTGCTTGACCTGGTACTAGCAAAGAAAGAAGGACTGGTTGGACATATGAAGGATGAGGATAGCCTGGGCTGCAGAGATCAAGAGTTGGTGGAGTTCTGGATCCATCGAGGAGGAAGCAAGTCAATAAGTAGGATTGTAGCCCTGGACTTCACAAGAGCAAATTTTGGCCTCTTCAGAGATCTACTTGGAGGAATCCCATGGGCTCAGGACCTAGAAGGAAGGGGGGCCTAAGAGAGCTTGTTAGTATTCAAGCATCATTTCCTCCAAGCTCAAGATTGGTGCATCCCTATGAGTAAGAAGTCAGTCAGAGTGGGCAGGAGACCTGTGTGGATGAGCAAGTTGCTTCTGGCAAAACTCAAGTATATAGAATGTGGAAAAGAGGGCAGGTCCCTTGGGAGGATTATAGGAATGCTTTCAGAGTATGCAGGGATGCGACAAGGAGAGCCAAGCTGCATTTGGAATTAAATCTGGCCAGAGGTGTCAAGAACAACAAAAAGGACTTTTATCAGTAGCAAAAGTAAGACAACTGAAAAAATGTGGCTCTGCTGCTGAATGGGGTGGATGCCCTGGTTACAAAAGACCCAGAAAAAGCAGAGTTACTGAATGCCGCCTTTGCTTCAGTCTTTAGTAAGGCCTGCCCTCTGGAATCACAGACCCTGGAGACAAGAGTTAAACAAATACTGCAGGAGCTGGCAGATATTGTTGCCGGGGCATCGTTTTTGAAGGGTCTTGGAGAGCAGAAGAGATGCCTGAGGACTAGAAGAAAGCCAATGTCATGCCGGAGGACACATGCATCAGTAGAGGCTGTGGGCTGATCTGCTGGAGATCAGTTCTGCAGAGAAGGACCTGGGCATCCTGGTCCTGGATTACAGACTGACCATAAGACAATTTACCCTTGTGACCGAAAAGATAAATGGAGAGAGTCCAGTGCAGGGCTACAAAGACAGTAGAGAGTCGAGATGATAGTCAATACAGTGAGGCCAGACTATTTTTCAGTGGTGCCATGAGACAGGGCAAGAGACAATGGGCACAAACTGTAGCACAGGAAATATCACCTGAATTTGAGGAAAAAAATTCTTGGTGGTGAGGGCAACAGAAGACTGGTGAGGGCAACAGCTTTCCTAGAGAAGTTGTGGAATCTCTCTCTCTAGCGATATTTAGAACCCACCTGGATACAATCCAGTACAACATGGTCTAGGTGAGTCTACTTGTGCAGGCTAGTTGGACTAGACGATCTCTTCCCTCCCTTAATCATTCTTTGATTTTGTGACTTTTGTGAGCTTTTTTATTGGAGTCTGTATGACTTTTAGTAGGAGCCATATAGGTGGAAAGTACAGTGCAGTAAGAGTTCAGCACAGGTGGAGTTGTGTCCCAAACTGCACAAGGTTTATAACACAGAGATTAGTATTCATATGAATCGCAGAAATGCTTGGGGAGATGAGAAGCTTTAGCACAGGTAACAGTCCTAAAAGTTAGCAAGTTCTGCAAGAGCAGCAAGAGCACCGTAATTCAGAATCAAAGGACATTTTCAAAGCATTTGTTTTTCACATTGTTTTTTATTTCTTCTAGTTGCAGTGGCAGATAAGAGGGAAGAAGAGGATCTGGATAACGGCACAAATCACTGGTGAGCTGTGGTTTACAAAAGCTCTCTGATATGCAAGGCTCTGCGAGGGCAGTGCTGGTTTGGTCCACAAGGTGGCAAACTGCTTTCGCTGGAGCCTCTCCGTGGGGATGGTTTGGAAACAACAAGCGTGCTCAAAAGCAACGCTGGGATTTCCAAGTGCGACCTCGTCTTTGTTCATTTGCAAGTTTTGAGGGCCCTGCTCGTCCCTCTGGGATAGCAATGTCTCGCCTCCACCAGATATGAGGGGGCAACGTGTTAACAAATGTAGATATTGTGTTGCGGGAGCGTGCCCGCATCTTCACAGAGTTTCCGGGGGTTTCTTCGTCTTCCCACCGTAGCCTCGGAACTGCAGAAATCAATATTCTGCCATCTGTAAATCCTTTGTTCCCCTTTTCACCAGGGCTTTATCAGCTTTGTAAGTGAAGGAGGGAGGGGGAAAGGGTGCTCAGAGAGCCATTGTCCCTTCTCCCGGGAATGATCTGGAAGCACTATGCAAATCTTTATTTGAAGACCCTGGGAACTGGGGGAGGGCTTTAGCTGGGAGCCCAGTAGGAGGGGAGCTCTGCATCCCTGCTCCTGCACTCCTGCCTAGTGCAAGTAGCTGGGAAGAGTTTTATTGAACTGGCAGAAGAGGCGCTTTGTGCCCTTCTGTGAGGTTTTGCGCTCCTTATATCTCTTGCTTTGTGTGTTTTCCTGGCTGCCCTTCCAAATTCTTGCATGAGAACTGGGCAGGGGAGAGATTTCAGAGCTGTATTCACTAATAATGAAATTGGAACAGTGCAGTGGGCAGCTCTCCAGCCTCCTTCCCTTGCACACACGGACTCTGCCGGGAAGCCTCCCACAAGCTCCACCGGTGCTAGCCTAAGTGCCAGCGTGGCTAGCCCGCCTGCTGCCGGGATCTTGGGCACAGAGCCCATTCCAGTAACCGGTGATTCAGCTCCTCAGGAGCGGTGGGGTAAGACAGTTCGGAGTTCTCAAACTGTCACACTGTGGCCAAATCTTAAAAAAGCTGCCTCTTATCTGGGCAAAGATCCACTGTCCAGTATCTGCTTTATGAAACTCTGCAGTCTGTCCCAGAGGCTCAGAGCTCAGTGTCACCTGGTTTGTATTAGCAGGGGGTCGCACTAACTGCCAGGTTTCTGGAAGCCACGCAGGGTCCTTCTTAGGCCTCAGGGAAACAGAAATCTCCAGGCTGCAGGGACACAATAGCGAGGAGGACTGGGGGAGGGAGCCCGCTAGCACAAATCTGGGTGTTTTTGTGCCAGCGAGCTTTTGTAAAGGATGCCACAGTTGTTCTGGTTTTCTGACCTTTGCTTTCTCTCATGGCAGCCGTCCCACTGTTTACTTTGCAAATTTGGGGGCTTTTTTGTTTCCCAGCAAACTGTAAAAATGTCTTCAAGCTACTACAGTCCTGGAAAGCTCAACATTTCCCTTTCTCCTGAGCCTTTGAGAAGGTGGTACCTTTAAAAAATCTCAGAATCAGAGGAACACATGCCATGAGGCTGCTTTCTCTGTTACTTTCTACCTGATACCCAAAGTGGTGTAAAACTGATGTTTTGATTTGCCAGTACTTTACTACTATGCTGACTGAAAAGAGTATATCACAAGCACAGTCTATCACATAAAATTAGACATATGCATGGGGTCTGAATCTTTTTTTTTCAAATGTGAATCTGGAGTGGCTTGTGTGAGTGAACCCTGGAGCAGTGCTAGCTAGAAGGCAACCTGTGTGTGCTCTGCTGCTCCCACGAATGCTACCTGTGCACACACATGTCCACATCAGTGCTTGTCTGATGCACTTGTTTGCCTGCAAGCTGGTGGACAAATGTGTGTTCTTGTCACCCGCTCGCCACATACTCATGCAAATACACACATATTCTCAAGTGCACACCTCCATTCCCTTTCTCCCATATACATTTGCTCATGTACACAGAGCTTTTTGAAAGCTCCTGTTTCCAGAAAGGTTTTATTTATAGATCCTGCCTGGTTGTGAACGTGAAAGGGAGAAAGCCCCTCAGAGGGTTCCTTTCATGTGTAAATCAGGCTGGGCTGAGAGCTTTGGGGTCACTGAGAGGAGGATTTCACTCTTAATTACTCAGAGAGAAAGCAGGCAAGGGACTTTCTCAAACTATTAGTGTTGTTCTCTGCTGGGGAAAGCAGCTTACGACACTGGAGCTTCTCTTGTATCCGACATGGGGCTCTGAGTTGGCGGGTACGTGGCACAAACACCATCAGCTTCCACATCAGCCTAACCACATATTGGGACTGGTTATGTTTTTTCTCATACCTGGGTGTTCTTTGGAAATCTGCAGAGGAGCTGAGCTAGTCTGATTGTCTTTATGCCACTTTAATTGAAAATTTGTTAGTCTGTGCTGCATGTCTCTGTGACTCCATCTGAGAACCACGATTCTTGCAGACACACCAGAGAGCACCCTGTTCTCTGCAAAGCAGAAAAATGTTGTCTAGAGATTCATCTGGTGGGCAAAACTCTGAGTTTGTCCTCAGAAGCAGCGCTGAAGTCCCTTTGTGACCTTCGACAAGAGGTTCTCTACCCTGTGCCTAGCTGCGAAACAGGGCGTAATAATTCCTGAATAGGGAGGCGGCACTCTTGGTGACAAGGCTGGGTGAATGCCGAGATAGACTATTCACAAACTATTCAAACTGTTCACAAGCAGCCCCACTGAAGCCCTGATACAGAGTTCCCGAGGCTGGGAACTGCCTGGGAAGGGGAGCTTCTATCCAGGTGCACCTGGACTAGGAAGGTAGCGGTGAGAGCCACTGGCAGATGAGGTCAGTGCTCAGGCTGTCTGCGGAGGTCAGGGAGAAATGAACGGGTCGTTTCTCTTGCAAATGAAGAGCTGCAGCCCAGAGCAGCCTTAGCAGAGCCCAGCATGGGGGTCCAGGCTGTTCCTTTTATGAGTTGATGGAAATGGGGCCTGAAAGGGCTTCCCTGATGGGGGTCTGTCCCAGCCTTTGTTGTCACAGCCACACGCAGCCTGCACTGGGCAGCCAGTCTGGACTCGGGGTTATCCCGCTGCCCGCAGCGCGTGAGGGGGGAAAAGGGCTCCTCAGCTGCTGAGCAAACAGCGGGCAAGCCCGTACCCCTGTCACCTTCCACAAGGAGAACCTCGCTTCAAGATCAACCAACATTTCTGTTGGCTTTAGTGTGCTTTTTTAACCTGCACTAGAGCAGATAAATCCATGCACTTAAAATAGTGCATATAGCCTGAGAAAGTCCTAGGAACGCTCTAGGCCTTATCTTTCCTAAAATACTCAGTAATAGTAGAGCTTAAAAAAAAAAATCTTTTTGAGGACTTTGGGTACTGAATGGTCTTTGCATGCAAAGTTGAGCTAATAATTTGCTAATATTGAGCCAAGCATTTCAGGAGCGTGTTCTGTCAGTGAAATAACTTTTTTTTTTTTTTGTGCAGTGATGTTATTTTCTCCAAATTGTTAATTTAGAATTAATTTTATCCCATGTAGGCAGTCCCTCTTCTATCTTGTCATTTGCTCCTTTTGCATCTTCACAGGCCAGCACAAAACTTGTTGCACAGTTGACACTGTGACAGGGAATGGAGACACCTTGAGGAGGTCAAAACAGATCGCAGCAATCGCAGTCAGCAGCCTCAATAACTTGAGAAAGTTAAGCTTCAAAGAGACGCTTATGTACGCTCTGTCTGAGCCATCCTTCCTATGTGCAGGTGTTTAAGACAAGGCAGGACATGGCACTAGCTGTTTCCCTGTAGGAGGACTGAGAGCAGCGTTAGAGTAGGGCAGAACAGATTTAAAAGAAGGGTGCCTTAAGCTGCAGTAACTCTGCTCTGGCTTTTTCTGACTACTGTAATGTTCCAATAGCAGCTGGAAATTAGAATAATCCTGGCTCTGCCAGAATTTACACCAAAAAGTGGATTTCGATTCAGATTTTATGTTTTCTAACTTATACTATTTGTGAAGAACTGATTTTTATGCTGTTTATCTCTGTTTTCCTTAGAAGCCTCAGGAGGACTGCCTACCCTTCCAAATCTGTTACGATATATTTAACCTGTGCGATATCGGAGCCCAGCCACTTTCGGTAGGTTGCGAAAGAGGATATATAATCACAATACGTCTTCAGAGGGGTAAATGTGTTCTTTATTTCCTAGAACAACCAAGTTTAGACTACTTTGTGTAAGGGGAACTAAAAGAGAAGATGGATGTTTCTGAGGGCTTGGAGGTGGTTTCACATTTGGGGTAAGGCTGGAGTCCACAATGGAGGCCTGTGACCAGGCACTGGTTTGACAGCAGACATGGGGCACAGTAATGCAGTCCCTGGAAATCAGAACAGCCTGCTGAGTTATTGTGAGCTGGAGGAGCCTTTCTGTTTGTGGGCGCATGGGTCTGCCTGCCTCACATTGTGAAGACATAACTGAGACATAAAGGAGGCTGGCAAATTGCAGAACACTGATGGAAGGAGGGACAACAGGCAGAAGAGGAAAACTTAAGAGTTTGTGGACAAAAGGCTGAGGCCTCATTATGAATTCCTAGCAAGCAGTTGGTCTTTAAATAAACCTTTTTTTCCCCCCAGTAATGTACTGATATAATGTGGGAGACAGATAAGTATCTGCATCGGTTTTTGCATTCTCTCTGCAGTGACAAATGATTTTTGTGATTACAGATGTAAACAGAGAAAGTACTTTTACTTACTACCAAGGTTGTTATTTGTTCATCTACCTAAACTATTTAGGGCAGGCTATTTATATCACATCGCAGAAAGTGGGATGCAAATGACACTGTGGGTATGACCATATAATGGCCCCACAAATTAAGACTAATTGCAAAGAAGACACAAGAGCTGGCCATTGTAATTTACTTTCCTCCTTCTAGCACCCCCAACACTGCAGGTATCACTGCCAGATTACCCAGGGCCATCCGTCAGCAGCACTTGCTGTGCCAGCCCGCTGATCTCTATCACCCGTTACACTCTAGGCAATGTCCCCAGCTCAGCACCTCCACTCTGAGTGTTGTTGGACACAACTTTGTTCTTATTTCATTACACAGGGACCTCAGTGACACAGTGCAGCTGCTTGGTTGACCTCAGCAGGGGCCGTAATTGCCGTGTACACCCGTGCTGCTCCCAGCGCAGAAATAGTGGACGCAAGGCGTTCTGCCGAGCACAGCTCCTCTCTCGTCAGTGCATACCCTATTTTTTATCCACTAGCAAGTGTTACAGACCGTCCCCATGTCCCCTATAGCTACCACAGGCCTGGTAGCCTGGTACCACAGGCTGCTCCACGGGGTCATAGTATTTTACATTAGTGCCTCAATTCCACTTTTTAAAAATGAAAAAGCCTGTTCTTGAGTCTTGAAACATTCCTGTAATGCAGCCTTGTGAATTAATTACCAAGGACTCACAAGTTGCTGATAGAGGTGTGCAGAAACTAGCTACATAGTTGATCATTCCTGTAAAAATTTAGGGACTTTACCAATTTCACTTTGGTCTTTTGCTTATAAACCTTCTCCCAAACTGGACACAAGACAATGGACATCAGCAGGTAGCACTCCCAGGGCTACAAGGATATTGTCACATACCCAAAAGCCTGGCAGGAGGAGCAGACATTAGGTCTTCTTTGCCTCTGTCTTTACTGCTAAGGCAGGTCCCCATGAGCTACAGTGTCCAGATACAGGAGAGAGAACCTGGAGAGGGGAAGACTTTCTGCTAGTTGAGGACGATTGGGTTAGGGATTATTTATGCAAATTGGACACCCATAAATCTATGGGCCCAGATGGGATGCACCCAAGAGTGCAGAGGGAACTGGCAGGGGTCATTGCTCAGCCGCTCCCCATCATCTTTGAGAGGTCAGGGAGGGTGCGGGAGGTGACGGAGGACTGGAAGAAACCGATGTTACTCCAGTCTTCGCGGAGGGCAGGAGGGAGGGCCCGGGAAACTACAGGCTGGTCAGCCTCACCTCCATCCCTGGATAGGTGATGGAGCGGCTCATCCTAGACACCATCTCTAGGTGTGTGAAGGAAAAGAAGGTGATCAGGAGGAGTCAGCATGGATTCATCAAGAGAAAGTCGTGTTTGATGAACCTGATAGCCTTCTATGACGAGGTGACCGGCTGGACGGATGATGGGAGAGCTGTGGACGTTGTCTACTTTGACTTCAGCAAGGCTTTCGACACTGTCTCCCATAACATCCTCATAGGAAAGCTTAGGAGGTGTGGACTGGACAAGTGGACAGTGAAGTGGATTGAGGACTGGCTGGATGGCAGAGCCCAGAGGGTGGCGATAAATGGTGCAGAGTCTAGTTGGAGGCCTGTGGCCTCAACTGTGGTGCCCCGCAGGGGTCAGCACTGGGCCCAGTGCTGTTCAACTTGTTCATCAGTGCCCTGGATGAGGGCACAGAGTGCCCTCTCAGCAAGTTTGCAGGTAACATGAAACTGGATGGCGTGGCCGGCACTCCCAAAGGCTGTGCTGCCATTCAGAGAGACCTAAACAGGGTGGAGAGTTGGGTAGAGAGGAACCTTGTGAAGTTTAACAAGGACAAGTGCAGGGTCCTGCACCTGGGGAGGAATAACTCCAGACACCAGTACAGATTAGGGGTTGACCTGATGGAAAGCAGCTCCGCCTGAATGCGACTCCCTGTCACATGCTCTTGGTGACCCTGCGTGTGCAGGGCAGTTAGACTAGATGATCCCTCAAGGTCCCTTCCAACCTTTAGGATTCTAAGGTTCTGTGATTCTGCAAATTCATCCTGCCAGGGAGATACGGCTAATAGAGGAGGAAGAGGAGGAGGTCAGAGCCACCTTCAAGGAAATGGCTTTGGTTTAAAATGTTTTGTTAGAGTTTTCACACTGGAAATATAAAGTATAGGAATACAACTGCTTGGCAGGGAAATGACTTTTATTAACAATACTCTATGCTTTCAGTACTCCATGCAGAAAGAGAAAGGATATATTCTATAGCCTACTTAACAGAATTACAAGACCCTATTCTAAATGTGCCCTTTTTTTCCCCAAAAAAATAGCTCACATAATCTGGGTATACTTTTTTATCAATATGAGTAACAGACTTTTTTTTTCCAATCTACCATTTTCTTTTGCTACGGTGACAGAACTTTGCAGGGCAGACTAACTTTATCTGCACAGTGTGTCAGTGTCAGTGCAACTGGGAACTCTTTTGGGATACTCACCTCACATTGTTTCCCCTCCTTTCTGTGTCCATCTTTGATTTTTCCTGTTGTAACTCAGGAAGATAATCACAGCCACCCTTTCCCAAAGGGTCAGTGTTTGCCCTGTTGATCTGACAAGCTCCTTTTTTGAAGATGGTTCCCACCTGCCACTTGAGCTGTGTTGCCTCGGGATGTTTTTCCTCCTCATGCAGGCAGGCACTAGGGATTTGGATTCACGAATACCTGCAAGATCTGGCCAATGCAGGGTTATGGCAAATGTCACCAGTGAGGATGTAGGAGAAGGGCTGCCAGTGTGTCTGGGCTGCTTGCTTCTTTGGGTGATAGCTTGGCCAAGGTCCTGAACTGTTGAAATGTCACAGAGGAATGATGTGGATGAATTTTTCATGGAAAGCCAGGATTGTTTTACATGTATAGGCATGTACTTTTCTTTTTTTTCTTTTTTTTTTTTTCTGTTTTAAGATATAGAAGAGCTTGGAGGAGATTTGCCTTTACATCCTGGAGGCAATTCTAATATTACTCTGGCTTAAAAAGGTGTTTCCCAGTAGGCTGGCAAAACAAAAGCACGTATGTAATGCCCTACAAAGGTCATTCCTGGCCAGAATCTGAGACAGCTGAAGTACAGACTGTCGGTCTTCTACCCTGCCAGCCCCCGTGGCATTTCCGTACCCAGGTTTGCTTGTTTTTGTCTGCATTTCAAGTAATGTTTGTGCTCTTTACTGTCTCTGCTGGACAGCGTGTTGTGAGCCACAACACAGCTGACTCTGCAGCCCCCTGCCCCTGTTCTATGGATTGGGCTGCCTGTGTTCAAGGTCTGCTGTGAGACAGAGTGCTGCAACCTGGACCCACAAAACTGCAAAAACAGCAGTGAGCAGCGTTGTCGGGCCCCGGCCCCGCAGGGTTCTGTGCCTTTTGAGGGGTGCTGTGCTCATCCCCATCCTGCTCCACGCTCACTTTGTCCCTGCCGGCCTCGCTGTCACCCTTGGCCCTGCTCACCTGCAGCTCTGCTGCTCCCCTGGCTCTTCCAGTCTTCAACATACATCACTCTGCTTATAGAGTAAGTGGGTAGATAGGAGGTAGATAGGATAGTAGGTAATAGGAGACATATTAAGGGATCAGGCAATTTTATTGCCATGACATATAAGATGCAGCATTAGCTTTGAACCTTTTATTTCCAGCTTCCTAAAAAGAGAGATGATACCTATCGAGTGTGTTGGCAAGGACTAGAACTACTAAGGAAGTAGCCAGCAGGAGGAGCTCTCTAGACACCTCTCTTGATCATTTTTAGTCCTTTATAGCTGCATATTTCAAGGGCACCACTTTAGAGCTACTTTCTTGGGATTTCCTTGCAGACAGACCAGCAGAAGACAGACAAGTTCCTGGTCTTGCTGCTGAGCAACTACAGTGATTTATTTTTTTTTGAAGGAGGAGGAGGAGGTGAGCACTTCTCCGCTTTCTTTTTCCATGATCATTCATTCAGAAACATTAAATGTTCATGAAAAAGTTTGGGCTTCTTATTGGCCCCTTCCTGGTGTTTCATCTACCAAGGAAGCAAAGATTTTATGGGCTGCATCCTAGCCACAAAGCAAACAATTCCAAAGTCTTTTGCAAAGAAAGATATCCTGCTGGATTCCTCACAACTTTTCAAGGAGACCTCTAAGCAAAGAAACTCCAAAACATATCAGCCACTCTGCATACTGGTCATACAAAGCTGTTCAAGTAATTCAGCCTCCCAGCATATAGTTCTTTTTATTCTATGGGAAGGAGGTCTGGAGTTCACTAGTCCTACTCTCCTGCACAGCGCTGTGTTCTCCCTAGTTAGGTGAAAAGTCTCCCCCTGCTTCCTAGGCCCTGGCCTGCAGCCCTCAGTTGCCTGGACCCCATGACCTTGCCTCTGCACTGGCTCTTAAAAATAATCAAATTTTTTTTTTATGTGTTGGGCTCTGTGCTTTTTTAAATGTGTCCGTCATTTAGTGATTTAATGGTGACCTAGGTGCCTGCTCTTGAATGTTTCTGTAATAATTATTTTGATCCTGAAGGAGCCAGAAACTATTCTAATGCATATCAGTGTAAATTAAGTCAATAGAGATTCTTCAATTTATCCTGGTGCTCAGAGAATTGAATTCATGCCCTTCAATTTACAGCTTATTAAGTGATCAGAATTAATGAACTCACAACAATCTTTTCTTGTTTACACATTTCCTTCCTATTCACGCAGAATGTATATGGTTTAGAAAAAGCAGAGAGTTGAAAAGGCAGAGTGGGTCAGATATGTCCCATGGAGCACAGCATTGTGCTTCAAGGCTTTAATCGCATTTGCAAAGCAACTATGTAGAAATTGCACCTTCTGACTCAGATGAGCAGTAGCCTGCGTGTTCTGATTTGGATCTGCTGACCATGGAAGGACGTAAGCAAACATTTGCTCTTTTTTATTCCCGTTAATATGGCACAGGAATGAGAGATTGGGTTTCAAAAACAAAGCCAAGTGCTGCCCTTGGTTCCTTCTGCGCAACCAGTAAGAGAATGTGCCCCACAGAACCACTATCACTGCTAGTGATGCGTAAAAACTCACCTTGATTTTCAGAACTCTGTTTCTGTGCTGGAAACTAGAAAAATATTTGCACTGAGGAACAGTAATGTTCTTCAGAATCACCGTCGGATGATGTATATAGAACAACTCCCCTGTTTTCTGAGAGTCAGCTTCCACTAGTACCAGCAGTGCCTTTTATTCTGAGACTTGGAAGTCACGCAGGATGACAAGAGGAAAATCTCACATAAATCTTCATATTCCCAAGAGGTCAAGGTACAAGCTGAAAGTTTATTTCACTGTGGTTTTTCATGTTCTTCTTGGTCCTGGTCCAACTGAAGGTTGAAATGATGAAAGGATCCCATTGATTTTTGTGGTGTTTAAGGCTAAACTTGTGGGACTTTTTACTCATCTGAACATCATTTCTCTGACTTCATGGCACATGATGACTTTTCGATGCCCAATTTGATCAGCTACAGAATTTCAGAGACTTCCTATTATCAGTGGGAGAGAACATCACTAATTTGTGCAAAGAGTAGAAAGATAAAAAGGGGTAAATGATGGAGAGGGAGTAATTTAGTTAGAGCTGCATCTGGAGCTGAAGCACTCGTGTGTGTCCCCAGCATCCCAATACCTTTATCTCCTCTCTGCCTATCACTCCAGTGAAGCTTATCATGCGAGCACACTGAAGGACCTGTCACCAGGTAAATAATATGGAGCCTATACGTAAGCTCAGCAGAGCTCGAGGAGACCAGACATCCAAAATCAGGAGGAAGGTGGCTTGGGCTGTACAGCAGCCCTGCTGTGAGGGAATTGAGGGGACTTTGGTAAGGCAGCAGAGCAGGGGTGCACAGAAACCCTGATGAGGACAGAGGACCCTTTTACATGGGAGGGCACATTCAGGGAAAAGGTGGGCAGTTAGGACAGAGTTGCTCTCGTAGAGGGAATGAAGGACTGCCAAATGGCTGAAGCGAAAGGATTCCTGAAGAGGAAAAGGTTGGGAACCTGGTAACACCAACACAGGCAGCCTGGGGACACACACAGAGCCCCAGGCAGGGGAGTGGGGCTGAGAGGTGGTTGGAAAGGTGGCATAAAGAGGCATTTGGGAAGGTGCTTATGGAGTAACCCGCTGTAAGAGAGAGCTAAATCTATAAGGAGCTAGTGAAGTGCCCTCAAGAAGTGAGAAGTGTAGGATAGATGTCTCACATTGACCAGAAACTCAGACAGCAGGAGAGAGCCTGATATAAATCAGGCTTTCCACATTTTACCAGCAAGTGAGAGGGCCTGTTTCAGTCCCTGTGGGCTGGCGGGGGCTCAGGCAGGGCTCAGTGAAAACTGGAGGAACTGGTTAGGAACTCAGGGAGGCCTGCGTGGAGCCCAGGGCTGGACAGAGCTCAGAGCAGAGCAATGCAGGCAGCTCACTGTGAACTTCATCCTTGCAGAGCACCTGAAACTGCCCATGCGGCTGCTCCCGTCCCCATGTCCCTGTGTCTGTTCTGTTCCTTTAAGAAGTTCAGAAATTTGGTCACAGTACCCCAGGAAAGTTCTGCTGTGCTGCTTAATCCAAAGGAGTTTATATCAGATTTATGTTCTGGCAGCTCTGTGATAAGCTTGGACTCTGACACTTTACAAAGAGAAAAAAATTGTTTACCACATGGCAAACACAAAAAGTTAGTTAAAGCTGTTGTTACTGCATTTGAAGGACTGTTTTGTTTCATGAAGTGCTGCACCCTTGTCTCAGGGTTGTGGGTCTCCACGATTCTGCATCTTGTGCACTTACGAACTTGGGCAACCCGGGGTGAAGACATTTCTACCAGTGACAATATTTTGGTAGATTTAACGTCTTCTCTGTGCTTAAACCGTGCATGTGTAAAACAGAGAAGATGTAAAGCGCTGAAAAATTCAGTGATGTTTGGTGTTTAGATAGACCAAGCGCTCCTTGATATTTAAGTGTTCGGTTTTGCCTCTCTCGTGTAAGTAACCTTAAACCTGATGTCTATAGTCATAAGGCTTTCCTGAAACCTATGCAAAATATAAGTCTTATTATTAATGAATTCATCTTGAAATTACTTGTCTTGCAAAGGTCTTATATGACTTGCATGAGATTGTACAACCTTGTGTCTGTACTTTCTGTAGCAGTAATAGTGGTTTCTCTGCTCATGACCATCACCATCTGTTGTAAGTGTTCGCTTTTTGGTTCTGCTGACATTAATAAGCATTCCCTAAATCTGGGAGTTTTTTTTTAATGTTATATCCCAAACACGTGATTCTGTGGCTCACTGGGGCCGTGGAGCAGGGTCACCTGGCATTGCTCCAAGGCTCATCAGCTGTGTAGGTGTGCGAAGGCAGCAGATGAAAAGAGACAGGCAGAGGACAGAGTAAACCTCTACGCCAGCTTCTTATTTCCAGCCTTGTCCTCTGTACTGTTGTGTTCTGCAGTGAGAATCCTTCAATTCTTCTTCCTTTTGGGGTTTCACTGCTAGCAGATGGGAATTCAGCTCAACTTTCAAAAAATGTGAATAATTTATTAAGAACAAAATTGTTGGGTCTCAGAGCTAGTTCTCTCTCTGTTTCTCCTTTTCTCTCAGCAAAATGCCTTTCAGAGGTAAAGTTTCTAATTACAGGTCAGGGAAGCAGGTTTAATCACACAGCAGAGCCCTTGATGCAGCGTTAGAAAGTGTTATTTATACACCTGAATTAATAGGGATGCAGCATTTCAGTTGAGAAGAATAAGGTGGTTTTCAGTTTCACTCTTTTTTAATGTGAAACAGACCACATCAGATTCATCAGGCTTTTTGACCTAAATTATTGGAATTTTAAGTAACTAACACACAACCACTGTGCAAATCTAGAGTGAAAAAGAAGTGAGAGTAGAGGGAGAACTGGACACATAACAAAGAAAGGGGAACAACAGAAGCAGGAGGCATTAAAAAAAAAAAAAAAAAAAAAAAACCAGAAGATGATCGAAAGAGAAAAACA
>JAWLRI010000709.1:1538456-1550849 GCA_034781795.1 Crypturellus tataupa | reverse complement strand
CCGGGGGGCGATGCGCGGCTCCCCGGCTGGGGTTTCCAGCCTGCCCATCGATCGCGAGGCCCTGCGGATGAGCAGCGGCGGCGCTCGGCGAGGCGGGACGGCCGCACGCGCGCGGGGCGGCCCCTGCACACGCGGGTGCGGAGCCCAGGGAAGCCGCTGCCCGCGCCCGGTGGCCCCTCCGCTTCTCCCCAGCGTGTGCGTCCCTGCCGGCATCGCTCGCTCCTCGCGGATCCGCGGCCCTGCTTTCTCCGGTCGTAGCTACCGCCGCTTTGCCGGGTGCACGTTCGCCCCTTGCGTTTGCTCCTCGTCTCCCGCGGTTTTCCCCAAGTTTTAGCGGCGGTCGCGACGGCTCGGGACTTTATTGTCTCCCGGCGCGGCGGGCGCCCGCCCATGCAGGCCGCCCTGCTCGCAGCAGCGTCGCTGGGGCCCGGCCGTGCCGGGTGAACCCGCGCGCGGAGCATCGTGCCGGTGCTGGCGGCAGCACCGGGGAGCTGGGCAAGGCGCTTTTGGGGGTGGGGGTAGGTGGCCGAGTGGGAGGTCCCGTCTCTGCAGTTCTAGCAATTTGCCTGCTCCAAATTCCTCTTGCTTACGGCTGCCCTGGGGGTGAAGGTGAGGGGAGCGGGGGGGCGGCGGGGGCTCCGCACGGGTGCCACGGTGAAAGGAGAAGTTGCAGCTTGGAGCGGGGCCTAGTGAGGAGCACCAGGGTGTAACCTGAATTCCCGTGTGGTAGCCCGGCCGGCCTGCTCTTTATGCGAGCAGAATGGAGAGGGCGGGAGAGTGAGACCCCCTTTCCTAAGGTTTACGGCATGAGTTGCAGCGAGATTTATGTCTGTTCCTGTTTAACTGCATGGATCGCTCCTTTTGATGTGTGCAGGTCCTTCCTCCCCATGGGAACTCCTGGTTAAACCTATCCCAGCCTTCCTTGCTGAGGGTGGATTCCCAGGACTCCTAAACCTCATTCTTTCGTGAGGGATGTAAAGGGAGTTTTGATCCGGCAGAAGGTTGCGATGCAGCGTTTTGTGGAGGGCCCAAGGGTTTTTGTTTCGACTCTTTCTTTCTTTTTGCTTAGTAGCCTGGGTAAGCTCGGTGTCTGATCTGCTAGTCCCGTCATGACTCTGTGGACTGGCACAGGCCTCTCGGAAAGGCAAGTGGCAGTTGTCTGTAGCAGTAGCGATCCCAAAGCGTTTTGGGGCCAGGAACGAGGTGAAATCCTCCCTTTTCCATCCCAGCTGCCACTTGCCTGGATCCCTCTGCAACCACTTGGGAAGGGAGGGAAGGGGCGGCCGTGGAGCTGCTGCCGGACAGCACAAGGACCTTGTGGCCGGTCTACAACTCCGCGAGGGGAGCGGCGGCCCTTTCGCCCTCCCTTTGTTGGGAACTTCCATCTGTTCCCCCTGCTCCCTCCTGAATTTCATGTTGCTCCCTTTTAACCTGCTGTTTTGGGGTTCGCTGCCCGGGACCTGCTGGGTGCAGAGCTGCTGCCGGGAGCCTCCGTGTGCCTGCTCAGCTGAGGGCCACCACTCTGAGTCACGGGTTAAATGGCACAAACGTGTCTCGGTCCTAATTTAGGCTTTCGCACAACTTAGCGGGAGAGGCCGTGTCCTGGGCAGCCTGGGCCGGGTGTCTCCTGTGCCGCAGCGCTGGGTGACCACTTTCTGCCCAACTTGTTGCTCCATTGTTTTCCAGTTCTTCCTACCCCGGTGAGCTCCGCTCACCTGAATCCCTGGGGAAACCTTGTGCTTTTCAGACTCCTCTTTGTTTGTAAGCTGGATAGTGGCAGCCCGCGGGGTTATTTATGGAAATGCTTGATAGGGGAATTGACTTTGCAGTCTCAAGGTAAAACATTTGCATGACTCTAAAGATGCAGCCGGCCGCTGCCTTGAGCTGCTTCACTTTGTGCCCGGGAAAGGGCAATCCTGGAGCTGCCATAAGGCCTTTTAGTTGTCGAGTTTTTGTTGGATTCATCTTTGGTGGTGGAGGGAGAAGTGTGATCCCCCTGGCGAGGTGCAGTGCACGGGCAAACCCCAGCGTCTGCTCCCTGAGGAGCTGTGCCGCGGAGCCAGGCACCAAAGCACCTGCAACATCAGAGGGTCCCTGTCCCACTGCCTCGTGGGGCAAACGGCGAGCGGCTCCTGCCTGAGCAACATCCCCTCGCTGCAGCCTTTGTGCTTTCACGTACAGTTTGAGCACTTCTGAGTGCATTAACTCGTAGCAGATTTATATCTAGCTCTGTAAAAAGGATCCATTGCGTCAGCAGGTGACACTGAAACACAACTCCAGGGCTGTGTGTTTTAACACCAGAAACGGAGGAATAAGGTAGCTTTTACCGGTGCTTTTGCTTTAGTTCGAAGGACTCCGGCGGCGCAGGAGCAGCCTCAGTAACCGGAGCGGTGCTGAAGTTGCTCCCCTGCGCGTGTCCCCAGGGCTGTGCCGCCAGCCGGGCCTCACTCCACCTGCAACAAAGGCTGCTTGTGCAGAAGAATTTGGGAAATGACTGTGGGCTCCGCTCCCCGCAGCCGGGTGTGCGCGTTATCTCAGCCCGGTTGATCACACTTGGGGTAATGAGAAAATGAGGCCGAGCTTAGCACTGTGGACTATGAAAGCATCTTTTTGGCAGGAGCTGAATGACAGTGGCTGAGAACTAAAGAGACAGTAGATCATTGTTTTTGCTTATTATCTGCCATCAGCCTCCTGGTCTCCTGCCGTCCCCTGTCCTCAGTGTCTGCTGTGGGTTTTGGCGCTGGCCGGGAGGCTGCGGGCGCCGCGTGTGCGCAGGCAGGACGGGATGGGACAGCACGGAGGCCGTGCTTATCTGCCCGCACTCAGCCAGTGCAGGGGGGTTATTCTGGAGTTATTTTGCTCTTCACTTTTGCCTTTGCTGATCTACGTGCTGGGTTTATTTATGGAGCAGGCCGTGAGTCAGGACAGAGGTGGGGAAGGCGCGAGGCCGGGCTTGAGGTCGATGTGACAAGTGGAAAGAGGTGGCCCGGGAGGCAGAACAATGGCCAGGGCGACATGGCTCCCGCAGGAGCGGCCGGGCCGGCGGCACGAGGCCACGCAGCTCTCCGGCCGCAGCCTTCGCAGGGATGAGCCAGACCTGCTGCTAGCGCAGGTCTCCTTAAGCTGATTTGTGAGTCTGGATCATCCCTGATGTGATGTAACTTTACAAGAGTTGCCGTAAAAATAGACTGGAGAGAAAGAAGCGGCGGTGAGGAGGAGCCGAGGCCTCCGCGGGCGCTCGGCTTCCAGCGGCGGTAGCTTTTCCCGGCCGAGCCGGCAGCAGCACAATGGAGGCTGAGGCGCGCGGAGGCCCCGCTCCATTGTGTGCGTGCGGCGCGGCGGGCAGGAGGGGCGAGCGCCGGCCCACACCGGGCTCCTCCGCTCGCTTTGCGCCTTTCCGCCCGCTCTTTTATTCCTTTATCCCACATTTCGCGGGATGAGGCGTTCGGCTCTTTGCTCGCTGCCCTTTTTCTGGCCTGTCACCCGCCGGGTGAGCCCTGCACCCGAAGGGGGAGAGCAAAAGGGCATAAGGAAGCGTTTGAATGCAGTGCCGGGGGGATGCAGAGCACCCAGCGCAGGCTCAGGGGAGGGTGCAGCTGCGCCGGTTAATCCCAGCATGTGACGGCCTCACGGTTCCGCCCGGCCGCGGCTCTGCTGCATGCTGGGACTTGTAGTCTCATGGTTGCACCTTGTGGGCAGATTTCTTGGGTGTCTGGCAGGTGCCTCGCGGGCAGAGAAAGCTGCGCTCGTGGAGGAGAAATCGTGTATTTGCAAGCATCTGCGAAAGTGCTCTCACCCCTTCTTCCCCTGCTCTTTTTCAGATTGATCCAAAGGTAGCGTTTCCCCGCCGAGCGCAGCCCAAGGTAGGTACCGGGTGCTCCGCGGGGTGCAGGTTGTGCTGCTGAATCTTGTCCCTCTCCGGAGTTTGCTGAGGAGTCCCTGAGCGGGAGCTGCTGTTGTTGCAGTGCGCGGAGCTGCGGTACAGCCGCTGTCCTGCTTGCGGTGGAGCGCAGGGGCCCGTGCGGTGCCGGAGGAGCCACCAGGCCTCTCGGCTGCGCTGTAGGATGTCCGAGGTTAGGAGTGATGAACCAAACTCTGCCCGGGGTGACGTTGCTCCTGCCCAACCTGCAGCCAGAGTCTGGAAGCTCCCAGCCCAAGGAGAGGAGAGCAGGTCCCTGATGGGCCGTGGTGCGGGTGGAAGGAGAGTCGTGTGCGCGCCGGCGCGCTCGTGCGTGTGAACGAATGTGCGGCAGGAAAGGAATTTCATTTTGTCCAGGAATTTCAGGAAAAGGATTTCACTTTGCGAAATGCCCCTGAGTGCTTCCGCATTGGAAAAGGCACAAGCTGTTTGGAGTTGGACCTTTTCTGCAAGAAGCTGTGGCATCAGATTGAGCAGTTGCAGGAACTTGTTCCAGACGTGCAAGTAGAAATCTGTAACTGGGGAGCCAACAGCAGTCTGGAGACTGCTTTTTAGGGTGAAATACAGATTTGGGTCTCTGTTCAACTTTTAACAGTCTCACTTCCAAGTGCTGTCATGGGAGAAAGCTTGGAAGAAGGAGCGATGAGAACTGCCAAGGGAAGAGGAGGCTGGTGCAGGGAGAGAAGTGGAGGGGATCAGGCCTGGGGAACAATTGGTGAGCAGGTATCCTGAGTAACTGGAGCCAGGAAGCACATGGTAGGAATTGGGTTAATTCCATTAAGCAGTTTGGTGACAGAAGGTGCTTTAGTGTTAGAACGGGCTGCTCTCCAAGCCAGGGAATTGCTGCGGATTAGCCCTGTGCTCCTTGGGGTAATTAGGACCATGTGTTCCTCTGAGAGCAGGGGTGTAGCCAAGCAGCAAAGAGAAGGATGCAGCTGGGGAGCCAGTTCAAAGGATGTCAGAGAGCCTCAGCCTGGCAGCAGTGGCCCCTCGCAGGGCAGCTAGGTCTTTTTTTGCCCTGCTTGCATGAGTGGGAAGTGTCTTCACAAGGCAGGAGATTGAACTGGAGCCTTCTGAGCTCCGGTTAAGTGAGTGGGGATTGGTGTGGAATGGGGCTCATCCCATGGGAGATGGGCTCTGGGTGAGCATGATCCAGGGAACCACCTTTCTGTCCTGAGAAGCTCCGCAGGCTTCTCCTGGGCAGCTGTAGTTGTGCCACACGATGGGAGAGGCTGTTTATGTGCCCTACAAGCTGGGGGACACCTCTGGTAGGAGAAGGGCTCCACGCTAGTGAGGGCTGAGGTGTCCACGACCTGGTAACATGCAGGCAGGATGGCGCAGGGGGTGAGGGCTTGGCCGGGAATGTGCCTCGAGGTCCGCACGGAAACACAGCCGGCGCGTTGGGCTGCCGAGCCCCGCGATGGGTGGAAACCCGGCCATGGCCAAAGGGCAGAGGCTTCCTGTCAGCAGAGGGGGAGTTAGTGGCCTCTTGATTCTGTTCTCAGCTCCCTCTTGGTTTATTCGGTAAATTCCTGTCCTTCCCTTTTCCAGATGGTGACCCGAACGAAGAAGATATTTGTGGGTGGTCTGTCAGTGAACACTACTGTGGAGGATGTGAAACAATATTTCGAGCAGTTTGGGAAGGTAAGTCTCTTGAGTGGGGCTGGATCAAAGCGGTTGCTTCTGGGGCAGAAAGGAGTTTCCTGAACTCTTTTGGAGGTGGGATTAGGAGACTGAGTCTTCTGCGTGGGGTTAAGTAAATTGAAGGTCAGCTACAGATGTTGGGTAGCTGTAATTTCTTTGTAGGGGCTAGAGCTTGTGATTCCTGCCCTGTGTTGATTTGAAACAGAGAGCTCGAGCTCGTTCTCAGAGCGGATGGGACCTGAGCTAAGGGAAGTGCTTTTCCCTCCTCTGTACACTGAGGCCTCGAAGGGCATTTTGGGCCCGCAGATTTGCAGTCTGTTCAGATGCTGAAGGAAGCCTTGCAGAAACTTTTAACAGATCTGCTTCAGCATCAAACCTGGGATTCTGGCCTCGGTTCTCATTCCACGCCTTGTGATTGATACTTCTGTAATCCTTTATTAAAAATAAGCCCTTTGGTCCTGCAACTTCTCCTGCTGAGTCCTGGGCAAGTGGCGATGTTGTTTTTGGATATTTGAAGGAAATTTGGCAAGTAGGCTGTGTGTTAGTGCGTGGCTTCCCCTGTGCCAGCTGCTGGTGTGGGGAGGGGAAGAGATTTAAAGTCATTTGTGCCCTTGGTCCTTGACAGCCAGTTGGGCAAATGGTGTGTGGGACAGAACTGAGGCATAGAAAGGGGCTCAGTCCTGTCCCTTCAGCCACATCTGGAGGCTGTGAGCGCTCTGAGATGCAACAGCAGTAATGCTGGACCCAAGGATTGCAACATTTTTAATGGGATTTGGAATGGAAGGGGATTGGCGTACCTGAATCCTGACCCCAGTCACCTCTGGGGCAGAGCACTGTGCCTGTTGCAGGGTGCTCAGTAGTGCTGCGTGAGGATTAGCCATTTGGGAAGCGTTGGGTTCTGGCTGTCGGGACCTTCTGGCACCAGCAGAAGTGGCAGAGCAGTTTGCTTGGCGGTGATCTTGCCAGGATGCTGCTGATGGCATCCTGGATCCGGGAGAAAGTACTATAGAAATTGTAATGAGTGTGATGCATGCAGGCTTTGGTATTCATTTTTTATGAAAGATCATATGAGAGGGCTCTATTATTTTTGAAGTACGTTGGCTGGTGTGAAAAAGGGGAGTTTGGTAATGAGTTTTTCTCTGTCATTTGATACTTTTATGGTACGCTTAAAGATTTGGTACTTCTGGTACAGCTTTTGCTGTATCAAAATTTTCAAGCAGAAAGTTTGGGATGAGTGTTGTTCAGCACCTTTGTTCTGCTTCTGGAGTGAAATCTGTGCATGGCCTGGGTTGCTATAGTAACTGCAGAGCAGGACTTCTTGGTGTTTCCAATCAGTCCTTAGAGAATGAGTAATGTGGAAAGTGGTCAGTGTGTCAGAAATCCCTGTTTGCTAGTCTTTAGTTCTGTATGATTTTATTTTCTGTGTTAAAGCAAGCAAACTGCATCGTGTCCCTGGCAGCTTTTACATGGTGTCACTGAGGGGCATCACTACCAGCGCTGTTGTCCATGTGGCCGCGTAGTCTGGAGACTTGTTAGTTTGACTTGCCTGTGCTTCCGCGCTGCTGCCCTTGTGGATGTTCAACGGGAGACCCAAATATCTTGGGCGTAATTCCCTTTTAACTTTACCCATCCCTCCATCAGTTTGAACCAGAAGCACGTCACGTAACATTTGCAGTTTACAAACATTTACAGTCTGTTGCCCTAGTTTGAGAAGTCTTTTCCACTTTTGGGGGTGTTATGCTGTTGTATTCCTCTTATTTAATGGTTGTGTGTTGAAAGGAGCTGTGACGTCAGGGGAGTAGCAAGAACTGGTTGTGTCAGATTGTTTGTTCAGATGAGGCAGAAGGGAGAGTTCTGCGTAGCTCAGTGCAATTCATGCTCAAAGAACCGGCATCCCAGACATCATCCAGTGCTCAAAACATGAATGAGGCTAATGCAGCTGCCTTCTTGGCTCTGAGGAGTTTCCACAGGGCTGCTCAGATTGACTCCCTGTCTTGGGGCAGCTTTCTGAGTCATCTGGCCAGTTTGGCTGACAAGAAACTCCCCAGACCGCTAGTAAAAGGCCTGTGTCCCAGCTTGTAGCCATCTTCCAGGCCAAGCCTCAGTTAGTTCAGTGAGAGCCAGAACTGCTTCCTGAGAAGCTCTTTGGTCCCCAGCTCCAGGGGAGTGACGTGTGGGGTCAGTGGGAAAAGACTTTTCAGAGGAAGTCTATGTGATGAGCAGCTCCAGGGTTCTCAGCTCTGGGTGTCTTACTCTGTGGTTTCTAGGGCTCAGAAATGATGGTTACAATTTCAGATGTGACTCATTCTTATGGAGAACATGAGTTCAATACACAGGCTTTTCTGGAGTTTGTTATGGTGCTCTTGTTTTTCAGAGGGTCCCTAGGATCCCTTCTTCAGAGGTACTCTTGGTGTCTTGACTCTTATCTCCTGAATTTCTAGTACCATTATATGAGATGTGATGGAACTTCAGCCATGCCACCCTCATTTGAGATTTTTTTTTCAGAGAGGTTTTCCAAGTTATTGGTGGAATCAGATGGAGACTCTCTTATAAGAAATTGTTGAGGATTCCCTTCTAAATGCTTCTCCTCTAAGGGAATGACTTTTGTCTGTTCCCTCTTTTGAATATCCCCATGGCTGCTTAAGAACTAGCAGGGAGAACATTTACACCTTTTACCTGCTGTTGTCCAAGAAGCCCTGCAAATGCTTATATTTTAGTGTGAGGAGAAAGAGAGGGGTGCACAAGTCAGTGTCTTGGTTCCTTAAAATCAAACTGCCAGGTTCCTGGAAATGAATATTAGTTGATCTTTGAGAATCCAATGTCAATCTCGGTTTGAATCTCAGCTGTCAGTGAGAGATCGTCCTTTGCTTCTGAGGACACAGGAGTACAAACAACCGAACGGGTCTCAGGTGAAGATTATCTTCCAGGCACCCCCGGGACTGCAAGCCTGAGCACATGGTAGGTTTGCCACAAATTGGGAGTGATTGGGGGGTATTCGTTCTAGTCCCAACAGAAAGCATGGACATGCTGTAAGAATTACTAGAGAAAATCCTACGGCTTCTAATACAGTGGAGGTCAAATTAGATTATCCTTATGTTCTCCCTGGTCCAAATCTGAGAACTGCTAATTTGCAAGTCTACTCAGATAGCTAGTCTGTTGCATCTGTGATCAGCAGCAGTGTTCATTAGCAGAAAAGGGGGAAGTTTGGTTTGTTTGGTAGAGCTTGAAATGAAATGCTTTCCCATTAAAAAACAAAAAACAAACAAAAAAAAGCCCAATTTCCCAAATCTGACTTTTTCATTTTGGCACTTTCCCTATTCTCCTATCTTAGTGTTTCTTTTTGTTTTGTTTACTTCTCTTGCTGAGTCCAAAACTTTCTCCGAGCTTTTTAGAATGGAAGTGGCAAAAAAAAAAAAAAGTGTGTGAAAGAAATAATGAGCATTATTTAGCAATTAGGAAGAAAGGGAGAAGCTAGCATCCCCTCTCCTTCATGTCAAAATACTTGGTTTTGATGGGAAAAGTTGAAGCTTCAAAAAGGATCCCAAATACAGTGCGAGAGTTTCTCTTCTTCAAAGGACTGCGCTCTCATTCTTTTTTCAAAACTGTGAATGAAAATGTTGGGCTGCCATTTTCATGAAGACAGAAAATAAAGTTATTTTTGAGTACAGTGATTGAGACTGAGGAGTGTTCTTGAGCTGGCTTCAGTTTATTGTGTAGCCACTAGGCTTTGAATATAGTGGAATAGTGTAGGAAGCACTTCTAGATCCAAAACTCAAATCTTTCCTAGTTGCAAGCTAAGACCATGGTCATAGTTTTTAAAGGCAATGACCTATTCAGCTGCAGGACAGAAATGCTGGGGAGAATTGCACTCACAGGATGTGTAGCCAAATGTCTTGGCTCAGGGTGGCCTGTTAGAAATCTTTAGGCTTCACATGGAACTATTTCAACAGCTTCCTAGAACGAGGCTACCAGCCTCACTGAAACCTCAGCCAGAAGGAGAGGAGAAAGGTCGTTTGCCCCTGCACCTGAGGATTAGCTAGTCCTCTCGGTAGTGCAACATGCATGAAGACGACCTCAAAGATCTTGAGTCGCAGTTTCTTTTCTTCTTCAACTCGTAGGAACAGGTTGTTCTATGTTATTTTGGGAGGATTGACTATCAGAATAATTTCTTCGAACAATTAAGTGTCGGAGCTTGTGAGAAAGCATATTTGCTTCACATTGTATGTGGAAAAAAGAAAACTCAAAGTGTCTTTCTTTTTAAGGGGTTGGTCTGATGAAGTTGTGGGACAGAGAGAGACAGAGTACAAGATAGGAGGTTCAGAAGGTCTCTCTTTGCCATAGAGCTTACAGAAGCTGTGAAAGCTTTGACTCAGGATTTTGTTATTCAAATTTGCTTAGGCTCCAGAGTGATTGGACAGATTCATGTTTTTTTTTAAAAAAAATATACAGGCACCCCTTCAAGTTCAGGAAATAACTGAATCACAAATGTCTGGAAAGTGAGGGAGTCTTCCAGGGTATATGACAATATCCTTGCCCTGTCCTTATGGCTTCTCAAGGAGACTGCTGTTGGTCGGCATCTTGGGGAGACCTTGGGCAAGGTCCTCTACTCTAACTTGCTGGAGTCTTTAGTTCTTGGGAAATGTCTCTATAAAGAGAACTAGAAACTAGAAATGAAGAGGTATTTGTCTTTATTTCCAGAAGAAATAGGGGTCTGGAGCAAAGTCTGCTGTTTGAACTCATGCCTTTCTTTCCTGTGCATTTTTTACAATTGATGAAGCAGAAGTAGAAGAAATATATTCACGATGACATCTTTGCATGACTCACTAATCAGTTGTGGCTCCTAGAGTGCTTGACAAGTGCTTGAAAACAATTTACATCTCTCCCTGGGCCTGCAGGTGATCTGCGTATTTGGATGACTTGGTCACGAAAGCGCAGCCTTTCAGTCAGAGAGATCATGCCCAGAAAGAGACCTGCTCCCTCTAAAAATACCCTGGGAGCAAATGAGAGTGAGAAAAAACTGCTGAGGTCCGAGTGCAGCTCTGACCTTTAGGCTGCCATCTAATACTTAATCCAAATTCCAGGCTGTTTGCCTAAGACAGGTTCGGAGATCTCGTCGGGCAATGAAACTAGCGCTGCCCGAACCAAGGAAAAGCACGGTATCCTGAGCTGGATTTAATGACAGTTTGTGTGTCTGTCACAAATACATATTCATGTACACCTGTCAGAGAAATGCTGTGGTTGACTTGGGTATGTGAAACTAGCTTTCTGCATTCACAAATTGGAGGACCTTTAGATACTAAAGATCGAGTACCTGTCTTGGCTCAGTAATCAGGGAGTGCTCCTTTAAAGGCGTACTTGTTCCTGTGCTCGCGTTGGGCCTGATTTCCCTCAATTTGGATTGGGAGAACGCTAATTAATTAATCTTTAATCTGCAGCTCTCTGGAAATTCCTGGGATCAAAGCTACTTGTCAACCTGCTGTGGATTTCCAAACTGGATTTTGGATTTTCTTCCCCCAGATCAGAGGGCAACTTATGCAAATTCTCACGCGTAACCCAGTTGCAGTGAACAGATGGGGAGGGGAGGCGAGGGGGAATCTGATCACCTCTCTTGTGTCGGTCGGCAGTTTGGCTCATGGTGACAATGCCCCTGGAACAAAGGGTGCTCTGTGCTCTGCATCTGGTAGGCAGATAGCCAAAATTGCTGCAGCATTAATGGTCATCCAGGCCCCCACTGCTTCATTCGATATTTGCCAGGTGCCCGTGGAGCAGGCAAGAACACCTGAACGGGCCGGTCCTCTCACCTGTGGCCGGGAACGGACTCTTTGCCCCCATTCGGTCTCATTTGTGGAGTTTTCCGAACGCTCCTGCAGAAGGGAGGGAGCGGGGTGCCGCATGGGACCCACTGCCATGGGGTTTTCCCCTCTCCAAAGCAGCGTGGCGTGTTGGAGCAGCCGGGAGAATCTCTCGGGGTTGCTAATCCCTCTCTCGCCAGGATGGCTGAGTGGTTTCTGGATCATTTGGTTTTTATTTCTCGTGCTGAAGCTGCCTGAGCAGCTACTAGTCCTCTGCCTAGGGTTTTTGCACACACATGTGGCCACAGCTCCTTCTAGGACCAGCTGAGTCACAATTAGCTGCAGTTCAGGTCAAAGACACCCATCTCTGCATTGCTTTTGAACATTTATAACTTTCTTCACGAGAGCAAGACCTGCTCACATGGTGCAAGTGCATCCAGTGTTTCTCCTCAAACTTGTGCAGGATTTTTTCTTGTTTTTTTTTTAATCTGAATGAGCTGCATTGGCTCCCTCTCTGGTGGTGACCTATGACTCCAGGCCGGAGCAGTCTTGGACGAAGGGCCGGACGGAGGTGGTGGCGCGTGGGGATGGTGCGTCAGCCCCCTCGTTGCCAAGTACCTGTCAGGGCAGTTATTCCCTGCCGGGGGTGTCCTGGGAGCGCAGCCTTCCCCTCGGCTCCCTTGGTGCTCCCGATCCCAGCTCCTCGTGGCCAAACGCAGGGGAAAATGACGACACCTTGAACTTCTCCCTGCTGACGCTCGACCGGCGCAGCCAGCACCAGGAACCTAAATCATTCCTGCGGAGGGAGCTGCGCGCGCTCGGCTAAATCGTTTTCCAGCAAAGCGATCCGCTGCTTTGACTGTGTTTAAAGAATCGAAACAAATATTTATTTAAGGAGGGGGAGCGCGGGAGAAGACAATTCACCCTGCAAAAGCCTTTGTTAACCGGACTCACCGTGGCGGGCCCTGTCACGGACGAAGCCCGGGGCGGCCCCGGGTGGCTCCGGCCGCCCCACAGGGGCTGCAGCCGCCTCAGGGC
>JAWLRI010000709.1:1520970-1538443 GCA_034781795.1 Crypturellus tataupa | reverse complement strand
GGCCCCGCCGCCGCCGCCTGTGTTGGGCCCGGCGCGGCCCCCGGGGTCGAGCCGGTGGGGCCGGGTGCTGCGCTGAGGCCGCCGGACTCACCTCACCTGTTGCCGTCGGCCGAGGCCACCAGAGGTTCTTTGCCTCTCGGTGTTACTGGCATCCAAAGACGCCGGTTGTGGCGATACGCGAAGTTTCAGTCGGAGGATCGAGCAGGGCAGGTTGCGTTACATATAAGTCTGTGTAAAGCTTAGGCTTTCCGGAAAGGTGACAGGATGGGGAGCTTGGAGGTGCTTTGTGGCAAGGGGTGGCTGAGGTGCTGGACGCACATCTGGTTGCGGAGCCGAAGCGGGACCGGCTGCAGGCGGCGTGTGGCCGCGCTCCAGGGCGGCCTGGGACGAGGCTGCTCCCAGCACCTGCAACCGGCCACCCAGGCGGGTTCGCGCTCGGATGCGCCCCGTTCGGCGCCAGCGGGCACCGGGCCGGCCTCGGGGCTCTGCTGCTCCAGCTCTCGCCACGTTGGTGTCACGAGGCTCCAGCTCGCGCGAGGTCTTTGCGACAGGAGGCACCTCTGAGCGGCCGCACGTGCCTCCCGTGGGGATGGGGGCAGCTGTGTGCCAGCCTTGCCGCAGACCGGGGGATCGGATGTGGCTTAAAAATAAATAAAATTAGCAAAGCCCCTTGGAATATTTGTAGCTGGTGCTGGGCAGGCACAAGCAGAGAGGGGGGACTGCAACTCTCCACACTTGTGAGCCGCGAGCAGCAGGTCCAGGAGCTGCTGCAGGTCCAGGAGCTGCTGCAGGTCCAGGAGCTGCTCCAGCCCCGCAGAGGCACCGGGGCCGCTGCGGCTCGCGTTGGGTGTCCCGAGCGCGCGGGTCGCTGCTGCCTTGGCGCAGGGACGCGCAGGAGCGGTGCGAGGAGCTGCTGCCGTCCCCTCGCTCCCGCCGTGCGGCGCAAAGCCCAAGGGCACCAAAGGGTGACGGCGTCTCCTTGCTCGCGGCAGCGCTGGAAACGTCAGCGACGGCTCCTGCCGCCCTCGCGGCACCAAGCCGCAGCCGGGAGCCCCTTTCTGCGCCTGGGAGAGGGCAGGAAAGCGGCTCCGTCCCTCGCGGAGGAGGCAGCCGGGGCAGCTGCCGGCCGAGGCCGCGGCTCCCCTCCCCTGAGCATTTGCACGTCCAGTTTCATAATCGGATTAAGGCAGCGGCATTAGGGGAGGGATGGGTCAGTGGGACAGGTTTACACTGGGGCTTACACGGAGGGGATTGCAGGGTATTTTTTAACCCCGCTCGGGCCGCGGCGGCGCGCGGTGCAGATGTGCGCGCGCGCCGAGACACCCGCCGGGGAAGCGGGGAGGGGGGAAAGTGGCACCAGGCGGTGATGTGCGAGCCGAGCCGGGGAGGAGAGCGGCACCAGCGCGGCAGGGGGATGGGGCGCCCGCGCCCTGCCCCCACCGCGCAGGCAGCCCTCGCTCAGGCCTTGCAGTAAATTTGCTCTAATTACAGCCTCCAGCAGTGGGAAACCTCACTTAGAGGAAAGGCTCCTCGGGGTGGGGGCGGGGTCCCGCTTCCCAGCTTTCCCAGGCGGGCTCTGTTGTCTGAGGCCTCTGCTTCCCCCGGCGCTGGGAGGCCCCTCGGTCCTCTCCCCTCCGCAGCTTTGCCGCTCCTCCCCGCCCCCCGCATTTTAATTCCGCGCTCCTTTGAGGCCGGGATTTGGGAACAATGCGCTCGCTGCTCTTTGCCCCCGTGCCAAGCTGCAGGCAAACAAGCGGGGTCACTTGCCGCGGCGAGGGGAGGAGAGGCGAGGGCGGCGGGCAGCACCTGCCCCGGGCTGCCGACGGTGGGTCCCCTAGCCCGGTTCCTGCCCCGGGGTGGCGATGGTGGGTAGGTTCCTGCCCCGGGGTGGCTGCTCTCGCTGCTGCCTCCTTGGCACCGCTCTAATGGGCTCCCCTCTCTTTGCAGGTGGATGACGCGATGCTGATGTTCGACAAGACCACCAACCGGCACCGAGGTGAGAGCTGCCTGCCGGCCGCGGGAGCTGCCCTCAGCGCTGCCTGCGTGGGGAGGGCAGCTGCTATCACCACGGCAGGGCGAGCAGGTCATGGCTGCTCTTTATCCTGCCTCCCGTCGCCCCGTCCTTTCGCATCTGCATCCCTCGCCAGCGTCCCTTGCAGCACAGAGGGCTTTTGTCCGGTGTGTTTCCTGTGCTGCAAAGTCGCCGAGTTGCAGATATGTGAGAGGAGGCAGCCCTGTCTCCTTCCTGCTTACCTCCGTGGCTCCAGCCCGCAGTGTCTGCCTTACCTTGTCCCGAGTAATCTGAGCTCCGGGCAAGCTGACACAAGAGCCTGCTGGGTGCCTGCTTCTCGCCCCTTCCTCGGCCTGGAGCCCGCTTGTGCTCCCGGGTCACCTTTTCCTCGGAGCTGGAGGGAGTCTGGTTACAGGATGGGAGCAAGGCTGAGGGAGCCGCGCTCTGCACGGGCAGCCCACCCATGCGGGCGCTGGCCTCCCGCTCCCTGGTGTATCTAGATCCCCCGCGCACATCTTCTTATTGGTGCATGGCAGGGCTCGACGCCAGAGTTGCACCAGCTCAGAGTCTCGTTGGCAGGGACTCAAGCTGCAAACCTGGTGCCAGCCTCCTCCAAATGAGGTGGTGCTGGGCTGCTCTCATGTCGGGGTGCTGGGAAACACTCAGAGGCACCTGGGCCACCAGAGCAGCCCAGGAAACACTTCCTTGTTGCTCTAGGTAACAACTGCAGGCCTTTCAGAGCAGCCTTTTCTTATTTACTTAGGTATTTTGAGCTGTTAAATCTATTCTGGTTGCCTGACCTGTGATGTTGTTCCATCATCATCTTTACTCCTGAATTCCGTGCTGGCTGTGTGGTCAGCTGGGCACATGGGAGAGATCGGGGAGAGTCTCCTTGCAGTGCGGAGACAAAGTGGACCTCTGGATTGGGGATCCCTGTGTGGCTTTGGGAGTTATTTCAAAGTGCCATGTAATTAGCCACTATCAATTCTGGGAAATTGAAGGCTGTTAATCCCAGCCTGGCTGTAAGGCAAGCTTAAAAACATCCCCTGACTCACTCCAGCTCTCCAGAAGGGGTGAGAGGTTTTCGGGCAGGTGGCAGGGGGATTTTGTTGACCATCCTGAGCAAATTCTTGCCAAAACTGTCAGTGAAGGAGGTGGAGAGGGAGACGAGGTGGGAGCAAGGGGCAGGGGCCAGCAACACACGGTCCCGTTTTATCCTTAACTAACTTCACTTTGCTGAAACCTTGCAAATCCCATGTCTGCCTTGCTCGCTACAAGTGTGAGGTACAAGGACTGGAATTTATCTGCTTCTCCAAGGCCTTTGGACCTCTTTGAGGAGATGTGCAGGGTACTGCTGCTGGTGTGGTGCTTCTGGGGAGGGTGGTGATGGCCTGGCAAGTGGCTGCTCCACTCTCCACCAGCTCTTTGTAGGAGCAGCTGCAGGGAACCTCTCAGCATTAGCAGCCGGGTAGTTTGCCTTGCAAATAGCAAAGTGAAAAAAAAATGATGGGAGGCACAGAGAGAGGAGGAAAAGGGGATCCATAAAGGGATGGCCCTGTCCTTGCTTCCTGTGCATAAAGGCAGGATTTGCTGGAGAGCGAAGCTGAGTGACGGCCATTGTCAAGGGCCGATTGTGCCACTCGAGGGGCCTGTGGCTCCTTCCCTTCTACTGCCAATAAAGGGAGGCGGGTGGCAGGCGCAAGCTGTGCACAGCTCTGACCTGATCAGGGAGTTTTGCCTTTTCCTCAGGGTTCGGGTTTGTCACATTTGAAAGTGAAGATATTGTGGAAAAAGTGTGTGAGATCCACTTCCATGAGATCAACAACAAAATGGTGAGTGACCGAGGCAGGGCTGGAATGGGACCCCAGGGAGAGCAGGGCAGTGGGATGGCAGCAGAGCAGCTCCCCATTGCCCACGTCGCTATGAAGGACACGTGGGAGGGCTGGTGGTGACCAGGATCCGCAAAGGGCAGCCCTGTCACAGCGGCGAGTGGTGCCGGTTGCCCCGTGTCCCCGGGAGCTGCGGGTGCTCCGCAGGAACAGCACGTCCGCCACATCCAAGCCTGATCTTCTCCTTCTTGTGGCAGGTGGAATGTAAAAAAGCGCAGCCCAAGGAGGTGATGTCCCCGACGGGCTCGGCGAGAGGGCGGTCCCGGGTGATGCCGTACGGAATGGACGCCTTCATGCTCGGCATCGGCATGCTGGGTAAGCCAGGCACAAGCCTCCTGCTCCTGCGCAGAGCTCCTGTCCGCAGAGCTGTTATGTGGGGAGCGCTTTGCAGTGCCGTGAGCCGGGCAGGGCAGCCAAGGGCAGCCTCCTTCCGTGCAAGGCCGAGGACATTGTGCAAGCGCCAGGAACTGTTTGCGATCACCACTTGCCCTCTGGTGGCACCGGGGAAAACTGCAAACTTGTCACCGTTGGGCTTTAGCTGGAGCTGCAAAGAGGTGGCCGCGTGACGGGGAGCTGTGTCTCAGTAACCTTGTGAACAGCGACTCTCCAGCAGCTTAGGAGAAGGACATGCCCGCGTGGCTGGGCTGAGTCTGGAGTAATCCGCACCTGAGCATGTTCCTACCATATTTCTGTGGGCGTTCTGATTCAATAGTTGCTGGAAGATCCCCAAAGTCTTCCCCTTAAAGTGCAATATAAATATTCTCACTGGCTTTCAAGGGCTATAAAGACATTATTAAAATTGTAGTTAAGCTCTGTCTCAACTTTATCCTTTCCCATCCCATATCAAGTGTGTTGCCAGAACTATCCTCTTATCATGAGACTGTCCTGCACAAACTGTATCCACTATAGCCCCACTTCTTTGTGCCTGGATCTGGGCACGATCCCTCCAGGGCAGGTGCTGCCTCTGGCTCTTCTCCTTCCCTTCTATTCCAGCCAGGCTTGAGCTGAACCCAGAGCCTTGTTCAGGCTCATTGCTGAGCGCTACTCGCCTGCCTTTTGCTGCTAAGAGTGGCAAACACTGAACAAAAACCCAAGAAGGGCAATTTCCTCCCCGTTATGTTTTCACTTGACTTATTGAAGGAAAATAAATCTGCAGCCTGCTGTTTAGGGTCTGCTTTCCGGAAGCCATCTGAATTTTAAACCAGCAAGCTCAAACTTGAGTCACTGGGAAATGCATATATGCCTGTTTTGGGAATCTCAAATCAAACACTCATCTCCAAATCAATGTCCCGTGTTCTCTGGGGCTCCTTTGGGATAGTCAGCCTGCCTGGTGCCAGGGCGAGCACCCTGTATTCGCCGGCACTGCTAGCACAGGAGTGACTCAGAGCTATTCAGCCTTCTAGATGCCGCCGTCTCCCCAAGCTCCTGTTCGTAAATGCAGCTGATGCATCAGCAAGCTGTAGTTTGCAGAGCTGCGAGCTTCTGTCAAGAAGAGGTCCGTGTCCTTACATGTTTTGGAGAGAGGGGAAGAATGAAGTGAGCCTGCTAAGTCTCTTCTCCAGACTCGTGTGCATTGTGCTTCAGTGTTTTCCTGGCTTTTCCTGCTTTTAGTCTTGTTAGTTCTTTATCCTGGGTGGGTCTCACTGCTGCAGGCAGATGGGGGCTGAGGACCCTGAATCTGCAAGCTGGCAGTAACAGAGCTCTTTTCTCTCCTACCAGGCTACCCGGGCTTCCAAGCAGCCACCTACGCGAGTCGAAGTTACACTGGCATTGCACCCGGCTACACTTATCAGTTTCCTGGTGAGTGGGGCTCCCTGCTCGCTTGTTCAATCTGCCTTCAGGTCACGGAAGGCCCTGGCACTGCCCAGGAGCAGGCTCTGCCCCTTTTAGCCTTTCCCCAGCTTGCTCTTTCTAAATTGGAGACGGATGTGGAAGGGGGAGGGGCAGAGCTCTGGAATAGGTGGGAACAGCCTGTCCTTCATTGGAATTATCCTCACACTCCAGCGATAGGAAATCCCAAGGCTGCTCTGCTGCCCTTTATGTGAGCCTGCTCTTGGGGCTGCTGCCATTGCACGGGGGTGCCCCGCAGCTCTGCCTGTCTCGCTGCCTGTGTGAGTGTCTGTCTTTCCACCAGAGTTGCCACTGTTCTGCAAGCAGCACCAGATTTTAAAATTCATCTTTTCCACAAGCCAGGGGATTCCTGTCCCTCTGAGACACAAGAGCCTGTAATGCTATAGTCGTGGGCCAGGAGGCGTTCAAAACGTTTGCAGCCTCCAGAAAACATCTGCTGGGGTGGTGGCTGCAGATCCCCAGCCCACTGGGTGGTTTCAGACTCCCAAGGCCACCATGTGCTCAAAACATGGACGCTGCAATCAGTGGTGGAAACCTGCTGTGCTGCAGCTGCTCGGGCCTTTCTGCGGCTTCTCCTTCCCGTTCTGCGCAAGAAAAGGCCGCGACGTGGCGCACACGGAGATTAGATCTGCTGCTTTCCAGAGAAGTGGCAACTCTGAGCTTCCCTTCCTTGCTCCATCCCTCAGTCTAAGGGTTAAAATATCAAGGTCTGATGTTAAGGGCTGGGAAGGGGAAGTAGCGTCTTGGCCTGAAGCGAGGCCAGGTTACCTGTGGCTGAAAGTTGCTGTTGCACCCTAGTTCTCTGGAAACTCCCTTCGAATCCAGTTTACAGTGGTATTAAGTGCCTCCCAAAATCATGGCCTGAGCCCCTGCAGCTGAGAGGTCCCACTGGATGCTCACAGAGCAGAGCTCCTGGGTAAGCCCAAAACTCGAGGGCTGGGTTGCACAGTGAGGCTTGGCTGGCCCTGCCTCGGCTGCATTCGCTCCAGCAGCAAATGGATCCCGGCAGTCTCCAGGGCGGGTGTCCAGCATCTTTCAGCCCCAGCTCTAAAGTGGTTTGAGAGGTCATTGGCCTGGTCGCAGCCTGGCTGCAGCCTGTCCCTAGAGGCCACCGGTGCCATCTCTCCGCGGGCTCTCCCTTGGGGCGGGTGATGAGTTCCTAAGCTGTCTTGCATTTCGTTTTTAGAGTTCCGTGTAGAGCGGACCCCTCTCCCGAGTGCCCCCGTCCTCCCTGAGCTCACAGGTCAGTCCCACTCATTTCTTAAACTCACAGGCTGGAAGGGGAGAAGGGGGCTTTGGGCTGGTCCCATGGTGTTGCTGCTCTGCAGCCCAGCACAGCGTGACTGGAAACATTCCTTATTTCCACCTCCATCTATAGTAGCTTCATCGGAAGCAGGGGCTGCGAGGATGGAGGGGAACTCGGTGCCAGGGTCTGAGAAGGGCCATGTGGGTCATGCCAAATGAAGCCACGATGGCAGGAATCCCTAGGCGACATTTGTGTTCTGAGCTTCTTGCTCCAGGCCAGGTATAAACAGATCCAAAAAGCCGAAGTGAGCGAAGTAATTTGTGCAAGGTCTGCAAGGGTCCTTGGCTGGAGCTACTGCCAGGATGAGGGCTGGAGAGCTGGGAGGAGGGAGGAGACGTGAGGGGCATTCGGGGTTTCCCCGGCTGCCTGTGCTGGAGGTGCCGCAGGGAATGCTCTCCCACTCCAGCTGCTGCAGCTCCCGGCTTCTGCCCCGCAGTTTTCCTGGGCAGCGGTGAGCGCGGTGGAATTCTGCAGGGTCTCACAGTGCTCCTGGGATGACATGGGGGCAGAGGGCCGTTCTGCAGGGACGCAGTGGCCTTCACGTGTGAATACTCCTCGCTCCTGAGCCCCGGCCTGCGTGCGTGAAGCGCTGCTAAGTGCCTCCTCCTGTAGCCTGTGTCTGCCGTGGCCGTGTTTCCCCCAGCTCTGTTCTGTCCATGGTACTTGTCGTAGAAAAGCAGCTTCCGTAGTGAATGGGCTGCCTCCGTGCTCCCTGTGTGCTGTCCTGTGTCCGTGCTGTCCCTCCTCTCCAGCACTTCCCTGCCCTGCCTGTCTCAGGGTTTGAGGCTCCCTGTAAGGAGGGTGTGGAAAGGCTTCCGGAGAAGCTCTGCGGGAAGGATCCATGCAAATAGGCTTGACAGGGAGTTTCCATGGCACAGGACAATGCTGATCCTCAGGGAGATGGGGGTTCCTGGGGGTGCTGAGATTGGCAACCACCAACTAACAAATTGCCCAGAGAAGGGAGAAGTGCCAGCTTTCTCTTAATAAAACCCATCCCTGAAACCATGCGTGCAGCTGCACGAGTGCCTGAGCCCTGCTCAGAGCCTTTTGGTTACCAGACGAAGGAAATTTGAGTCAAGCCTGTATTTACACACATGATTTTCAGCAAAAAAACAGGGAATTTGTAGAGGAACGTTGATATCTGAGCGAGTGGTGCTTTTTGCCTCGCTGGTGCCTATTCCAGTGGGGGAAAATCGCCTGGGGCCTGGGTGTCCCCAGCGACTGGGACGCACCAGGGCTCCGCACAACAAGAAGTTACTAATGCCGCGGTCCTGGCGGGGAGCCACACTGGCTCCCAGTCCCGAGCGCGTCGCTGAAGGAGCAGCTGGGCATCGCGTCAGCCTTCCTTGTCTGCTCCACTCGCGTCCTGTTAAACATCCACTGTGCAGCCTCTTGGCTAGCGCGAAAGCAGCAGCTCCCGCGTATGGTCTGGGGCCGGTGCCACCAAGCACACGGCCCCCTCGCTCCTACAAAGGCGCCGAGAGTTGTGCAAATGCTCAAGGGCCCTTGTGCCTTGAAGAGGATGCGGGGGTGTAACCGGGCTGCGCTCAGCGGGCTTGGCAAAGTGGCCGGAGAGGAGGGGATGGCAGAGGCAGCCAGTGCGCACACAGGTGCCTCGTCCTTGCCAAGCCCCTTCCTTGGTAGTTGGCCCGTCCAGACTGTTCCTGGAAGGAGGCTGGAGTCTCTGTGAGGAGACACAGCCTCCCATCTCTGTACAAGCAGGCTCATTCAGCTGCATGTTAGTGACTTGAGGCAGGGAAGGGGCAAAGGACGGGTGAGAGCCGCCTTTCCGCCCCAGAACAGCGGCTTTGGGGTGACACGAAGCAGCAACATGCCCAGGTTGGCCCAGAGCCTGTACTGAGCAACTAACCCAGCTATAAGCCCCATATGATGTGTGCCTGAAACAGGCCGGTGCCTGCTGCTAAATATTCCTGTATAAGCTAGTCTGGGTTGCAGCCTTCTAACGCGATTGATTTGTTCTGACCTCTTTTTATGGTGCTCTAAACAGAATCACAGCGAATTTCACATTCAAGCATGAAATGCTGACCCAGTCGTTTTAAGGGCAAAGAGAAACATACTGGCTAGATGCCTCCTGCCCTGAGGGCTAGACGCCTGCAGCACGAGAAGGGGGAATTAAAACTACTGCATGTAAATTAAGACTTACGGCTCTAATTAAGCCATTTCTAGCTGCTGCTCCCTAGGTATGTTTCCTGCTCTTCCACAACGAACGGGAAAGGTTGAGTGGGGGGTGGTTTAGCAGTTCAGGAGCAAAGCGCGGAGCATGGAGCTGCCCAGGAGCTCCCGGCGTAGCCACGATGCCCCTGAGACACCTGTCCCTTCCTTTGCAGCGATCCCTCTCACTGCCTATGGACCAATGGCGGCGGCAGCGGCCGCGGCGGCCGTGGTGCGAGGGACAGGTAACTGCCACATTCCCGCCCAGCGCTGCGTCCCGCTGCGGAGGTTGGCGCTGGGCACGGGCAGGGGGGAGGGACGGGGTTGCATTTTTGGGATCTTCACCTGGTAGTTTTGCTGCCTGCTTTAGGTTCCACCCCCAGCCGCACCGGTGGATTTCTGGGCACCACCAGCCCCGGGCCCATGGCCGAGCTGTACGGAGCTGCCAACCAGGATTCAGGGGTCAGCAGTTACATCAGTGCTGCCAGTCCAGCCCCGAGCACCGGCTTTGGCCACAGCCTAGGGGTGAGTGTCCCTCGCCTTGGGCGCTGCTGCCTCTCCAGCACTCAAGGTGCAGCCTTGTCCTCCGTCTGGCCTGAGCCTCCCAAGGAGGACACTGTCCTCCAAGCTGGCTCCTCAAAGCTGGCACCTCCAGCCAGTAGCGGCTGCCCCATGAGCTGGACGGGGGCCACCTGCGCTGCAGGGGTTGCTCTGCTTTGCTTTGCTTGTGTCGCTTTACAGCACGGGTTTCACTCTTCTTTGCAGGGTCCCTTGATTGCAACAGCTTTTACCAATGGGTATCACTGAAGCTGGGGACCAAGGAGGCAGGAGGTAAGCGAGCTGCGGGCAGGAATGGGTGGTGGGAGCTCAGCGGGAGCGCTGAGGTTGTGAGCCTGTGTTTGGGCTCCTGGGCGCGAGCTGTGGTTGCTGCCGGCCAGCTCAGCGTGCGGCAGGGCAGCCCTGGGCTGGCTCGTGCCCCAGTTCTGTGCTGGGCTCAGTGACTCAGCCGTGCTGGGAGCGCTGTGGCGAGATCAGTGACTGGGTGTGTAGGGGAAGACAACGGGAGCGCTGACAGAGAAGGGAAAGGATTCGGGCTGCATGCAGGGGCAGTGCTGGGAGACGAGTGTCTCTAAAGGTGAGAAAGCCTCCTCCCTGCTGCTGAGAGGTGTCTGGGGAGTGAGGTTTCCTTCCCGGTCTGGGAGGAGATGGGCAGAGAGGCACATCCGAGACTGACGTGGCTGCGTTCTGCCTCAGAGATGAGCCTGAGAGGGAACTCACGGGTCATCTCTGCTGTGCAAACACGGCAGAAGTTTACTGGTTTAGAAAAAAAATCTCCAAATGGAAATGGAAGGCAGACTCTTCCAGGGCAGGGCGTCCATGGCAGTGTGGCCTGGCAGGGCTGCGCAGAGCTGAGCACGGGCTGGACCCCGGCACGTCCCGGCCTGCCAGGCCTCGTGCTGCCGTTAGCAAAGGATGCGCCGCTGCCGTGCCCCACTGCTGCAGCGAGACGTGGAGCAAACTGCCCGGAAAAGTCCGTGTTAGGGCAGGTTTGGGTATCGAGTATTTCTGTCAAATGGTGCTGGAGGGAGAACCGCCACGGGAGGAGTCGCTGGCTGGTCCTGATCCTGTGCCTTGCCTCCCCGTATCTCCCACAGACTCCCCAGTGCCCGCGCCGAGGACGGCAGCTGGAGGAGCTGGTGAGCCTCGGGGATGCGCGAAGGTTACCTTTTTCTGGAATCAAACTGCACACTGCCGGTGGCTGCCAGGCTCCTGCCGCCCTGCCCTGATCTCTCCCTTTGACCAGACCACACTGGACTGAACCCGAGGAGATCATCTCGCTTTCTTACTAACCACCGACGGTTTACGCTTCCCCTCCCCGCCCCCCGGCCCACCGATTCTTTTATTTATTTTACTAGCTGTTAGTTTTATTTTTTTATTTTATTTTTTTATCTTTTTTGGGGGGCTCCTCCTTTTTGTTGTTTGCTCTTTCCTGAGCTAGTAGACATATTTTATGAATTGGCTTTGTGATTGTGTTAGGTAGTTTTTATTGAGGAGTATTTTTATTTGACTTTGAAACTGTTTTGAATATTTTCAACTCTGTTGTTGTTGTCGTCAGTGTTTTTAAAGCACGGTATGTAACAAGAATGCAGTTCTGAAGGGAAGAAAGAGACGCAGAGAGAGCAAAGGCTAAGAGGAACTGATGTATTTCTATTTTTTTTAAAGAAACTGTTTTTAATTGTTTCTGTTTTGTAAATGTGAGGCTTTGAAAAGTGTGAGACTCCAAGATCTGAAAACGTTGGACAGCGCTATGGAACAAAACAAATGTATATTTTGCTAAGTGAAAAACACTATCCTTACAGCTGAGAGAATTTCTGTTTTCCTAGGTTTAGTTTTATGTGGGGTTTTCTTTCTCCTCCTGTATAATATGTAAATATCGCGAGGTGACCCTGGCTGCCTCCCGCAGCCTGGCTCCGAGGAGCAGCTCCAGGTCCCGCACTTGGTGCCGCAGTGTGAGCAATACTCTCCAGCAGAATCCTGACAGGACTCCGTTCTTTTTTTGTACACCTTTTACTGTAAGATTTTAAGACCTCTGATGAGACGGAAGGGGGGTGTGGGGGCAGGGGTGAGACGCACCGGCCGCGGGCCGCGTTGCCGGGCACGTTAAAGCTGCTTCTGATCGCTCCATGTACAGACTCCATCACTGGGCTCCGTAGCGCCAGCGTCCGGGTTGGCTTTAGGTAAAAGGGCTTGACTGCCACTGCTTGTCTTGGTTACTTTGCAAGGAATTCACTCTCCAAACGCTATTGCTCGCGTCATGGCTGGCGGGGAAGGGGATGCTCCCCGTCAAGGGCAGCAGGAGGGACGGAGGCCGCCCCGCAGCAGGGCACATTCAGGTGCTGGCTCTGCAGAGGGCAGGGCGCCAACTTGGGGAGTCGTTAACTGGGAGAAAAGCAGGAGGGTGGTGATTTGGGGGCGGGTTAAGGGCTTCTCAGGGATTACACAAATTACAGAATCGCAGCTTCCTCGCAGCTTCCCGTTTGCTTTACTCTGTGTTCTGAGGAGCGGGGGAATCTGCCCGCTGAGCCGGTCCCTTCTCCGGAGCCTGCGGGAGCCACTCTGCCCGGGGCAGCCTCCAGCAGGAGCGTCAGGGGCAGGTTTGGGTCTGGATTAAGTGAACCAAAGACCTTGTTAAGGGGGGTGATTAAGCCTTTTATTAAGATGCAGCCAAATTCTTTTCCCAGGGAAATAACGGCTTCATCTTAAGTTTTAAAAATCATTCCCTCTCTTCCCCCAAACTGAGCCCCTGTGAGGGAGAGGGCCGCTTAGGACAGGCCTGGGAGGGCTGCGTGCCCCAAGGGCCCTTCCCTGCCCTGCGCTGCCTCCTCTGCCCCCCGAGCTCATCCTGACCTGGCCAGTACGTTTGGAGAGTTCTGTTAGGTAAGAGGGTACTTTATGGATTAGTACTGAAAACACAAAGCAATAATTTTTGTTACTGAGACAAGAGTCTGTATGTCTGTTTTTTTAAATATTTCCTAATTAAAGAAGAGCTGCATTTTATTGGGTTTATTTTTATCTATATACTTCAAATTTGGGTCTGCGGACAGCGCTTTCCTGCCTCTCGGTGAACGCGCTGACCTGCTTCCATGCCCCCTCCAGACACCCACAGGCCGGCTGTGCTGCTGCGGGGCTGGGGTTCTCTCTGGCCAGCGCTGCCACTGCCTGGAGTCTGCGGCTCCGGTTTCAGGGTGGGCATTTTTTTTTAAAAAGAAATAAAGCTGTGTTTTTAAGCCAGTAAGTTATTACACTCCAATGTTTGTTCTCTCCACACCTGTAACCCTTTTTCCAGATTTCAGTTTTAAATTCCTAATAAATTATTTGAAAACTGTCCTTCTCTCTGTCATTATTTGGGTTTGGGTGTGGTTTTCTGGCAGAGGAGACTTTAGATGAACTTGGACCTGCCTGGAGCCAACTTGTCCTGTTGTTAGGATAAGAGCCCCAGGACTCTAGTTTGGAGTTCTGCTCCCAGCTTTGGCTCTGGCCTCGTTTACAAGGTGAGGCGGATCTGCTTTCAGCAGGGATTGCACCTCTTCTTCATTACAGAGGTTTCTTGAAGTTATGTATAAGTTGAAGAAATTAGAAGTCAGCAGGTTGTTTAGATGATTGGCTCAGATACTCTTTGGATTCCTAGACAATATTCTTTGGATTTGGATAGAGAAAACCAAGGGGAACGAACGCAGGAAGGCAAACTGCAAAGGAGGGGGGAAATTGCCTGACTGGATAAAGAAAACTAGAAGAGAAAGGCAAGTTCTACTGTAACAGTGTAAAATGGGGTGAGGAACCTGTGCAGCAGTCTTAATTGTATAAAATTCTTAACAATGATTTAGGGTGTATCTAGTGCAGGCCTATAAGTTTAGGAACCAGACATAAGTTGGGCTCTCCTCCTATGTGCCGCGAAGGCCAGCAACAGGCTGTTATTTCTGAAGACCAAAAATAGCACTGGTGGAAAAATCTTAACCTGCTGGGCTTTTTCTCATCGGGCACTCTTGGGGCGCTCACATGCTCGCTTTCTCACACTCCATGCCTCTCTTGCTGCATGATGGATGAAATCTGAGATAGGAAAGTGTTTGCTGTTTGTGACTTTAAAAGGCCAATTTACTAATGGAAGGTTTTTTAGCAACATTAGTGGGTAAATCAGAAACTGAAAAGTGGGGACAAATGGAACCACAACATCTTAAGATTCAGAGGGGAGAGAACTGAGCAATAACGAGAGACTAAAAGTGGCGAAAGCAGCAAAGGAGAAGGAGAGCTGTCTGCTGGAAGCACATTGATCTGTGAGTGAAGGATTCAATTACTGTTTCTAAACTAACTGGAGCGTGGACTGTCCTTTACATCAGCTTTTAATCTCCGTGCAGGGTTCTCACTGTTAAGACTTGAATCCGGATCTCAGCATCTGTTTGCCTTTGGCCCGTTGCTGGAGGATGTTGAACCCAAGATGAGTGCTCTGAAAATTTGGGCTGCAGCAGAAAAGCAGGATTCACCTCTTTCCAGGCTCCTAAAGCTGTCAATTTGTGTGGCTGTGTCTGAAATAAATGGAAACTCCTGATCTCAAGGGAGTTGTCCAGGATCTAGTGTGTAAAAATGACAAACTTGCAGCCTTGAAGGTGTTAGAGTTGCTGGGCTCTGAAAACTGGCACGAATATTTTGGACTCAGCCCAGACACCTGCAGGAGGCTTTTTCTCACCTCATGCCTTGGCAAAGAGAACTGAGGGGCCTAACTGGCTTCTGGGTGTCTAAGAAAAAGAAACTGCTCCCTCTGACCTGATGAAATCTGTTGTATGAGTTAGAACTTGTAAGCCCAGCTCACTTGCAGCATAACACTGCTGAGATGATTTAAGGATAGGTGCAAGTGCTTATATAAGCTGGGTAGTATCAGCTTTCCAGGAAGGTGAGTACTGTGCCACCCGCACCGGGATCCAGCAGCTCCTGGACTGGCTGAACTCGCAACCACAAGGAAAGATCAACGACTGCGTTTCCAGATACATGATTAAAGCACTAGCATAGGAATTAACCTCCCCTAATTTGAAGTGTTGAGACCCTCTGTGAGAGGGAGAACAGGCAGATGTTTCTGGACATACCTTGTATTATAAGGAAGAGCTGCACTTACCAGGCAGATTTTGATAAACAGAGGAAAGAGTGGATGTTTAAAGGAAACAAATCCTCCAAATAACCTTTTCAAGAGGGCTGCTAATGTAGCTGCTGTAAAGATGTCATGTCCAAAGACATAAAACATCACTGTGGCAATGCCTGAACTGCAGCAATCATCTGCCTGAATTCTGGTCACTTCCGTTTGTGCCAAGTGGCCATCCAAGATGAGTGAACTACTTGTGTCACATTCCCTAAATCAGGCTAGGAGAATCCATTGGGGGGTACATGACCAATGGTAACTAGAACACGATGAGAAGAGTGTACCATATATGAACACGTTGGTACATCAAGGGTTTCCAATGTAACTACCAATGCTGCTGTATTTGTAGCAGAAAGCCCTTAAAGATACTCAAGTCTTTCCAGTAATGTTTTAATGCTAATGTTAGAGTAGTTTAATAACAGAGATCTAAAGAGCAAATATTTGTCTTTCGGACTTCTGGCTTTCAACTCCATTGGCCTTCAGAAGGCCACGACACAATCTCCTGGTCATGGCCTCTGATGGAGATTTGTGTTTAGTAACGTAAATACTAGCGCATTTATCTTACCTCTGTGTCAAGGTGAGCTTGCAGTATAAAAACTCACATTTTTCTTCAGCAGTTCTCTGTTCTTTTCAGTCAAGTCCTTCAACAATGAGGTGTCTTGTGCTGCTCTTCCTGCTGTCGGGTGGGTATGCGGCGCTCCTGCCCGCTCAGCGTCCCCTGGACAGCCCCACGGGTACCGCTAACCTCTGTGTTTCTCCTCAGTGGGTGCCACCGCTGCGAATGTCTCACCACGGGCGGTGTGGCAGCTGCGCAAGATGATCAAATGCACCATCCCGCACAGCGACCCGCTCCGGGATTTTGCTGACTACGGCTGCTACTGTGGCTTGGGAGGCAGCGGGACGCCGGTAGATGAGCTAGACAGGTTGGTAAGACCTTTCACACCCTCCCAGCTCTCCTCGCTTGCTTTTCCTCGCCAGCTCCAGTCCTCTGTCACCGCTCACAAAAACCTCCAGCTGCTGCACATGAAGATTTTGCCCAAAGACTGAGGAATAAGGGCTGTGCATTAGTCGCACCCTGGTGTGTTGTTATCGGGATGAACCAGGCAACCCAGGTAGCTTGCGCCACGCTCAGTGCTGAGCTGCTGCACGCCAAGAGACAGCCTGGCACGTTAGAGATCGCCCGAGGCCAATAACCAGGGGCCAGAGCTGAGCCTCTCATGTACCTGGCACTGGCAGGGACTCAGGGAAACTACTGGTTTTGAGCAATGTGTCCCTAAAGGATGACCTTGCAGCGATGCTGAATGAGCACAGGTGAACTGGGCACTTCTGAGCCACTGGTTTCCCCTCCCAGTGCCTCACGCTTCCTCCCTGGATGCCTCTTCTTGTACCCGCCTAGTTAGGGGTCCAGCAAGGCAGCCGCACTAGCACCGCAGGTATTTCTAACCTCCTCCTCCTCGTCTCCTAGGTGCTGTCAAACACACGATCACTGCTACAGCGAGGCAGAGAAACACCCGACGTGCCGGTTCCTGCTGGACAACCCCTACACCAAAACGTACAGCTACAGCTGTTCTGGCGAGGAGATTACGTGCAGCAGTACGTGCGCCTCCGCGCTACTCCCTTCCACGTCCTCCCTGCAGGAAGGCGGCTGTGCGGCCCTGAACGCTGCTCCAGCACGAACGTGCTTTCCAGCAGCAATCCTGGCGCCCCTCGGCCGCCACTTCCCAACGGGAGGGTCGGTTGTTAGACAGAGGTATCCTGGCACCGGAGAAAACGCCTCGTAGTGATTCCTGGCCGTGCTAGAAGCGCTAGGCTATTATAGGGAGGGCTGTCCCCTTCACGGAACAGATGGTATTTTTCTGGCAGTCCTTTTAATTGAGGTATTTCAGAGTGCTGTGAAACACTGGGTGGTTTCACAGCTTCTGCCAGACGTTTTTAATGCAATAGATTTAAGCTCCAACAAGACTCTGGGACCCAGGAGAGCTGGGGCAAGATGGAGGCTGCTGGGCTGGGATTAAGAAACCAGCTCCAAGGGAGGAGGCTGTGGGGTTGGGGAGAGGTCACCCCAAAGTACCATGGCCACAGCGGGGCGCAGCAGCCACTGCGTCCTGCAAAAGCGCAGGCAGGCTGCAACAGTTGCCCCTTCCCTCCGACAGGCACCAACACCGACTGCGAGATGTTCATCTGCAACTGCGACCGCACGGCCGCCATGTGCTTCGCCAAGGCGCCCTACAACAAGGCCCACAGGATGATGGACACCAAGAAGTACTGCAAAGAGCCCGCCGCCTCCGAGGCCTGAGGGCAGCAACGGGCCGGCGGCAGCTACCGCCTAATAAAACACCTTGCAACGAGCCGAAACCTCGGGCCTCCTCCTTGAGCGGCAGCGCGGGCGGCCGCGCGCCTCAGGCGCCGCGTAACGGTCGCCAACGGTCGCCAACGGCCGCGCGGGCGGGAGGGCGGAGCCGAACGGAGGCCCCGCCCCCTTCGCAACGGCCCATTGTGGCGCGGGCGGGTTCCGCGCCAGCGCTTTTCCTGATTGGCCGTTCGGAGCCGCGAGGGGC
>JAWLRI010000709.1:1506868-1520929 GCA_034781795.1 Crypturellus tataupa | reverse complement strand
GCGGAGCCCCGCCCCGCGGCGGCGCTGAGGGAGTCGCGGGCGCGCGCGTCGCTCTCCCTCCGTTGTCGCTCTCCTTCCGTCGCTCTCCCTCCGTTGTCGCTCTCGCTCCGTCGCCGCCGGCCCGCGGGGAGGCGCAGGGGCCCCGCTGGCTGCTTCCTGCCCGCAGCCCCCAGTCCCGCTGCCGCTCTCTTGAGGGCCGTTCCCTGCTCCCGCGAGCGCTGGCCCCGCGGAGGTCTCTGTTGGCCTCCCCCCCGGCCTCCCCTCTGGTGGCTGCTTGGGGGTGGTGACACTGCGGAACGACTGGGAAAGCCGACTGGGTCTACGTGACCATCCGAAAGCATCTGGTGTTGCCGGCTGGCCTGGCTGCTGCCAAGGCCTGGCTCATGGCAGGGAGTGTGTGAGCTCCCGGGTAGGGGTGCCCGGTGCCCTGGGCCTGTGGGGTGACAGGGCAGAGGGACAACATGGAGGGAGGCCCCTATCTCGGGCAGTGGCTCCGTTGGTGCCAGTCGGAGCCCTTAGCCCTGCCGTCCCTGCGCAGGCGCAGAATGGAGATCCTGGATGAGTTTGACAACGAGTGCCCCCTCAGCGCGTCCTTCTGCAAGCTCATCTCCGTGGAGGACTTTGAGGAGCAGGCCTTGTCCTACACCCAGCAGTGCCTGCACGAGCTCTTCGCCAACATGGAGCGGGACCCCAGCATCTGCGAGAGGGCTGTGCGAAAGCAGAAGCAGATGGAGAAGGAAGAAGCCGGCTTGATATCATTTTTGAAGGTACCTGCTGTGTCTCCCTAGTTGAGGCTCTGAGAACTTTGAAGCCAGTAGGGAGAGGCAAATTACACAAAAAGAAATGTCTCACAAGCAGATTTTTTTCCATCTTAGAAGCATATTGATTCCTAAGTTTATGCTGTTATTCCATTCCTATTTTTCCTCAGATGTCTGTGCACATGCATTTTCTGGAAATGTTGAGCGTCCTTAGGGTTTTCCTCCACAGAAATCTGGAGGATCCCATATGCAGTCCCATCATATTGCAAAGATGAATCCTTGCTAGGGAGGGAAGGCTAGGTCAGGTCTCTAGTCCCCACACACTACCCCTGGTTCCAGAATCATTGATTTCAGAGCAGTAAAGGCCCCGAGTAAGCATTACTGCCATCTCTTTATAGTGATAAATGATAAATCCCTTGTAGACATGAAAGCCAAATGCCATTGAGATTCCCCATCACTAGCAGGGAAGAGGGCTGGCTTGCAGCTGGAAGTGTTACAGAAGCTGTTGGCAAACACCTTTCCCTATAACAGGAATTCTCTGTGTTTGAGAAGAGTAGCACAGACACTCCTGGCCTCCGGGATGCACTTGCATTCCCCAGGGATATTCAATGGATAGGTTGATGCATCAGCTTGTTCTGTACGTGTATCCCTGCACTTCGAGAGCACAGGAGTGACACGATGGGCACCAGAAAAACTGGAGGGGGGTTGACTCCATACATGTGTCGCTGTCTGTGTCTTCCTTCTCCCTGTTGTTTTCCAGGCCAAGGCGTTTTGGACGCTGCAGGGAGAACTGAATTACTGTAACTATGTGGGCATCACAGAGATGCGAGAAAAAGCATCCCAGCTGAGACAAAACATGCAGCGAGCAAACAACTATGCCCGGGGTAATGACTGTGTTTCATTTTCTTCTCCCTGGCCTGGAGACCAATGTTGGACCAATATCTTTCTTTTGCTTTTTCTCTCAGACTCAGCACTTCTTACCTGCTGTCTGGCTAGTGGCACAGAAAAAAAAAAAACAGAGAAATCTGTAATTGGGCATCTCTCTCGTGTGGGAAGGGAGAAGGCAGACAGTTGCACACTGATTTGCAGATATCATCTGTAAGTCCCAGTTGGCTTGATTCTGCCTTTCACCTTTCTAAAGCACCTTCCCCTCCACACACTTTTTTTTTTTTTTTTCCTCCTAATCACTCAGGGAGGATCTTTGAGATTATATTGTTGTTATTTATCTGCCATCCTTTTCACACTTTTTCTTCTGTACAGTTCAGAATGTGTTATAAAAATGCATAGGCCGTATATCATATCTGTTACACCAAGGAAGACAGACCCAGAGAAACGAAGCGGCTTTTGAGTGTCAGAGTTCTGAACTGATCAGAGAAATGGGAGTTCTGTTCAATTCTCATCCCTCCAAGTCTCATATCCTGTGCTCCTGGCAGGTTTTCCCTTTGCTTAGGATCCACAGTGTGCTTATTTCCCCCTTGCCCTTGGTGGGTGGCTGCACTTTAGCAGTGGTTTACGTGTATCATTTGTAGAACACTGGCAGTAAGGGTTACTTCAGAAACCTTGGCTAGGTGTTAATTACTCCTGAATTTTCCTCCATGGATCCTTCACATCTTATTTTCTGACATTCTTGGTTACTGGTTTTGTGGACAACAGGAGAGGATGTACACAAACTCAAGGGAAAAGGAGAGAAATGGGGGCAGAGGAGTATTTCCTCTATTTTAGAGAAAGGAAAAGGCATTTAGTCCAGCCAGAGGTCTTTAGAATTCTGAACTCTGTAGTTATAATAATAAAAAGGATAAAGCAAGACTTGATAGGTCCATACCCTTGACATTGTCACTCTCTTTTTTTGTGGCTGTTGCACATGTACTGGAGGGGGGTCTTTAGAGGAGGTTCTGCAGTGACGGGGTAGAGTTCGCAGGAGGTACTATTGAAGGAGGAGATTGTATTGGGTTGCGCTGGATTTGGGGACATCCTAATTCAGTAACATTCCTCCATGCCCTTGAGAATGACCAAACCCAACACAAACTGGATTGCAGCACTTCAGCAGACTCTGCTACTTTTGAGACAGATTTTAATTGTGGAATTAAACTGCTTGGAAATCTAGATGTTTTCCAAGATGTAGGATTTGTCCATCAGTGATTCGATCAGGTCTGGCATCCACTCTTTGAACAGCAGCAGAACTTTTAAGCTCCAGTAGGGATATACGACCTCTCGCTGTCGCAGCACACCTCCTTTCACTATTTCCTGAGCACACTCTTCCTTTGGATTTGGAGCCGATCTGATTTTGTCACCAACTATTTTCACAGCGTTCTCTAAAGTAAAAGGAGCAATAATCAGATGAATGGTCTTCACTGTCTCTTCTTTAATAAGAGGATCCCAAGTAAAGAGGCAACATTATTTTTGAGCCATTCCCTCAATTATCATCTGTCAGGTCCCAGATTTTTTAATTTTATTTATTTTGTAATTCACAGATACATTGAATCTGCAGCTCTTTCCTCCCCATCTCCCTTCTTCCCTCACCTCCTTCTAGTGTTTTTTTTTGCTCATGGAATTTCATTTTCATGCTGCAGCTTAAAGATCATGTCTTTACCTAGCAAAAAGCTATAGTATTTAGGGTTTGTGGGCAAGGGGGTGTTGTTAGTTTTTACCTGTATTGATATATCCCAGCACAGCAACTGTGATGGAGATGTTGGTCTGCTGGAGGTGAAGTTCCCTGCGTAGAGAGCTGTAGAATCCCTCCAAAGCGAACTTGGCTGCACTGTATGCTAGAGTGAAAGGGCCTCCAATGCGACCTGAGGGAAAGCAGACCAACAGGAATTGCCGTGACTGTCACCCCAGGTCACTGAGAAAGTGCTCAGGGACAAGAAAATGCATTGAAGGTTTGAGGATGCACCGTCTAATCCAGGTCTAAATGCTGCTTGTGCCTTTTATTTGTAGAGAAGACAAATTCGGGAACAGTAGTTATCTCTTATGAGATATGATAGCTTTGCATGTGCAAGAGGTTTTATGTGGCACTTCACTCCCAGATAGTTGTGAGTCGCAGAGAGGTGTTGTGTGTCAGGGAGATACTAGTCCCAATTAGTTTTAAAGGAATGCTTTGTAAGGCTGACTAAGAGGAGAGCCAGAAGTGTTTGTGAAAGAGTTCTCTAACAGGTAGGAGGGAAAATAAAAGTGGATTGGATTTTTTCCTGCAAAGCAATGAAAGTAATTCCAGCATTTTTGATTGGCTGGACTCGGAAGGGAGTAGAGTGAACAGGACAAGCCGTCCTCACCGCTCATGGAGGATACCACAATGATGCTGCCCTGGGACTCCTGCAGCATGCTCAGTGCCGTTATGGTCAGCTGCAAGTAACTGAAGAAGTTGATCGTCATGGACCTAGTCACTGCTGCTATGTCCGCTTTGAAAGGGCCAAAGGATATGCTTCCTCCCACATGGTTCAAAACCAAGTAGTCAAGACCTCCTGAAAGAGAAGAGAGAACATAGGTTCATTGGAAGCTTAGGGCTTGGTTCCTGGACAGGTGTAGGTGAAGGCTTTATCTTCATCTTCTCTTCACGGAGAGCAACTACTCTCTGTTCATGAATCTGCTTATTAAAGGGAGAGCTCCACTGACTGCCATGTATTGGGTCTGCATGGCTGGACCTGCTTTGGCATATTAAGGTTCTTGTTAGCATAGGAATGGGGACCCACCCATGTCTCTTGGGTCACCTTCTACTCCCTTGTTTTGGAGACTGGCCTTTGTAAAGACAAAAACAGCACGGAGGTTGGAACTAGGCTACTCGGAATACTTTGTGCATGGTAATTCTGGAAGAGCAGTTACTGTTTTCTGAGTACTAGGAAGAAAAAGCTTTACCCAGGCTGTTTCCAACATCTTCAATGACCTTCTGGGCTGCAGTGAGGTTGCTCATGTCTGCTACGATGTGACTGGCAGAACTTGCTCCAAGGGCCAGACACTTCTTTGCCACCTGGAGAGAAAAGAGGATACTCAAAGCTGCTGCATACAGGTAAGGTATTCCTGCTGCAGCTTTTTGTGCAGCACAGAGAAGAGCACGCAGCCTTAGTGCAAGAGGAGATGTTTGTGCCCATGGAGCTAAACTGCATGTCTGCTTAGAGAGAGCCTAAACTTTCTGCTATTTAATTGCAGTCTTGCATTCTTACCTGCTTGAGCTGCTCTTCCCTCCTGGCAGTGAGGAACACGTGGGCTCCCAGGCGAGAAAACTCATAGGCGATTTGTTCCCCGATGCCCGTGCTGGAGCCTGTGACCAGCACGCGCTTCCCTCGCACCATATCTGCATGGGGGAGGTGGGTGGAAGACTGTTAGCAGGGAATTTTTCCCCCTTCTTTTCCTAACAGTGAAGTAGTTTTGTTAACAGCCTGTTTAGTAGACTACTGCAGTAGAGGGTGAAATGTGATCGGGCAAGTTGCAGAGGGCAAAGCTCTGTTGTGTTACCCCATTCTGGTCGCTGGTTTGTGCTGGTGGGAGAAGTGGTCAACCCTTACCTTTCTAAACCAGTTCTTGTGTCTTGCGTGCTGCTCACAAATGCATCTCCACCTGGGAATTCCTAACCTGAAACTCGGGACAAGTGCCAGAAAGGTGGCTGTCTGTGGGTTTCTTTTAGAAAATATTACCCCAGACCAACTGTTTTGCTGCTGAATAGAGAATGAATGTGATTTTGCAAAGGAGAAGCATATTCTAATTCTTTTCAAGACACCTGTTTCTCTTTGCACTTTGAATGGCATCACCAAAACTTATTTCCCAGCTGCTTCTCATGAGCCACAAACTCCATATTTCAACACTCCCTTTAAAATAGACTTTCCCCTTTAACTCTCACTCTGACTGAAAGGGACAATCGCATAAATCTGGTAGAGCTTTAGGAAGTGTCTTCAACCCATTTGGCTGCGGGCAACTCAGTAAATGGAGATTATTATTTCTCTTCATACCAAGCTCTGAAAAATGCATCAAAAAGCACTAATTCCTATCTTAACTTTAACACTTTTTTCCCCAAGCAACAAAGGCCTCGTGACTGTGAGAGGGCTGCCCCAAGCCCACTTTTATGATGCCTTTAATTTCCCAAGGAGGCTCCGGCTTTCCTTACCTGCAGAAATGGTTTCTTCTTTGTAGAAGTAGTAGGCGCAGAGGCAGATGAGGAGGGAGATGACAAGCTTGGCTGCAGCCATGGTCGGATCTGTGCTCACGGACCAGAGTGAATCGTTAAACCAAACCAACCCATGCCAGGTGATAAACAGGGGAGGGGCGTTATTTGTTTTTGTCATGTGCTACCTGCCAGAGTTAGGAATAAAGCACTCACTCCTACCCATCTGCACTTTTTATCAGCCTGTGAACTCTGGGTCAGAGATTGAATCATTGTGGAAGTCCAGCTTTGAGAGTCACAGAGTCCAGCTGGATTTTCTTCTCCTTGTCTTTTACTGGCATGAGCTTGTGTGATCCCAGTGGAAATTTGGATGCAGAATGTGTTTGAATCTTCCTATGCATTTTTTTTTGCAAGCTTTTCTGATAATAGAAAAACAGAGAATCCTAGAAATATCGTTATTTGCAAAACCGTCTTTTTCTTATTTGCTTATGCTGAAGCTGCACAGATTGCCTCAGTTCTGCAACCCTGTACACTATGAACTCCTGAAATGCATTTTTTTTTTCTGTTTTATGTTTAGCCTTAGCAATTGTTACCTGCTTAGTTGATGTTTCTGTCAGGGTGAGCAAGTAGGAATTTCTGATTGTCTATTGCATGATTTCCTGTTCTATGAGGACTTAGTACAGAGGTAACAGACTGCTCAGCTGCACAGCTTCTGCTGAGGACTCTTGCAGATGGAAAAGGTCATGGAAGTGGTAGGATAAGAGGAAAAGAATTAATGGGCCTCTTTGTCTTAATTCCAAAAGATCAAGATCACTTGTTAAACAGTAACCAGAAAAATCAAAGGTGTTTTTAAAAGCCCATATATCAGAATTTCCTGCTGCTTCAGAAAGAAAACATCAGCCAGGAGAAATCTGGCATTTGAAAGACAATATTTCATAGTATTTCACAGATCTGTGATGGAAATGACCAGGTCAGCAGGACTGGAGAGGCAAAATCCTCTATGAAAATTTTCTCCTCTCAACATCTCTTTGGTAATCTGCAAAGGCCAAGTTAATTCAGAACTCAAATTCCTGCATCAGGATACATGGGAAATTCTGGCTGTTTGCAGTGCTAAGAAACACTAATTTGGGAGACTTGGCTGAGATCCTTGTCATTCCTTTCCCAGTGTCTCCAGACAGCCCCTGGAATCGGAGCTGTTAACTACCCTAGGAGAGGCTTTCTGAGAGGAAGACTCCCTTTCTTGTGCCCAAGCCCTAGGTTCTCAACAATCTGAGGGAACCAAACAGGTACTTGGCACTGGTTTGAAATGCCTCTTTTTTTTTTTCCCCTTACAGCTGCAAAGACAGGGAAAGGGCGACGTGCAAAGAAGTTGCATGGAAAAAAGAAGCCTTTAGAAGGTGGATTTAGTCCCTTTCACTCCAAGATTCCTGAAACTCCCAAGATCACCATGCCTAAGGTCTTTGGACCTTTTCCAGAAGTTGTGAATAAGCAGGTTTGTCCATAGGAGCAATTTGACTCTACATGTGGGAGGCTGCTCTTGCACCCTATCCGCTAGGTACAAGTCCTGCTGTCCATGTGCAGTCTGTGCTGCCTTCTCTGGAGTACAGTCCATGAAGCGTCTCCAGCTGCAGGACTCTGCTCTGAGAACCTGCACACGTTGGGAGAGGAGACTTGCCAAATATGAAGTAGCTTTTGCTTGCTCTGGAAATTCCAGGCCTTTTAAGAGGAAAGGAGAAGTATCCATTATAAGGCACTCCCAGTTCCTCTATCCAGACCTCAGGGGCTTGTCCAAGTAGGAACAGCTGTAAGGAAAAAGGGAAAAACAGTAGCTGTTGGTTTAGCTGTCTTCATGATGTAAAAAAAGAAAAGGCTTTTTTACTGTTGTCTAGAATGTGCTTTTATAAACCATAGGTGGACAGAAATGCAGCTTCAAGCCCTGACCTGAAGCAGCAGTGGGCTGGTGTATCAACGATGAGCCAGAAAAGGTAGGAATGATTGAAGCATCAGTCTTCAGGCTCTGAAACACTCTTTTTTTCCCTCCTGTGAGTTTCAGACAGTAACATGAGGATTACTTCCTTTTTGTTTAGTCTTTTAGAATGATTATTTCCTCCTTGCCCACAGCACCTGCTTTTGTAAATTCTGATTAGGTTCAGAGAATAAAGCTGAACACTTGGTCAGTTCTCTCCCTGAATTTGTCTTCCCACAGCATGGTTGATTTGCGTCCTATAGTGCTCAACCCTGGAGGTTTCTATAACTCTCTGCAGGCCGGTAACTGCATAAATAAGCTGAGACACACAAACATCTCAAGGTAGGTCTTTGCTAGTTACCTGCAAAGGCACAGCCCGCTTTGATAGCCCTGCTTTGCACATTGCCTCGCCAAGAGTCCCAAAGGGGTGACAGAGAAGGTATCAGTCTGTGTTAACAGTGATGCAGGTGAGGCTTTTAGTGTAGGAACTTTATTTAGGCTTTCTGTGGCATTTCCTAGTTTGGTGAACTTGCTTCCTAGTAGTGTCTGGGGAACGTGGTAAGGGGTAAAGTGCTCCAATGCTCTCAGAAAAGTCAAATCCCATTTTAATAGTGCTGGATCAGTTTAGTAGGAAAAAAAAGAACTTTGTCATCTCAGCTTCATATGTTGACTATATTTTTGCTTATTAACATACAGTAATTAACCACAAACAGGGAATTTACTGTAAATGATGCTGTTCCTGGTAACTTACAGGTAAAATCAGTGAAGGCCCAGGGTGGTGTAACTCATTTATCATTTATCTGTGATTTGGAAGAAGCGCCTCAACTCCTCTCATGGGTGCTCTGTTGCTGAGCTGGGGAAGAGGCAGGAATAGATGTGGCAGGTTTAGTTACCTGCCACGTTGTGTATGTCAAGTGATCTGAAATGTTTTCTTGTTCCAGATTGCTTGGTGGTGCTTCCATGCCTTCTCCCCCACATGCTGACCCTGCCAGCACTAAACCTGCAGCTGCTGTGTTTACTACACCAATGCCCTGCAAGTTTCAAGGTGGCGCAGAAGAAGAAATGGACAGTGAGAAACCCGGACCCAGTTCATCTTCTAATGGGGCATAAATTCTCATGTTACATCAAAGGCCTACGTGAATAAACCTTCGTAGAAGCTCTGTGGTTGTGTGGAGCCTCTGCTGCGCCTTAGCGATGACTGTTCCACCGCTTTGCTTAGCAGGACAGTCGCACTAGGATAGAGATGGCATGACCTCACTGAGCTTTTCCTTCACCACTGAGCAGCAGGTATCTCACTGGGAAGTGGGATCTTCACCAAACGGGAGCAGTATGCAGGTACGGGTCATGAACTTCTGAACTTAGCTTCTAAAGGGAGCATCTCCTCAGGCCCATTATTTCCATATCTTGAAGCCCTCACGTGTATCTAAGTCCCTCTAGCTTCTGTGGAAACTGGGTACCTAAGTATCCTTTAAAATTTGTTATTTACATGCTCCTGTGTTGATTGGAAGCAACAACAAAGCAAAAAAAGAGCATTGTACCATGTGGCCAGTTCTCACCGCTTGCCTAGTTGCTCTTTTAGCGATGATTTTGGCACCCTGGCTTCCAACCAGTCATTAGTTCTTATCAAAATGTTAATAAAGAACATATTATGTGAAGGGAAAAACTGGGGCATTTCAATTTGCTAAATGGAAATTCTAACAATTAAACTTTTCATAGCAAGAAAGAGTGGCGGATTCATGCTGAAGGTCAGTTCAAAAATTTAATGTTCCAATCTGGGCAAAACTGAATAACCCACATATAGGTTAATATATCTCAAGGTACCACTCTAAGAATCAACAGAACATGGTTACCCACTAGTTATGGATTTGCTGTAAGAAATGTGCAAAATTACATCTGTGAATAGCTTGATATTCCCTCCAGAGGGAGGCCTGTTGTACAGACTGAATTGTATTATTCTCTTATTTCATCAAGTGTTAGTAATTACATCCTGCATTTTTGCAGTGGAACAAGTGAATCTAAACTGACTATTGAAACTATACTTGAATACATCATATGAGGGAAATTACAGTGTAAATAACCATTTTGTAAACAATTTTATTTTGCTACAGAACTATTAATCATCAACATTTTCAATAGTGCACTCTAGAAAACGGAGCAGCCACACTAGAAGCAGCTCTGATCAGATTAGCTAAGATAGACTTCCCTGCCATCTCAAAAATACATTATTTTTAAAGGATTCAGACAGTAACAAGCTCAACTGGCCAGCTGACAGCAGGGACAAGTGCTTCTTCCCCTCCTTGGTGGAAGATGTCAGCCTTGTGTTCGGTGCTTTCCAAACATCTCCTGCAAGAGCCATGTTCTTGTTCAGCTTCTTTTGAACTGTGTTTTCTGTTACAGATTCCTCCCAAGTGCAAGGCAACTGCAGGTCCTCCTGCCTCCTTTTGCTCTCTGCAGCTGCAGTATTAGTGGCTCTTCCAGCACACAGAGTGGTGATATGGCCCTTCTGTGCTGTTCTAACGCATTAACTTACTCAAACTCCGTCCTCCATTCTTTTATTGGGATAACTATAAGAAAAGTATTGCGCCAGATACAGAATTCTGATCATCTTGTCCCACTGACTGCAAATAAAAGGCACTGTTTACAACAGCGCAGGGTAAGGGAGGAGAAAAAAAAAGGACCATTTTTTTCATCATTCCTCTGTTCCCTAGTAATTGGGGATGATTTCAGTGCAGAGAACTGGCCGGGCTGGCACGTGCGAGGGTTGCTGCCCTCTCCTGGGCTTCTCTGGGTCTGTGCGCTGGTCTCACAGCTGCCTCTTTGGTTAAAGTATTTCCACTTTGGTGATGATAGGTCCTGCAAGAATGGAGGGGAAAAGCTGCTTTATGGATGGAATTGGTTATTTTACACAGCAGTGCTTTGATTAGCTGGACTAATTCAATCAGGCAGCACTTTCCAGTCATCAATAAGAATCATGGTGACTTAACAGACCTTAATGAGTCTCTGCACTACAAGGAAAGATTGTAGCACTAATAGCGCTGATCAGGTGTGCGGCATCTGCATCTTATTCCATGTAGTTTTCTGGCTTCCCTTGCCCATTTTTTGAGTGTTTGTACTCGGGTGCTTTTCATTTATGATCACAGATAGTAGACCTGTGGCCCACCAGAATGGACCAGTTAGAGAAAAAGAAAATGTTCTCATTATCGAAATGTATTTTTATTTAGCTCATCTCAGTGTCTTTCTGGCAGGATGTCTCAGTGTTTGATGAGCACGTGAGCAGGGACAATCTCTGCCCCGTTGGGTGATCGAGTGCGCAAGGCGCCCACCTTGTGAAACCGTTTCTCCTCGACAGGCGCCAGTCCTCAGCTTGCTGGGTCAGTGAGCGTTGATCAGAGGCAGCAGCTCCCCACAGCGCGAGTTCAGCTTCAGCGACGCAAAGTGATCCAACCTGGTCGGCCCGATGTTCAGGACCGCGATGGGCAGCCGCTTGTCCCGGGCGGCCAGAGCAAACCGGTAGCCTGAGTACACCTGCACGGGGGGCAAGAGACACCGTCAGCACAACAGGCACAAGGAGCAAGAGTTGAGTACAGTGATGGTTGTTGGTAGTGGGAAAAGGGGCAGGAGGTACTTGCTGTGTTTTGCACCTGAACTTAATTCGAGCAGGAAATTTCTTTACTCAGGCATGTACTGAAAAGAGCAATTTTTAGCCTGTGTCACTGAAGGGTTTTACCGCAGAAAATATTTCCATTGAAGGGAAATGTCCTTGTTTTCCAGTAAATCTCTGCACTAGCTTTTGTTAGTTATTATAGGTACTTAAGCCCTTCTGCTATGATGGGTCTCACATGGTCCAGCTCAGGAAGTACAAGAATGAACCTGAGGTATTTCAGTCATTCCTGTACTAGGAATGAGGAGTTCCAGAAGTGCAGGCTCAAGGAATTTGTCCCTCATGTCCTGAAGCCAAGGGAATCACAACAGGACAGCCTTGTTCTGGGAAGCGTTAGAGTAGTTTTTCTTATGTAGATTAGCATTTTATAATAGAAGGTTGCTGCTGAGAACCATCAATTATGCAAACTCTGCTCCAGAAACTTCCCCAAGTTAAGCAACAGGGGTTCAGACCACGTTACCTTGCCGATAAAGAAGACTAATGGAGAAAGACTGTGAAACAAAGGTAGTCCTAAGTGACAAGCAAAGATTTTCTGTTGTCTTCAGCAGTTTAGGAACTAGAGATCCTAAAATCTGCTATTTCACCCAGTGTACACGATGCCTAAGAAGCCACCAAAGGCTAAAAGCTCAAGCAAAGAAATGCGGGGTGGTGATCCCTGCAGGGCTGGGTTGTGTCACGGCTCCTGGCTCCGCAAGGGAACCTTTGCAGTGACAGAGCGTTGCAGGAGAGGGCAGAACATGTGAACGACATTATTTATAGCAGCTTCAAGGAGATTGATGTTGGCGTGACAGAGAAGCCCGAGTAGGGCAACTGTGAAGGTGGATTCCAAGGACAGTAAGAATAAAAAGCAGGAGAGGCCATAGATCAACATGCCAGCAAACAGCGTCCCCAAGGACAGAACGGGAATCGAGGCAGGCAGGAGCACTTGGTTACCTGCATGGAGGATCCAGCCACCAGCATGGAGTCCGACTCCGCCAGCCGCTGGTGCACGAAGTCCACCTTCTCCCGGCTCACTGTGTCCCCAAAGAAGGTCACGTCGGGCTTCAGGATCCCCCCGCATTTGCTGCAGGCCGGCACTCGGAAGGTGCGCACCTGCTCGTCCGTCAGGAAGACGTCCCCGTCGGGAGCCACTCCGAGCGCTTCGGCCTTCCAGGTGGGGTTCAGAGCCTCAAAGCGCTCCTGAAGCTCCGAGCGCGACGTTTGGTCTCCACAGCCCAGGCAGGAAACCCTGGAAGGCAGAGCGAAGCCTTAGGAGCTCCTTTCAGCCGGATCCTAGTGCCCTTGTCCCTATCCAGGGTTCCATCAAATAGCACCACTCACTGCACTGTCTTTCAACCTCTACTCGAGACAGTCCAATTAAGAGCTCCTTAAACAGTAATAATTACATTTCTGAAAGAAACCCCTTCCTGCCAGTGAGTGGTTCCCACTCCAGAACTCGTTACTTTTCAGGGATGCTCGGAGGCCGGTTGTGCCTTCCCGTGCGGAAACCAGAGCAGTCGCAGGCAGCGGCGGCTCCTCTCCAGCTCTCTCGCTGCGTCTCCCCGGCAAAGGGCATTTGCTATAGCAAGGAAAGGGGAGGTTCTGCCCCAGACGCTAAGGGGATGTCCCACCAAACGCTCCCAGCGCGGGTACCTGTGCGTGCAGCCGTGCAGCTCCGTGAGGCGCCGGCTGCCCGCTTTGCCGTGCAGCGCGTCCACGTTCTGGGTCACCAGCCAGTGCAGCTTGCCGCGCCGCTCCCAGTCGCGCAGCACCCAGTGAGTCGCGTTGGGCCCCCGCGAGCAGAACTGGGGCCAGCCCACGAAGTTCCTGGCCCAGTAGCGCTGCCGGGCCGGGGCGCTGCGCACGAACTCGCCGTGCTGCACCGGCCGCCGCTCGGTGCGCGCGTACAGCCCGACGCCCTCCGAGCGGTAGTCCGGGATCCCCGACTCCGTGGAGACGCCGGCTCCCGTCATGACGAACAGCCTCTTGGCCCGCGAGATGAAGAGCTGCAGCTCCTCGACCTCGCCGGGGTCCGGGGGGAGACACGCGGGCACGAAGGTCAGGTCCGGAGCGCCCCGGGACGCAGCGTGGGAGCAGAGGGGCTGGAGGCGGACGGCTCCGCGGCCTCCCAGCACCTTCCTGGCCGAGAACATGTTGTGCTGGAAGCAGAAGACGGGACACGGGAGGGGAAGGAAGGCGGCGGGACGGGCGGCAGAGCGAGCCCCGGGGACACGAGAGAGGCCGAGGGACACGGGGGAGGTCGGGGCCGCCCCCGCCTCCGGGTCCCGCCGCTGGGAAGCGCCGACACCGGGAGAGCGGGCCCGACCGCGGGAAGACTACGGCTCCCAGGCGCCAAAGGGAAAGAGGGGGCTGGACCAAAAGCTTCCGGGGATGCGGAGGAGGGAAATTTAAACGTGCTGGGAGCAACAGAACGGCCCGCAACGGCGCGACAAGGGGACAACGGGCCCGAGGGGGCATCGCCCGGACGGGACCCACCGGGCACCTCTTGCCGCGCCCGCAAGCCACGCCCCCTCAATCTGCATACTCTTTATTTGCATAAAAATCTGCATGCGGCGCCTTCCCGGCACCCCTCGCGCGCCGCCCC
>JAWLRI010000709.1:1463911-1504407 GCA_034781795.1 Crypturellus tataupa | reverse complement strand
AGTATTGCAATCTAGCACAACAAGCACAGAACAGCATTCACTGCAGCTTGCAAAAGATGTTTTACCAAAAAAAAAATGTTTTTGCTGTTTAACAAGAATATATTTGTGGCAGTGCTTGCTGTGCACGTAGACTAGAGTGAAACCTCCCTGTTTCAGGCGCTCTTGCTTACGCCAAGAGGGACTTTGCCATTGGAGAAGACTTGTCAGCCCGGCTTACCCCCGGGCACAAAGGTTCGGGGACACCAGGGGCTTTATTTTAAGAGTTGTTTTCCTCTGCTCTAGCTGGTTGTTTCCACCCTCTCTTCAGGGTCTAATCTGCTCCGAATTTACTTAAAAGGGCTCAGTTTTGCTCTGATTTTTCACGGGAGCAGGAGGAGGGCACATGTGCTCCCATCTGTCACCTCTGGCCAGCGCCAGCGGGTGGCCGTGCCGCCCAGGGTGCCACTTTTGGGGTGATTCCCACCCATTCCGACCCGATTCCCCCGCCCGGTAGTCGCTCGCGGTGCCGTTTTGGCCCTAAGTGGCCGAACACTTGGTTTGAGATTCCTCATGGGCATCAAATTCCAGGGAAGGCACCGGGGGCAGCACCGCTGGGCGAACCGTGTCCTGCCCTCGGCGCCGGGTCGGGTTTCCGAGCCTCAGAGTTCCCTGGGCGTGAGGGCTGTAAAGGGACCTAATGCCCCGCACAAACGGGATGTGACTCAATTCGGCTCCTCCGCTGCTCCGGCCCTGCGGAAAACAGGGCCGTTATTGTGCGGAGCCGCTCAGACAGGGAGCCCTGCGCCGCGGACAGTGCGTGCCGAGGAGAGGCTTCTGTTCCCATTTCCATGGAGCGTCCGGGCTCTGCGCTCTCTTTAGCACCTTTGTCCTCGTCTGGGAGAGATCGGCTTGTCCCGAGCGCCCGCTGCCCTCCTGGTTAAGGGCTCCTCCGGCACCGTTTCCGCCGCCGGAGCGGGAAACGGGTGACCTCTAGATCCCGCCTGACTCCACTGCTGGATTGTGTCTGGCTTCCCTGGGGAACGGCAGCGCTTCCGACCCTGCAGCCCGCTCCTTCCTCATCCCTCTTCCCCTCGAATTGTTTCTGTCGTGTGAAACAAGCTGTGAAACTCCAGCAGCGACGGGCAGGGCTCAGCCGCGCGCTTCCAGCCCGGGCAGCGCTGCTCTTCTTACCTGCTCTTTGAGACTCGTATCCTCTCCTAAACTAAACCCGTGCAGCTGAGCTGGTGCGGTTTAGCGTTAAGATTTCACGCAGTAATGTGCATTGTGTGCAAAAACGAGCCTTCCTGCACTGTTTTGGAGCAATGAACACGTGTGATCTTTTGCACTGGTGTAAATCTATTTCCTATAGGCAGGTTTAGATATCTGGAGGTGAAGAGGAGGGCGATAACATGAACCCGGCCTCAGAACAGGTTGTTAGGATCGGGCTAGCAGATCCTGGAATCTCCTCGTCTTTGGAGAAAGCTGGGCAAATTCTGAGGTCGCCTGGTGGAAAACTGGTGCGAGCGAAGAGCACCCGGGGTTCTGGTCCCTGCTCTGCCCCTCTGCTGCTCCCCGTCCTGCGCGCACTGACCCCGTGTCCCTCCTGGTCCCACGTGGAAGCTCCTAGCGAAGATGCTCTTCTGCTTCGGCCGCTTGAAAGTGAATCTGCAGGAAACCTCCCCAGGGCGCGAGGAGAAGATGGGGTTTCGGGGATGAGTTTAGGGTTTACTGATTTAGGGTTTAAAAATGTCCTCAAGTACAGGATTTCATCACTACGATGCTATTACATTTTACAGTGCTAGGCGGGGAATTGCGGAGACCTCAGAGTCCTGTTCTTGTTTCGCCGTTGGTGAAATCCCACCATGCATCAAATCTGGATTAATCGTAGGCTGCAGCCAAAAATGGTGATTCCTGCTGCCCTTCTCTTGCTTCCTTTCTTGGTATCTGGCTCCAGAGTGGGCTGGTTCGAGTTGCTGCATTGCTTGGCAAATCATTCCCATCCCCTAAATTAAACAAATTATTCGCCATGGGATCTGTACGCTGAACCGTCCCGCCCTGTGGCAAGATAACTAGATCCAGGGCAATGTCGACTTTGAAGGGTGTTTTTTCCCTTTTTCCTTTCTTGAGTCTTCAATAACGATTGTGTGGTTAGAGAGATCAGCAAACAGATTCCTCTGAAACAACTTGGTTTTACTTGGTTTTCAGCCAGATTAGCTCCTCGATCCAGTTCCCCGTGAGTTTGCACAAATCCTAGTCCTGGTGCACAGCCACGGACAGTGGTGTGGGGTGTGATTGAGGCCACTTCGGTTTTGGCCGTGATTTATGTTTAATCTCGCATAAAACAACTATTTGTCCACAGGTTCAAAACTCGCTCTTCTGTTTCTCTAAAAGGGGATGATGATAAAAGCTCTTACCTGCAAAGTGTGTTTAATGCTCCCTGAGATCTTTGTGTTTCTGGAAAAACTTCCAGCTGAAGGTCTTGGGATAGTAACTTTTTCAGGCTTCTCCTGTCACTCTTGCTGGAACAAGGCAGTACCAAGTTGATTTACTTAGATTTAGATTAGATTTGTAAGTTTTTTTTTCTTTTTTCCCCTTCTCTCATGTTCTCTCTCTGCCTTCCTGATTGCTCCTCCTTTAATCCTCCCCTGCTACGTCAGGCTGTAAGTAGGGAGAAAAAATTCCCTTTTCCTTCCAAGTTCTCCTCTAGACTTTCCCTTTACCACGGAACATCGCAAAACTATTCCACGAATGTCACGCACTAGAGATGTCTTGTAAAAATAGGAAGTGGCCGCTGACTTTCTCATGCCACTCCTAGTCATTTTTCTCATTTGTGCTCATTCTCATCGCAAATGACCCCAGAGCCGCAGGAGACACCCCAAGCTGGATGGGTGTTAAAACCCCTGCGCTCTTTTGAAGGATGTTTTTAAGTCCTAATGAACCAACCTAAATAGCAATAGCAGCTGGAGCCGGAACGTGGTCGGTGTTTGTGGTGCTGCAGTTGTGGGAGCTGGAGCCCCGGACAGCCATGGCAGTGCCAGTCTTTCTGCTCGTACGAATGCAGCTTTTTCTTGTAGCAGACACTAATTATTCTGCATTTTCGTGGGAAATTTATCTTGCTGGCTGGAGACGACTGCTTGTGTGGAGCAAAAGCGACGGATCCAAGAGCACTTGGGGCAGGACAGAGGGGGAGCAGCCTGATGCTGGTTTTTGGCTGCTTTTGCACTGGGCTGGACTCCTCTACGCCGAGGACAAGTTCAGTTTCTTACTGAAGTGCCATGGTGGTTGCATCTCGCAGTGCAGTTTGTCTTGTCACTCCTCACAATGTCCTTTTTGTTGCACACAGGTTATGCAGAAAGACTTGGCTGGGCAAACCAGCGTGTCTGGCTGGGGGCGCACGCTGCTGCGTAGCTCCATTGCTGATTTGCTGTTTGTTACCCTTGTTTAAACTTCTAGCCTTTTGCAAATGATGTGGAATTAAGATCAGCGAAAAGAAAAAGGTAAAAAGGTAACCGCTGCTCTGGGGAATGAACTTTCTGATGTGCTGTGCACGGGGAGCTGCCGGCTCGGCGGTGAATCGGGCGGCCTGGGCGCTCGGGGAATTAACCAGACCTGTAATTGTGTCAGCCCCGAGCCGGCAGACGGAATTAATCCTGTGTCTGCCTGGATCCCTCTTACGTTATTCCCAGCCATGAAGAGCAGAGAATTTCACGTCCCCATGGGAGGTTCGTGGACGGTGCTTGGGCCGCTTGGTGGGAGCAGGCAAGGAAGGTGGAAGTGGGAAAGCTCGGGGTGACAGCCCCATCCTGGGGCCGGTCACCACTGTCAAGTCATCCCTTTAGGGAAGAGGTGGCCCCATAAATGGGGTGCTGGGACACAGCACTGGAACCTGCAGCTCTCCCTCTGCTGCCGTGGCTCTGTGGGAGGTTCCTGCAGGGCCAGTGAGCCGGGATCCCAGCTGGAGCGGCTCCGCGGGGCTGTGCAATGGGATCCCGGCCGGAGCGGCTCCGCGGGGCTGTGCAATGGGATCCCGGCCGGAGCGGCTCCACGGGGCTGTGCAATGGGATCCCGGCCGGAGCGGCTCCACGGGGCCGTGCAATGGGATCCCGGCCGGAGCGGCTCCGCGGGGCTGTGCAATGGGATCCCGGCCGGAGCGGCTCCACGGGGCCGTGCAATGGGATCACGTGGAGCGCATGCACCAGGACAGGAGGCCACGTGCCATTTCAGCCACGTCACGACGTCCCTCCTTGGTGGCCGGGTGCTGCGGGCGGGCGCGCGGCTCTGCAGAGGCTGCTGCGACTCTGTTGCTAAGATTTTGTCGCTCACGTTGGGCCCGGAACCTCTTTCCTTATCCCTCCCACACCCCAAGGGCTGCTCATGGCCTCGACGCGTCAAGCGCCACCAGACGCGAGGGTGGAAACGGCGCGTGTGGCCGCTGCGAGACGGGACGCGGATCCTCCCGCGTCCGCAGAGCCCGGGGTGCTGTGGCTGGGGTCCCGGCATCGCGTCCCCCTGCAGCGCAGGGCGGAGCAGGGCCCGCGGGGCGAGGACGCTCTGTGTCACTCTTGGCCGGCCCCGCAGTAATTGTTTGAATGCGCTGGAATGCCGCTTGCTTGGCAGAAACGGCCCTTCTCCGATTCTCTGGGTTTTGGGGGCGGCGGGAGGGAGGGGATGCGGAGGAGCAGCCTGTTTTGCAGCACTTTAAGCAGCTGAGATCAGGGTTGCTGCAGAGGTAGGAGCAGGGATCACCCTCACGAGGGGCCTTCCTGCACGCGGGACGGTGTTTGGTACCTTTACCGTGCGGGAAATCGAGCCGCGGTCTGTGCAGGGACTTGGAGCTCCGGTGGGTTTTGTGAGTGGAATTTTGGAATGTCCAGCACTAACGGGACGATGATGACGTGCGGATGCCTATGTCCATACGAAGCGTGTGGGCGTCTAGGGAAAAGAATCCATTTTCTGCTCTACCCGAGCTGAGGAACTGGCTGCTGGCGCTCCTGACCTCTGGAATTAGGGCAAAGTGCTCCGGTTTGCCAGATGATTCCTGACTTATTTCTGGGTGGGACTGGTGGGGAGCAGTCGGAGATCTTGCAGAAACCCCTTTTTCAGAAAGTAACGTGAGGAGGGATTTATTTCATGGACCTGTGCGGGGAGGTTTTTTCTCATGCTGCTTCTATTTATGTATTGCTGGCATTTCCATTTTTGGTCAGCAGTGGAGACTGGTCTCTCTTATTCATCTTTTGCTTCTCAAAACATCTTTTCTCCTTGCTCTTTCTTTTTTATTTTATTTTTATTATTTTATTTTTTTTTTTGCAATTCCTTGTGGCTCTGAGACCTGTTGTAAGACAGCAGTCAGCTGATAAACTGGAGTGTTTCTCCTATTTATTCTACTCATAGATAAGTAACTTGTCTGCTTCTCCAAACACAGCTAGAGATAAGTTAGCCCTGCTGCTTCCAACTGTTAATTCTCAACAATTTTCCAGGGACCCCGTTTATATCTAGGGAGGTATCAAATTTGACTCTGCGAGGAGGGAACCCTGTAAGATCTATTTTATGGATCTTTCTAATATTGCTGCCCACCGTGACTGTGTGTGTGTGTGCCTATACATATATATATATATAATATTTTTAGGGACAGGACTGGGAGTTGCTCTGTGCCTTCAAATAGCTTTTGTGAAGCACGAGTCCTGCCTTTGGCAATGTCTAATAACAGAACAGCAAGTGCTGTGCAGGACAGCAAGAGGAAGGAGATGGTGCGGCTTTGAGCTCTTTATTTGTATTGTTCCCAGCAAAGAAAAATCTTAATGATTTCTCTTGCAGGTGACCCAGCTGATAGGTAGGATTATGGGTCATCTTCCTCCTTGAAGTCTGGAGGGATAAGAAAACCTCACCTGGACTCTCCAACTCTTCTCCTTTCACTGGCTACCATGTATCCCCATTACATATATATATATATATTTTTTTTTTCTATCTGCTTTAACAATTTCCTTTTTCTGCGGGCCTGAGTCACGACGTCGCTTGAGTCGTCTGCAACGTTGAACTTCTCTCACAAATCGCTGGGGCTGTGGAGCCCTCGGCAAGTGCCGTTCCCATCTTCTCCCGAGGCAGCCGAAGAGGAACAGTTCCCACATTCATTTCTGCAGCTCTCTCCTTTCACTCCCAGAAGCGCCTGTTAAAGTGCTAAGGAGCTATTTTAATTAACTCCAAAGGCACATGCCTCTTGTCCCTTGTATTCTGATGTCTTTTAGGGGAGAATTTAAAAGATATTGCCCTCTCACCAACTGCAATTACCAGGGGTATCTTTTTAAGTTTTAATCAAACACCCATCAGACTGAAAGCTTCATTTTGAAACTTTATACCTATTATAGTTATAAGTAGTACTAAGATCCACGTGACGGAAAAATGTTAAATGTTCTGTTGTTGTTTCCCCCAGCCCGGCTCTGCGGGTTTGCATCGAGCTCTTCCCGGTGCCTGATGGTGACCTGCGCTTGTTGGCTCCCAGGGAGCCCGCTGAAGTGTCCAAGTCTGCTCCCACTCTCCGCTGCAGAGAACCCTTACAGAAATAAAAACCCTTTTAAAAGGAGAATCCACCATTTTGACTGTGGCTATCTTTTTTTTTAGTAATTAGATTTTTAAAAAGCTGGCTAACCACATGCCACATTTGAGAAACATTCCTCTGTTTAGAAAAAGGAAATGAAACCGCGCAGAAATAGTTGGCAGGTCCACCCAGCAAATCTTACCATTTTTTCTTAATTTATATGTTAATATTGTAACCTTTTATTTAGCATCTTTAATACCACGATGAGATTTGCTGGGCCTTTTTCTCCTTTCAGGTACAGGCTTTTCAAACTTCAAATGCTTTGTTTTTAAGGGTAGGTTTATATCTTTGGACTTTCTCTGCATTTTCAGCTTTTGGGATATATGTTGGTTACTTGCTGAGTGAAAGTTGCAGGAGCTTCTGAAAACTATTCTCTTCAAGGACTAAAATCTGTCAGGTCTGCACCCTGCCATGCCACGTGGGAGCCTTCACGGCAGGGCTGTCCTGGTAAGACTGCACTGAACAAGGATCCGATTGCAGCGGCTCTTTGGTATCTGCCTTCTGTCTTGCTGGCCCCTTCCCTTTGCTGGAGCGGGATCTATGTCTCAGGGGCAGAATTTGCGCTTTTAATGTTTTTAATGAATTTACGATTTATCGTAGCACTTCTGTCCTTCATTTCATCATCTTTATGTGTGCCTCATATTTTGCAATTGGCAGCTTGCCTGGAAGGGTCTATATTCAGATTTGTTTATGCTGCTTGGATAGGGTTTCCACTGTTTAAATGATGCTATTTTTTCCGCTGTAGGTTTCATGTCTATTCCTGCATAACCATGCAAATCTCGCCCTTCCCTTTCTTGGTTATAGGGCTCACAGGCTCTCCTGCTTCTCTTTGCTTTCAAAAGGCGAATGATTGACCTAGTGAGCAGCTTCTGAGAGTGTCTCTGGCTGCGGCCAAGCCCATTTTACACGTACAGGTGGGTAGGACCACGGTGACCTTTGGCAATCCTGCTGTCGACGGCAGTTCTCTGCGTGCAGAAGTGAGATGATGGTTTACCTGGCGTTGAGCTTTACTTTCACTTGTCTCTTACTGCTTTTCTGCTTCTGTTTTGGCTCTTTGCAGGTACCTGTTCCCTCTCACCACTCTCCTCTTCCTGTGGAGCGTCCCTTGCGCAGAAGAAAATGCTTTTCCCCTCCAGGTCTATATTCTGTTAAACTCCATCATGGAGAGGGTCCTGCAAGAGCTAGAACCAACACGTGTGAAAGAGGGAGTCAAACCTCTCCGTTTTTGGCAGTGATGAGGTGTTGATTTGGTTTTCTGCATCATGTGAGGCCCTATCCTTAGCTCTGGAGTGCTAGTGTCCACGAGAGCCTTGTGGTCTTCTCCCATGTCAAACCTTGTGTAACGTGGGATTTTCCCCTAGGAAAGCGGGATCAGCTGTTTCTGAGGCGCAGGCTGCGGGTGGGAAGTGCTCTGCATCTGGCCTGGGGTGTCCTGTGAAATGTCCTGCAGGCTCTGCACATCAGCAGCCACTGCCTTGTGCTCAAACTGCTTTAATTTGCCACTGCTCATGGCTTTAAGTCACTACTCAGAGATCGCACAGGAAAAAAAGAAGTCGCCACACACACATATTTTGCAGCTTTACTGTTGCTTATACCCGTTTGCAGTTCAAGACAGATCTGACTGCCCACCCTTATGCAAATCTTGACTACACAGAGTCCGCCCAGGGCTTAAAAAATGCCGTGGGCCGCCCCGTTTGAGCGGGCACATGGCAGGATGCTGGGCAGCACCAGGGTGCCCAGCAGCCCTGCACGGGCAGCTCCCCCTGAGCCCTTTAGTCTGGGGCAGAGCCACGCTGGGGACACAAACATGAGTGTGTCCCACTCTTTTCAATCCATGTCGTTTGCACATTTTTGTGTCTGTTTTCTGGGAATATTTGAGGGCAGATCGCACAATCCCTGTTGCTGAGGACTTCACTTTCTTTCCTGAGTTTACTTCCTTCTCTGTCTGCAGGAGGGAAAGAGATGAGGTTTTGTTTTCCCCGCAGCAGCTGTACATGCTGCTGAGGAAGCAGTGATATAAGGGAACTTTACCCTGCAGTTGGGAGGGCAACTTTTGATGAGATAAGTTATACAGCATCAACCTGAGATCCCTGCCTTGGTGGTGGAGGTGGGTGGAGGATGCAGTTTGGCCACTGGTGCAGCTTCTTGCGAGCCTTTGCTTGACTCATCATCCAAAGAACTAGAGGTATCTTGAACCTTGTGCTCTGTTAAACCAGAGCTGTGGTTTGATATCTAGTGTGCTGCATCCTGCTGTTTCCATGCCTGTCCTTGGACTCCTTGCGCTGGTTCTAATCTGCACTTACCGGCAGTCTCCTTTGCGCTGGATTTGTTGGATGTTTGTAAAGCTCGTGTGTGACCGAGCAGGGAGCAGGAAGGGTCTGGTTCCTCCGATAGCCGACTTGGCTGAGCCCCTCTTCCTGTAGGAATGCAAGGCAGTTGTTGGTGTTTCCATCGGAGGCCTTGGCCCTGGGAAGTTGTCCCCGAGGGGTCAGTTTAGTGGCAGCGCGTTTGGTTTTCATGACTCTTTTTTTCTTTTGTTCTGGCAGAGAAGAATAATTTTTTTGAATGCTGATTCCAGTTTCTAGAAACTTTGAGAGAAGCCAGCAGCAAATAAAAGTTCTTTGGCCTGCGTGCTGGGAGACGGCTTGATCTTTTGTACGTGTAACAGATGGAGGACTAAGCAGAATAGTGCATGTATGACGACATAATTTTTTTTTGTTTTTGATGTATTTTTTATCTTTGACTCAAATGTTAGCCGAAATCCAGCCCAGGTCTGGAATGAGCAGGTATTACCTGCTTTGTGACTTGTGTAAAACAATTCTGCGCGTTCCCATCTGCTGCCCATGCTGGGCTTGGCCGGGGAGCCCTGTCACTCGTCTCCAGGCTGGGTCCGTCCTTCACTTTTTTGGAGGTGGTTAGGTCGGCGCTGGCCATTTGCTAGTGTCTTTATCCGGGGCTTTCTGGAAATGCCTGAAGATGTGTTTGTTCCCCGGCAGCGATCAGAAATAGATCTTGCACAAGAAGGGCCACTCTTGGAGGGGGCTCTCGGTCCTGTGCTTGCCCTCCTTGGAGCCCAGAGCTGTTTCCAATTTGGTAGTTGACATAAAGGGAGGGTGATGGAGACTCTCATTTGTGCAGTGTTGCTCCTCCTGATCCTCCGCAGCACTAACTATAGCTGCCCATAGAAACAGCAGCTAATTTGCTCCCCAAAGGAGAGGTCTGTGGCCGAGGGCTCGGTGGCAGGTGGAGCCCGCAGCAGTTTGCAGCTTCAGACTGAGAAATTCCAACTTCAGTATTTTTAGTGAAGGTCTGGGACTTGCTTTCTAATTTAGTCTGGACTTGCTATGTTGAGTCGGGCTGTTCTCTTCATTGCTGTGCATCACTTCTCCATTGCTGAAATGCATTTTTTTCTTTTTTTCTTGCTCTCAGGGGATGTGAAGATTAAGGGAGGGAGTTGTGATCCTTACTGGAATTCAGGTGCAGTGGCTGAAGCATCGCTGTCCAGAGGTGCTGCTGCTCTCAGCCAGATACACTGATATTGATGCAAAATGACCTGCGTGGAGGTTTGGGTATAAAGCATAGAGATGTTAACGGCTGCGACTGAAAACGTGGCCGAAAATGGCTTCCATGTCAGCTGAGAGGGCTGCAGCTTCTGGGTGGGACAACTGGCCGAGGACACGAACCCTTAAGTCACCCGGTCTGAATCACCAGAGGTCCCAAGTCAGCCCGCAAAAAGTTCTGCGTGAACAAGATGTTTTGCGTGTCAGAAATTTTGCTTGTGCAATCTCCGACTTCCTTATTCCATAAACCAGAACCTGCCTTTGTGCTCCTCAACACGGAGCAAGGAGATTAGATCCGACATTGCTTGTGCGTTTGCTCTGTCGTGAGATGTGCCTGAGCTGTGACTTGCAAACTCTGTCCAAGCCTTCCCTGACTGCATCCCAAAGATTGTTCCCAGAGCAGTGGAAGAGGCTTTTTGAACCAAACTTACCCATGTTTGGTAATCGTTTCCTGTTGTTCAGGACTCACATTGAGGGCAGTGAATCTAGATGGGAAGGAACCCTGCAAGGGATTATTTTCTCCTTTAGCTCCACATAACTGTGGGCCATCTGAGCCGCTCTGGGATCGTACTTTCCCAGAGTCTTTGGTAGCTGCAAAACTAAAAGTGTTTATTTGTCTAGTAAGTTGGAACACAAATTCAGTTTGTTAACGCACCAGGTCTCAGTATAGGATGTTTTTTTTTCCTGGTGTGAGCTGAGTTTGCTGCCTGGAACTATAAATTTAAACAGAGAGAAATAAATACAAGATGCCTCTTTCCCCTTGAAACGTGGAGACACCCATCTAGAGACAAGGATGTGCTGCAGGACAGGAAATACCCCCTTCCTCCCCCTTTCTGTAAATAAGCAATAAATAGGAAAACGCACAGCGCTGGCTGGGAGCAGGCTCAGAGCGCAGGATTTGTCTCTGGAAGTGATACATGAAAAATGCAGCGGCCGACTTGAACCAGGCTGCGTGGCCTCGCTGTGTGTCGGCCTTCAGAAACGTGCGGGGCAGCAGGAGACCGGCGACCGGGCTGATCGAGTGGATGCTGAGGCCACTCTGAAGGACTTGGAAAGGCTGCACTTGGTTTGGTGCCCTTACAGTTGAAGCAAGTTCCTTTCCAGTGACATACTGGAAAATGTCATGTTTCTCTTTGGATATCAATCTGGTAACCTTATGTCCACTTTTTCTTTTCTCTGTTTTTTTTTATTTCTGGAGCATCAAGCATGTCCCTTCTGAAAGGGACCGTGTGACCAGATCTCGAATCGGTTCCGTGTGAGGATGCTCACCAAACCCTTAGCGCTCCCCGGCCCTGTAAGCGATGGTTACATGCCTTGCGAGACTGACTGGCTTTAATCCCAGCACATTTGCATTCACTCTGGGCCCTCTAAGTGTCAGCTCAGTATTTTCAAGCGTTTAAAAAGTCTTGAGAATAAGTTGCATTTGTGTCTAAGTGTGAAGGGCAAAAATGACTTCCAAGAGTCCACAGATGACAAGGATCGTGTGAACCAGCCTCATGAGCTGTTCTGGGATGGTAACAAGGAGGTGAGGGCTCTGCTGAGAAGCTGGAGGAAGGCAGGAAGACTCTGCGTTTCTCTCTTGTAGGTGCTGGGTGGTTTCTCTCAGCCTGTTTGCACTTGGGTCTGACTTAGTGTTCAAAAGCTAAGTGGAAAACGTCTGATCTTGTAGGAAAATAATTTTGTGGTTCCCTTGCAGAGTTGACCTGCAGGCTGGAGACCTCTGGGGACTCGAGCTGCTCCATCGAGGGTGCAGACTCGGACCTCTGGGGCCGTTGTCCCTGTGCCGTGGGCCCAGGGGCATCCAGATATCTTCTTGATGCTTGGCCCACCTGAGCGGTGCCAACGCTGAAGGATTTCCCAGCCCGTTGCATCAAAGACAACGAGGGCTGGGCGGTGTGAACTCAAGGGGGAGGGTTGTGGCTCACTGGCCCTTCTGCCCGTCTCTGTGCCCTTGGCAGTCTCCCTCTCGGGACCTCGCTGGTCCCTGCCAGCCTGCTGACAGCTGCACCGGCGCTGAGGTCTCCCCGCGGTTTGGCCTGTGTCTGCACTGGCTGGAAAGGAAGCGATGGGGCCAGTTTCAGGATGGCTTGCGGTGACGTTCGCTCTACAACAGCCCCCTGCCCTCAGAGGTGCTGTGAGGGTCACTGCTGGCGCTCGTAGTTACCGGGTTGGTTTCCCTTCTAAGCTGTCTGAGGTAGCCCCAGAAGCTATATCATATATATATAGTCCTGGACTAGACACCATAATTATGAGACTTGGAGACTGAGTGAAATCTCAGTGTAAGGGCCTGCAGAGGTGGCTGCTGGCAGTGAGGGACCTCTCCAGAGATTAAGAGCATTTCAGGTTCAGCTGATCTGTTCTCAGGCCGAAGCTATTCTGCTCTGCGTCTGAGACAGGTTAATGAGGAGATTCAAATAGGAAGGTGTATAATTTCTTTCAGTTAATGGCACGATGGGGCTTGTTTTCCCAGTTTGTGTCCCCTTCTCATTATTCCAACCACACGTTGGAATCCAGTGTCGTGTCGTCGTTTAGGCACTCGCTGATAGTTTCCAGGGCCCGTGAGCTGCGGTACTGGGTGAAACCAACTGGCTTGGCTGCCCCATAGGAGCCACAGGGCAGACATGGCCCGAGGTGGTGGCCCCCAGGTGACTTCGCAGGAGCCTGGGGTGGCTACAAATAACGGCAGCCGCTGACCTGGCCCTCCTGGAGCAGCCACACAGCTCGGGAAACTCGTGCTGCAAGTGTGTGCCCAGGCTAAGGGCAGGGTTAGAGGCAGCGAACAGAGGAGCCTCAGGCAGCCGTACGCAAAGGTCCGCAGTGATAACCCTATGGATGCCGGCCTGGACACTCTTCTTACCGAGTAACGTATCTGCGGCACAGGGCAAGGCTCACACAAACGCTTTGGTAATGAGAAGACGTGAAGGCCTTGAATAAACCACAGTCATTAGAATACATTTAAAGAAATATATATAGAGATTTTTTTTTTTAAACCTATCATGTGAACTTCCTCTGGGCAAGTCTAGACAATGTGGAGTAAAAATACCAGTGGCTGCCCTGCACTGGTTGCTGGGTCATGCAAATGCTTTATCCTTGTGCCTTGGGTTTTTCTGCACGTTCAGTAACAATCGGTCCCTGCCTCGCTCGTGAGCCGCGAGCTCGTGGCTGTGTATCGCATGCTCCAATCGCCTTCTCGACATATTGGTTAGATTTGGGAAAACTGAACAGTGTCTCCTTCTCAAGATGCTTTGGACAGTAGGCCAAGCCATTTTGCGTGCTTTCTGTATATGCGAACCAGCCATCTTCAGCATTTTAACTGCATCTCTTCGCACTTCCAATCTTCCAGGTCTTGATTTGACTGCAATCCTTGGATTTTATTGCTTTTATAGAGTCTGGTTTTTTTACTTTGTTTGTCCCCACTTAAAAACATTGATTAGAATATAATGACTTAAAAAAACTGATTTTAAGCTTCTTCAGTCTCAAAGATAAGGCCCGCATTCATGTGTTTGTTCCAGGTTTTTCTATCTCATTTTTGCTGAGAAAAAGCAAGGTTGTTGTGGGCAAAAAAGGGGACTCCTGTGGTCAGTGTTCCCCTTTGGGGAAGGGCTCCCCATCCCTCCCAGGCTCAGACTTGAAGCCCTGTAGCAAGGCTACAGCAGTTCTTTCAGATCCAGCTCTTTTAGAGCATTGCGAATGTTCCTTTCAAAAGGCTGCTTAATAGGATAAATATACCCGAGCTCCCCATTCCTCTGCAGTTACTCACAATGTAAAACTGTCTTGCCAGGGATTGGGTTACCGCCCTCAGCGGTCTCCCTGCGTGTGAGCTGAACTTGCGTTTGCTCCCGGAGGCCGGGGAGACGAGACTCCTTTGGATCGGATGAGGTTTTAAAAGTTTGGATTGAGAGACTGTGGGAAGGGCCTGCCTGGATGGGCCTGAGGCCCCAGGGTTCAGCTCTGGAGATGCAGCCCTGCTCGTCCTTGTAGGAGGACAGCGGAAATGAAGCATCTGCACCCACATTTCTTTATCTGCAAAGAAAATGTCACCGGGGAATGGTGTGTCAGTCTGCAAACAGAGGTCTGCAATTTCTGTCTTATGACGAGATACAGATGATTATCTTGGAATGTCCATGTCCTTCTTTAGACCTGTCCTCATAGTTATTCTGCTTCGTAGAAGAGCCTGTAACAGCTCTAATTATTTGAGTATATGTGGAGGGGAAACGGGGAGCGCAGACACCGGCTCTCTGCGGTTGCATTAGAGGAAATACTGCAAGTCTCCACTCGGATGCCTCATCCTTATTACGCCATGCACGTTCTGGAATGGCAGGGACATGTGGCAGGAGAGATGCGGGGAGGAGACGGGCTGCTGTGGCTGCGCGCGGGGCTGGACGAGGATCCCATCTCCAGCGTCTCTTGCTCTCCAGATGTCCCACGGAGCAGCAGGCAGCACGCGGCTCCGTGGTTGTGCTGATGTGCTCTCGTGCACTTAGAAATGACAGGCTGATGTCGGAGGCGTCTGAGGCATCTTGCGCCAGCTGCGTTTCCGTTTCCTCCTGGCAGCGTGCTAGATAGAAGGGAAGAAAAAAATAAAAGCCCGAGACCCTTATGATGTGCTGCTCTATGGATAATGCTCCGATCTGCTGCGTCAGCATGGCTTTAGCACCCGTCCTCATTGTTGAGAGCTCTGTGCTGCATCTGGAAATCGCAGTTTTTCTTTTTATCTGGCACCAATGCTGTCATCTGCAGGCCGAGAATATGTTCTGTGTCGCCATCCTCCCTCCTCGCAGGCTGGCGTTAACTGCACAGTCAGCACTAGGGGGGGATTTTCCTTAGTAAAAGAAAGGAAATTCAGATTTCTGTTGGCCATTAGCTCTTTTTCTGCTTCACTGAAATAGTAAGTAGTTTGCAAATACAATCTGGATGAGAACAAAGTACATCCAGTGAGGTGAGCGCTTGATTGCAAGCACCTTTACTGTCAGCTGTTTTTTTAATATATATTTATTTGCTTTTTACTGTATTGCGGTTTAATATAACTGGGCAGTAAGAACAAATAGGGTAAATTGGCCCACTAAAATACAAATAAAAGGAAAAACAGGAGTGAATTAAAGAGGGGATTGATGTGAGCATGAGTAAAAAGAGGCCCTGTGTTATCTATTGCTGTTCTCCCCCTTGGAGCAGTGTCATGCTCCCTAGTGCGGCATCACCGCTCTTATCAGGCCAGCCTAGGACGTGGCAGCTGAAGAATGTGCCCCGCGGGCGCGAGTGCAGCCGCTGCTGCCGGGGGATGCCGCGGCCGGGGGCTGCGAGCGCAGACACGCCGCGATGGCGAGGGAGCCTGCGCCGGCCTCCTGGCCTGTGGGAACGGCTCCACCGCGCACAGGAACGTGCGATACGGAACTGGGAGAGGATTTACCAGCTCAGCTGCACTGATGGAGTAATGGGACTTACCCTAGGGTGATGTCCTTGCAGCTTGCTGATCCTCCCGGTAAGGGATTTTTCCGAGCAGTTCGACATGATGTCCTCCCTTTTCTTCGCTCCCCTATTTCTGCAGTTGAGAGTTGTGGCCCCAAGTTGCCTAAATAACTTGCAGGGCTTTGGTAGGTGCTGGAAGCCACCTTGAAGCAGTGTGGTTGGTATTGAGTGCCACTCCTAGCTGTTCCTCGTGTGTCGCGGAGCTGCAGGGGGATTGGAAAACCAGAAGCTCGAGGACACTCGATTTACGCCGTGCTGCACCGTAGTGTGAGTGGTGAGCTGGGACTGTGTTGGCCTCACATTCGTAGTGACAGCAAGGAGAGCTCTATGGGTTGCTGGTGTGAGAGCAAATGTGCCTCTTCCTTTCACACCCTGATATTAACAGAGTGGAAAATACACATCTGTATAGACACAGCCTGTGCTTTTGGGTAGACCAAGCCTTGTTTATGCTTTATTTAGGTCTGTTTAGGCTAGACAGTGTTAGGCCACCATGTTTAGGTGTGTGTGTGTTGACATATTGAAGCTGCCTTGAGAAGTGTGTTGGGTTAGTCACTTCCTGGGGGATGAATAAAGAAGGAGAGTTGATCCTGTGGAGGAGCAACGACTTGAAGATATAGTTTAACACTATTTACCCGTTTTACCTTATTGCTGTGAGATGATTTAATCTATTCCCTGTATAAATGGATCTCTGATCCTCTCTCGACCTTGGGAGTCTCCCAGAGCAGCTCCCGTAGCCTGTGGGGTTTTGGAGGGTATTTGAGACGGCGGTAGATGTGGGCAGGGGCAGAAGGGGCACGTGCAGTGCGTGGCAGTCCCAGGATTCTGTATAATACCCTGGGATGCTGCTGTGGAGGTGCTGGCTTTGGGGGATGCGGACTCAGCATGGGCCCCAAGACAGGGGGCCTCCTGACCCTGGAGAGGTGAATGAGAAGTGCGTCAGTTGTGACCAAATGTGCAACCGCTGTCAAGTCCCACCTCTTGGGCCATGTGGAGATGAAGTGGTGCCCTCTCATGGCTGGTAGCTGTGTGAACCTGTGAGCCTTGTGGAGACAACGGGCTGACAACTCGCCTGCATGGTGCCGCCGCCGCCGTGGTGCCGTGGGGATGGAGCACTTCATTAGCCAAGGAATCGATCAGCCGTTTGCTCCTGCTCTCAGGAGTCTCCTGTCACAGGAGTACTCGTCCGTTGAAGACCCCTCTGCACCGCAGCCTAGCAAGCTTGGACTGCCCTTTGGGGAGTAAAGCAGGGAGCAGCAGGCCTGTTTTCCCCCTAAATAAGACTCCCTTCTTGCTCCCCTTTCCTTAGTTCACTTTAGCTTTTGGTAGCGTTGGAAAGGTGCACGGATCCTAAATGGATCTCAGGTGCTTTGGGGCCTCTTGGGATGAATGCCAGGTGGAAAGCAAAATGCAGATCTTGCTGGTTTGGGTTGGTGTATCTGGCCCGCTGGCTCCTTGCCCTGGCCTCCCAGCCAGCGTTGTGCCCTCGGGGCTCTGTGGATCGGAGGATCTTCCCCAAGATGGGGTGGATAAAGCAATTGCCAGACCCACAGACTCTCCTCACCCCTGCCCCTCTCGTGGCTGCTCTGGTGCTTTTGCTGGACCCTCTGATGGGCTCCATCCCCTAATGTGGCAACCCCGGAGTGCAGAGCTGGGTGAGGTGACCTGGCCAGCGGCAGGAGCAGGGAAGGAGCTTCCCTCCTCCTGGCTACGAGCGAGCCGGGCGCTGCCACGCTGTCCTCGTGCTGCTGATGCGCGGCCGTGTCGCGTGGGCTGCTGCCTGGTGTAGAGTCGAAGGGCAGTTCTGAGCGAGCGGAGCGGTTCGTGTGCAGCCTTTTCTCCTCCCTCGGCTTCCTGTTCCTCAGCTCAGCCTTGTTTGCTCGAGTCAGGAAGGGGGAGGGCATGGGGGAAGTTAATCATTAAACTGTAACGTCTTCTCCTTAACTCCTTCGCGACCCGGGTGCGGAGCGTGTCTGTGATTTCCAGGCACCCTCCTCCTCCTCCGCATCCTGCGAGAGGGAGCTGGCGAGTTCAGCCAAACTCACTTTTACGCCCTTAGCAGCAAGCAGCGGATCTCTGCCCGGTTGCTCATCCGGCAAGGAGAGCCCCAGAGGTGACTGCGGTGAGATGGCTCCTCCGTCCGCCCTGCCGCGTGGGGGTGGGCTCGGTTCCCCTTCGCACCCGCGCGGGGATTTCTGCTTCCTAGGGGAGCTCGATTTGCTTTGCCCGTTGGCATGTGGGCGCCAGAACCAACCCGCCGGTAGCGCTTGTGGAGGGGGCGTGCGGGAGCCCTCCCATGCGCGACCTGCGCGCTCGGAGGGATGCGGCTGCTCGGCAGCTCTGAGCAGGTACGTGCCTTGGCCCTGCCGCCAGCAGCCAGCCGGCTGCTTCAAAAGAAGATCAGAGCGTGTCTTCCCCAGCTGCAGGAAGCTCGAGTGCCTCCGGGGGGTCTGCTGCTGGGATGCCTTGGCGCCTAGAGGAAGATGCTGTTGGTTAAATAATCTGTAGCATCTTTTTGGCTAAAAGAAAGATGTACAATGTTAACTGAGCGGTATCCAATTTGCTAATGCCTGTGCTTGATTCTCTGAAGGCAAGGACTTTTATTTTACTTTAATATGCCTTGGTCTATGAAGAAAGCAAATCTAAAAGCAGCACCTTTCTTGTCTTGTAATGCAATCATGTTGTCCTCTGTGTGACCCTTTAATATATTTTCTTGAAGGCTGCTAAGTGTGTTGGCTGCTGTGGGCTGCTGTGTTCAGGAAGCGGCTTTGGGCCGGCAGGTGCCTGCTCGCCTGAGCGCCTGCTTGGTTGCTATTTTGGTGCCATCTGATAAGTCCAGCTTGTTGCCACCCTGCTGGGGTGCTGTGTTTGCAGGCTGAGGCTTTGGACCCGAAACTGGGTTATCTGCTGCGTGGGCAGGAAACGGGTAGATCCTCCTAATTGCCCCCAAACAGTCAGGTCTGCAGGGGAGGGCAGTGACATCCCTGTCGGTAATGGGCTCTCCCGGTTCTGCCAAGGTTGCATTGCTGCTCTCTGGCCGAGATCCGTATCTCTGATGGGTCCTGCCAGGTACATCTTGATTCTCTGGCGATGCAGAATGCTGATGTTCCTAGCAAAACAGCTCTAATAGCGTTAAAGAGGGGTGTGCTGGAGCCTGCTGCTCCAAGGCAATGCCGGGCACCTGGCCAGCGAGGCTCCCTTTGCAAACAAGCATAATGCAGACCTGCAATAGCCCACGGGAGCCTCCAGCAGTGGGGACTGCAGGAGGCTCCTTATGGTGGATGTGCAGCTCCGAAGACCCGGAATTTGGGATTGGCCTGTGAGTCACAGCTGAGGAGTGCAGGGTTTGGGATGGGAAATGAGAACTGCCAGGAAAAAATCCAAAAAAGGAGGGGATGCCTTGTGCAGTGTTTGAACAAGAGTGTTTAAGATTTCTGACAGGGGCTAACCCTGTGACGTGTGTCCCTCTGCCTGGCACGAGCGCGGGCATTTCTAGCTGATTTCTAGTTCGTTCTTCTCTTCAGGAATTTGTGAGCGGTCTCCACCCAGCAAGCTGAGAATTGTTTCCAGGAGAAGAAATTGCATTTACCTGGCAGGCTCTGAGATCTAGTTAACTATTTGTGAGATGTTCTGAGATGGAGTTTGCTTAGGAAAGTTGAAGCGCGCAGGCTTTCTGCCACGCTGATGGACCAATCTGAATGGTGCATGCTTCTCGTGCTTGCTTAAACTCTGGAGAAAACCCCTCCCGGGATCTTGTTTCCTGCAGAAAGCAGTGCCTGGGGCCACATTAAATGACTCTGTGATGATGTGGGCCCTGTAATTACTCTGTGTCAATATCCTGTTATGAGTCCATCTAGGGGCAGGTTTCTTCTAAGCTCCTCTTCTGCAGGGAGACTGCAAAGGTCCTTGGAGTTGGGCTGTTTTCTGGTTAAGACAAAAATCTGAGATTGACACAGTTTTCCCAGCTGCTTTTTGTCTCATGGCATTTTCTTTGTACTAGCTGTGTTATTAACCCATTCAGACCTGCCTTTCTGTTTTACAGAACATTCAGTAGATCACGCTAGGTGAAAACCCTTCCCAGAAACCTTCTGATAGGGATATTCAGAACGAGGGAAGGAGAAAAAGCTGTTGGACGGGATCTTCATTGTGTTTTTCCTTTGCCTTCCTACAGATGCCTTACTAGCGGACCTGGAGTCTACCACTTCACACATATCCAAACGCCCAGTGTTCCTAACGGAGGAAACGCCTTACTCCTATCCGACCGGAAACAGCACGTACCAGGAGATCTCTGTGCCGCCCCCGGTGCCGCCACCACCTTCCAGCGAAGCGCTCAATGGCACCGTGATCGACCCCTTAGACCAGTGGCAACCCAACGCATCCAGATACGGCCACCAGCAAGTGAGTGACTGTGTGGGTGTCTCGTGCAGATTGGGGAGGTCCGTGCTTGTACTGGCACGGATCTGACAGGGAAGCAAGTGAGGGGAGGGTATAGCAAGAAGTGAGGATAAGTTTGGCCACAAATAGAGTAAGGAAATGGGAGAGGTCTGGGGTATTAGTAGTTGTGGGGAGGAAAGTCTGACAGGACTGACTTGCAAGTAGCAAAACATAATTTGAAACCCATCATCATCGTTCCAGCAAAAATGGTAGTGCGTTGAGATTAGTGTTAGTCATCTGTCCTGTGGAAAGCAAACTGGGGGTTTCCAGCATAGACTCATAGGCAAATCTGAAGCAAGTGGAGGACACTTGTTCCTGGAATAGCTCATTTGGTGGAGGTTGGGGTTGGCTAAATAGCAGAATTTTCTTGCTTCTGGACTTTCACCATGTCTTATCCATGTGTAGTTGCAACGCAGCCTCTGTTCTCTGTTTCTGATACAAATCTCGTTTCTACAGCCCCAGTCCCAGTCTCCTATATACAGCTCTAGTGCCAAAAGCTCCAGTGCCTCAGTTCCCAGAGACGGGCTCAGCTCTCCTTCCTCCCGTGCCGGTGAAGAGGAGCACGTCTACAGGTATCTTGCCCCCATTAAGCGACAGATCTGAATCGTATGAGCGCAGTGCTATCACTCGAGCTGTCTTCTGTAAATCAGAACAAGCAGTGTGTTTCCTTCCTCTTGTGTCCCTTCTATTTCTTATGGCTCTGTGTTTGAGAACTTCCCTTTACAGACACTGCTTATACTCACTCGCATACTAACCTAGGCCTTCTCTCTCCTCAGCTATAGAACAGGTTCGTGGGATCTATCAGAACATGATTTGATTCCAGCATTGCAAAAAATATGATGCGGAAACAAAGGACAAATTTCCCCTCCTGTTAAACAGCCACCAAGTAGTTCCTGAGGCCTTTGGTCTGTTATTTTAGGGAAGTCACTTAGCTGTGGACTAACAAATGTGGAATTATTTGAATTTTCAAGTAAATTTGAATTTCTTTAGAAATTCCACCTCAGGATTATGGATTTACAGATAACTAGATTGTAGCCAAAATGACAACTGCAGCCCCCCTTGGACTGAAAGGCTGGAAGGTGACACCTGCATGGGGGGCCTGGCCTTCCTGCTGACGCAGGGCTGAGAGAGCAGCAGACTGAGTGCTCCACCTGCAATCTCCCCACGCAGGGCACTCCGTCCTGGGCTCCTTTTCACAGTGTGTGCAGACCAGCCAGCGTTTCTCTGACATCATGTGCTCCAGCCCAGCTCTTTCTGCTGAGCTGAAGTTGCTTTCCATTAGAACTAACTGTGGGTAAAGGTGCTGACAAGCACGTCCAGCGATGGGCAAGTGGAGGCAGTTGTTTCAGTTTTCTGGGTGCTGAGAGTTCTGTGTAATTAGTACAAAACCAAGGTCATTACAGCCCTGGCTCTGGTGGCACAAGGCTCTGACATGGCCTGCTTCTGGTGTGAATTGTAGCTTGTGAGCAGATGAAGTAATCCCTCCTCAGGCTTCATCTGGGAACCTTGTCTATGGTCTGAAGGAAAGATAGTAACTGGCCCTGTGGAATTTCATAACTTACTGGTGTTACTGGTAGCAGAGTCCTAAAGCTTGTTGTGTATTGTGAGCATAATCTGGCAGTGTGCTCCAGACGGAAGCTCTTGTTTTGGGTTTGGAAACTCTCTTTTAATACAGTAAGAATCATTACAGCATTACAAGTAAGTTGTCTGTTTGTAAGAGATTATTTGCTTCTCAGTGATGACGGAAAGGCTGTTTTTACAGTGCTTGAAATCACTGCATTGTTACTAAGTTTTGCTGTGAAATAGTTTTGCACTGTGTGTGGGCAAGGGCAGCTACTTTTTTTTCTGTAGGATAAGCAGTAATTACAGCCAGTGTTCCACAGCTGTGCATGGTTACATTTCTTTACAGACTCCTGTCTTTAACCCTGTGGAAAATGAATGTAAATTACCTTCTTATAAATTGATTAGAATTGCTCAAATAAAAGGTTTTTGAGTACTTGGAAAGACCTTTTGTACTGCAGGAGGCTGCCACATAACCCGCTGCTTTTGGCTGTTGTTGCTAGTTTGAGGTTTGTCCTTTGGTTCCCTCTTTTCTCCCATCTGTGCTGGCTCTGCATGCCCCTGCTTCAGAGAGAGGTTTTCCCTGCATCATGTGAGGTCAGCAGAAACGAGACATTTTCCTGCATGCGGCTAACAGTTCTGCTGCTCTGCTGTGCATCTCGGATCAGCAGCTTAACTCTTTGCTACAGGGCTGTGCAATGCAGTCTGAGACTTTGCCTGTTGCTGCTATTTCTTTGTAACTGGCGGCAGAAGGTGAGGCCAGGCAAGCTGAAGATGCAGCTGAGCAGCAGCTGTGTTGGTAATGAGTTTCCACAGTGAGCATCTTCTTTCCATGAGACATCAGGAAGGTATCAGTTTAAAAAAAAAAGAGAAAAAAACACAGTATGTGTGAAAACTCTGAATCCTTAAGTGTTCCTCTATCCTCTTGCTGTGTCTTGGAGTAGAAGAGGCTCCTCAGTTTCACACTGCCCTCTTATTTTTAGTTTTCCTAACAAGCAGAAGTCTGCAGAACCGTCTCCCACAATGACAAGCTCCTCGCTGGGCAGCAATCTCTCAGAACTGGACAGGCTTCTCCTGGAACTGAATGCTGTTCAGCACAATCCCCCCAGTGGCTTCCCAGCAGGTAAGGAGTAGCAAGACATCTGGTATAAGCCTTGTAGATAGTTTTATTCCTAAAATGTTACTCTATTTTTTTTTCTTCAACATGCTTACTTGAAATCCTTCAGCCCAATTATAGAATCATTTAGTTTGTATGGAGTCTCTTGAATACTCTGATCTAGCATCCTGCTTGAGGCAGGACCACCTTCAAAGTTGCCTATAACTTAATTTCAAAGTTAGATTACTGAGGACCTTGTCCCATTTAGCTCTCTATATCCTCAAAATTGACAAGGTCCTTCCAGGCAGCCTGTGGGGATCTCCTGCCTCTGACTTATGGGGATATAAATGCCTCTTTTTTTTTTTTTTTTTTTTTTTTTTTTTGCCACTTTTCTTCTTTGTAAAGATGAAGCCAACAGAAGCCCATCACTGACCAGCGCAACCGGACCTCACTATGTTATCCCAGAAGGCAGCAGCTCTGTGGGAGGGAAGGCTGCTCCCCCTACAAAAGAAAAGCCAAAGCGAAACGGCGGACGTGGGATCGAAGACGTGCGTCCCAGCGTGGAGAGCCTGCTGGACGAGCTGGAGAGCTCTGTGCCCAGTCCAGTGTGAGTAGCTCCTTGGTGACTGCTCACATGGATGGGGTGGGAATAGTGACTAGTGTAGGGACAGATACTTCAGGAGAGGGATGAGCAGAAGAGCCGATTTGGCTGAAAGGTGGAAAATGCATCAGGAACGTGAAGATGCTGGTGCTCTTTATCTCCTGCAGCTGTAGGTGGATGAAAGATACATAATGACTTATGTTACTAGAGGCTCAAACTCAGATTTATTGCTATTGCAGAAACCTGACAGAATGAATGTTTGGTCATAGTCCATTCCTTAATGGATGGTGTTTGTGTGCACTCACGCTGGGCTCGGCAGAGAGGCAAGACCTGAGTGTGCTGCAGAAACTGGGCCTGGGAAGGGCTGGCTGTGGTGGTCAGTGCCATTGAAACATGCCGCGCCGTCCTTGTTCTGGGGACAGGCGGGAACTGCCACCCTGGTGACTCTGTTCAAAGACTCTCTTTTCTCTTGGCAGCCCTGCAATCACTGTGAGCCAAGGCGAGGTGAGCAGCCCCCAGCGGGTCACGGCCAGCCAGCAGCAGACTCGTATATCTGCGTCATCAGCGACCCGAGAACTGGATGAACTGATGGCCTCCCTCTCTGACTTCAAGGTGAGCTGTCATGACAAACCTAACACCTCATCTCGGCTCTCGCTTGCCTGTTAGCCACATCTGCTGCCCTTATTTGGTCTCCAGAATGCCTTCTGTGCCTCTCTCCCTTGCTCTGAGAAAATTCCTGTGGTGGTATTTGTACGCCGAGTGCTGCTGTAGGTGTCCTTGGCTGCTATAAATCCATCACTGCCCTGGAAGCCAGTTCTGGACACTGTTTTTCCTTCCATTTTGCAGCTCGTTTGTGTTTGCCAAAGATAATGAGCTGTAGTTACTGCTCAGCGCAGGGCGAGTTGTTTTACTGTTCTGCAAATATAAGATGTAGCAGAACATGGGACACCTGCCCGCTTGCTGACAGAGACCAGGCTCTCTGGTTGGATGACCATCCTTCTTGCAGCTCATTTCTGCCCTGATGTGCTTTCCCCGGGGAAGGGATTTCCAGGGAACTTCAAAGGTTGCAGTCTTAAAACAGCATTTCTTAGTCAGATCGAAATGGGATTAATGTCCAGACTTCTTGTGGGGGAGAAAGATGGCAAACACCATTCAGAATATTGTTTGGAAATCTAATTACTCTATTGGAAAAGAACTCCTGCTACTGCTGCTTCAGTTACCAGTGGTGCTTGAAAATCCCATAATAAAATAAATTGAGGAGAAATTTGCCCATAGTCATTTCTGTACTTGCCTTATATCTTGAGATAACTTATAAATGAAAATGTTCTTTATTCATATAGGTGTGTTATTCTTATGATGATTAACTGTGGAGCTTTTTTTTTTCATGAGATTCCTTTTACCCACAGTCATAGCAAAATGAAAAATATATTTTGTTCCTTGTTTGTAGATGGTTTGCTTGTAGCTTTCTTATTACACACTGATACATTATCCTCTTATCTTTTGCTTGCTTAATGAGTTGTCCATTTGCTTTGCCTACAGAATCCATTTGATTTAGGTTATCTATCTCATCAGTCAGCTGCCGATGAGATTACTTAATGTACTTGGTCTTTCATTCTCTGGCATTTCTGCGTAATGTGATACTCGGTTATGGCATAGCCAGGTACTTGTGTGTAACTGCTTTGTTACTGCTGTGTGTTTAACCATTGCTCTTAATTTGGAGTTAGTCAGTTCTTAATATGCTTTTGAGCAAGACAACTGCTTTGCCTTGAAATTGGCTGACTTAATTTTCAAAAATTTGGAAAATGAATGAACGTGAACCACAGTGTAAAAAACGGTTATGTTTAGTGCATGTTTAGATTGGTTAAAATACAGATGAGGGGTCAGCGCTAGGAAATGTGCTTTTAGTTTTAAACACCACGTGTGCTCCTTAGTGTATTACCCTCTGGCGCAAGTGGGGCTTTGGTGACTTGCAATGCAGCACAGTCACCCACTGCTCCCCACTTTGGGACGTCTCTGGGCGAGCTCTGGGCTCCTGGGAGATGTATCTTCTACCCACAGACAGATTTGATGCAAATTCTGTCTAATTTTATTCTTTTGTTCTAGACAAGTACCCAGAAAGGTAAGTAAAGGCTGAGATATCGTATGTGGGCTTAGGGAAGTAGTGTCCCCTGCAACATCTCCTGTAATGTCTTGAGGCTGCTTTGAAGAATAAGGCCAAGACTCAGAGCAGGTCTAGGGAGCTGCTGGCTTTGGAAATCCTCTCCGGGTGGGTCTTTAAAACTGGGAGGGTTCAGCATGGGCTTTAGCTTGACCTGCTGTGTGAATTTGCCCAAGCCACAGTGCTGCTTTCTCTCCATTTCAAAAAAGGAGTGATGCCATTTGGGCTCCTAGAGTTCAGCCAGGAACCTCTGGCAATGGGGAGAGGAGGACAAAGGATCTTTTGCTTTTGAAAGACCTCGTAAGTGAAGGAGAGCTAAGATATTGATATCAGTCACTGATCTTGTCTAAGCGTATTTTGGATCAAAAATAGTACTGCTTTTGTTATAAGTAAGTGTGGAGCCTTCAGCCTAAGGTGAAGAGGCTAATGTGGCCATCTGAGCAAAGCTTAAAAGGCGCAGGGTGGCAGAGTCCTTGACACTCAGTGTGTGTCGGATCTGAGGTGACACTAACGAGCTGAGCAGACCAAAGCCGTATTGCCTGCCCTGCCGTGCCTGCCCTGCAGCTTGGTGGTCACTGCTGTGCACTTGGCCAGCAGCAGCTTTGTTAGTGTATGGAGAACAAAATCTCAACGTTCGCTCTGCTCCTTGGCTTCTTTTTGTGGCAAAACATGTAAAATGTACTTGTCACAAGTTGTTAATGTGGCTGTTACTCAGCCTTGACATCCCTGGGTTGAAGCTGGTTTTCTCACAGCCCCTGCAGCTCCACAGCTGCAGGTGAGCAAGAGAGCTGTCATGGAGAGCACAGGAACGGGGTCTGATGGCTGCGTAACATCCTCTTCCTTGCTGTCTTGTGAAGATCAGAGTGATGCCGTGCTGGTTTTGCTCTTTATTTAGTAAGGCTTTGCATCAACATGGCTCTTTGGTTTGAAGGTCACAATTGTTTTAAGACTTAATTCCGTGTGTGTGCTTTCTTTTTTTTCTTTTTTTATCTCTGTCTTTATCTGTTTTTCTTACTGTTTCTGTCTCCTTTCTGCAGACTAGTTCCACTATGTCTCTGATCTCTGAACCCTCCCTAGAACCGCTTTCCACCTCAACAAATGCAGAGTCCAGCACCCCTGCTCACAGTGTGACAGTGCCAGGCCAGTCTAAAGCCCCATCTGTCCCCTCAGCAGCCCTCCACATAGAAGAAGGTGGCAGCAGCATGGTCCTGCCTCCCCCAGGACGTTCTTCCGCCCCGCCACGTGTTTCCTCCGTGCTGCAAACAGGCCCCGTGCCCCCTCCACGGGTCTCTTCCAGTTCTGTGGGTCTTGGGGAGCAGACAACCTTTGCAAACTTGGTTAGGCCGGGCAGAAAGCCTGACTTTTTGGGAAAGGCTGTACCGGCTTCCAGTGCGGAGCCTCTGTCTAGACCCACTAATGTGGGGGCCCACAGGCTAGAATATGATTTGGTGACAGAGACTGAGAAGAAGGAGCACAGAATAGAGCCCCTGACCTCAAGTGTCGCACTTCCAACTGCTGGAATAAATGGTCAAGGGAAGGGGCAGATGCCAAAGGAGCTGGATCGCCAGGGAGTGTGTGGGGATAATTCAGCCCTTCGCCAGCACAGGAGCGTGGAAGCAGCCTTAGATGAGCTGTGGGCCCTACAGCTGCCTGCACAGATGCCAGAGGTCCATGCAAAGAGTGACAGTGCCTTGAATGCTGTGCGGGAGCCTTCTGTCGTGGCTCTGGATCGGTGGGATGTTTTCCCAGACACTACAAAACAGTTAGGCTTCGTAGCACAGCAAGGACAAGAGCTAAAAGCTGAAGTACCACATGAAATCAGAATAGATACCTGCTCTGATCTGACCAAGAAGAGGCAGGGCAGAGATAGAACTCCAAAGAAGGCAGGTGCTAACATCAGTAAAGCCAGAGACCAGGAAAAGGAGCAATTCCGAAGCTCTACGGTTGTTGCAGAAACTCCAGAAAATGTTTGGAAAGATGAATGGGATCTGCCGTGTGTCTCCAAGCCACCCATTGAGAGGATTTCTGCATCAGGCCAGGCAGGCACTGAACGCAGGAGTAGAACGAGTCCTATCTAGGACTCCAGTAGTGCCCTAACGTTTTGTGCTCACCTCTAACAGCATGCGATTTTGAGCCGTGTTACTGGCAGCTGCATGTTGTGAGGGTCTGGAGTTCTTTAATTTATCTTGTGGTCACTTCTGCACGTTGGCTCCCAGCACAGAGCATGGCAGGTCCTAAGAACTGTCTCGTTAAATGGACTTTTATCTCTTAACCAGGGTAGGGCAAATGCTCGATCCATAAAAGTCTCTGAGAAGTTAAGGGCTGCTCCACACCTGGAGTGGCAGCTGCTCTGCTCTGCTTGCCTTTTTAGGTATCGGTACAGGAGCTGTTACTGTTCCTTCCAGCTCTAGCAGTTCTCTTTGCGCACCAGGCGTCTCTGACCAAGAGTCTTTTGCCTGTAAAGGGCAAATGCAGAGAGGCTGTTGTGCATCGCTCTGATGCTGAGGTTTCTTTAATGCTCTGTGGCGTGGTCTTGCTGCACCTCATATCTTGGCTTCCTCCTGGTTACTTCCTTTTCTAGACAGTTATTTTTGGCTGCTGTGATTTTCCTTACGGGGTTTTTCCTTGCACTGAGTCACTGTTGTGGGCTGTGCCAAGAGGAATTTTGGCATGGAGGAGTGCATGTCATCACTCCTGCAGCTCAGAGTTGTCACTAACGGTTTGAGTTTGTGGTGTTGCATCTTGGGGCTTGCTTTTGCCTTCTTGTTATTCTCTGCTGATATTATTACCTTTGTCATTTAGATTAAGTCTGTAATCAAGAGGACAAAAGAGACGGGGAATGTGCATCCAATGTATCGTGAGCTCTCTCCAAGGCGTAAGCTAGGTCCTGCCATCTTCCACAAGACCGAGTCCCAGGATCGCTTGATTGAAGAGCTGCAGGACAGACTGGGCATCGCTAAACAGGAAGAGCAGGAAGAGTGGAAAAGCCAGGATGACTGGCTGACAGAGGGGGTCATTATCACTGCTAGACCCCAAAGGGAGGATGAGAGTGGAGCACAGCAAGTAGAGAAGGTAGAAAACAAGGGAGATGCGCTGGGAAACTCCAGCACATCGCTCTGTCCAGATGGTGCTGTGCAGGGGTGCAGATTAGGTTTCTGAGTGCACCAAGCACATCAAGAGAAGATGTAATTCTTTGTAGTCAGCCATGTCTCAGTTCCCACAAGGGAACTAGCTCTTAGGTCCTGAGTCCTTGATGCTTAGAAATTGGAGTGACGGCAGAGGATGGTGGTGATGGTATCTGTTTGAGAAATCTGCTGCTATTGCACATCAAACAGCCACATGGGATTTATTTAAAAACTGTACTGGGAGGCCTGTCAGTAGAGGCATGCTTCTTCGCCAGTGCTGTTGCTGTGCATGACATCTTGAGTATAAGATGATGTTCTTCCCTAAGCCACTTGGAGACACAAGTTTTCTAGTTGTCTTCTCTGAGAGGCTGCTTTTTATCTCTCAGATAAAGATGCTGACTAGCAAGCAGTGGCCTCTTTTTACTCATTTCTGGTTGGTCGTGGCAGTGAGGTTGGCCTGCTTTCCTGTTTGCGCTCTGTTGTGAAGTGAAAGAGCTTCAGAAACGGAAGTGGGGAGAGCTCCAGGCAGCAAACAGTGTCATTGCCTGGTCTGGGTTGTCAGCCTTCCTGCTGCAGGAAGCGTTTGTTGGTTCTTCTTTGGATCTATTCACCTTTCTTCTTCCTCCTTGTCTTTCTAGGTGGTCTTTCCGCCAGAATCCCCACTTCCCCCGAGGAGGACGATCTCTGTTTCAGCTTCTCCCCCACTTCAGCCTTCTAGAGAAGCTGCAAAGACAGTCCCTGCTAATGCTGCCGCTTCTTGTGCCCTTGGCCCTGCACCTCTCCTTCCACTCCTGCCTCAGCCTTCTCATGTGCCATCTACCTCGGCTCCTAGTCCAGTCTCCTCCTCTTTCGGCCTGGCTCCTCAGCCTCTGTTCCAGTGGGAAGCTGCTTCTCATGATGACCATGGACTTGCTGTTGTAGGCACCCCTCCTTCCGAAGATCCTAGGTGTTCTCCCCAGACCTGGATCCCTAACACCAAGACAGTCGTTTCTGTTGGCTGTCAGACTGAAGATGTCCCGTTCTTCCCACAGATGCAGGCAGGCCTCCTTTCCCTCTTCTCCTTGTTTAACAGAGTGTCTTTCTTCCAGTCTAACCACTGCTCCCAACTTGATAGCTCACTAGATGTAATTCTGGGGAAAGGCTAGTGCTGAACTAGGTGAAAGGCTAGTGATGGAGGTGGGAAGCCACTGGCAATACCAAATCAATTGCAGTTGTCCCTGTTTAGCACTGAAAAAAATACATGTCATTGCAATGCTCTGCTGTTGTGCGTGGTTCCTGTCGGTTTTCCTGATTGCAGTAGTGACTGTGTAGACTCTGTTTCTCTCTGAGCCAAAGGACTTCGTTCTGAGATGCAGTCCTCAACTCTCCCTGGCTCAGTCTCTTGGGAAGGAGGAGATAGGCATGGAGACAAAGATGACAAACATCTCGGACTGGAAGGCCAGTTCGGCAGTTCTTCCTATGTTTGACCATTTAGACAAGTGTTCTCAATATGAGTGGGGAGGTGTACAGCAGTATTTGTACAGGCAGGTCTCAACAGTGAGCAAGGAAATGCCTCTACATCTTGAATTGTTGTCCTTTGCAGGTGACCTCTGCTCCTCCCCCTGTCTGCAGTGCTGCTCAGCAGGCCAGTCATGCAGCCCTGGGTCCCCTCACCCCTGAGAAGGCAGGACCTCCTTTCTGTTCCCTCTCAGCATGGTGTGACCTTCTGTGGTTGTCTGTGATGCAGATGCTGCTCCTGGAGCTCCAGCACCGGGGAGACAAATCCTGCAGTGCATGTTGTGCTGCTCACCAAGCTTGGGCTGGACTGCGATGATGGATCTCGTGGGGAATTTGAAGGGCCATTGCATGATGAGTGTGTGTGGATGCTGTGCTGCTTGTTCCTGCAAATGCCAGACATGGTGTGTGGGAGAAGGAAACAACCTCATTCAGATGGAGACTCATCTGTGAGCTCTTAAAAAGGCTGGACCTCCAGGTCGGGGTAGAGGTTACAGGGTCCAGAGCTGGATGTGCCAGCACTGAGGTTAGCTGTGGCTTGCAGGAATATGTGGTCCCACAGGCAAGAGTGAGGAAATGCCCAGTTCTCTGTTTTGGGTTCAGCCCATCTCTTCTCTCTCCAGATAGTAGTTACCATTTGTCTGCCTGGTGGCACAAGCCCCTGGTAAAATGAGGGCAGATAGGATTCTTCTGACACAGTCCAGCCCTTCACCCCCAGCAACATCATGCCCAAAACTTGGTTTGGTACCAGCTGTGGCCTGGCTTTGGGTACAGAGAGCACCTTGTTGACTCCCTGCCATGAGAAGTGCCCTGCAGTAGTTTATTATGGAGATGTTTGCTGGGTTGTGTGGAGAGTACCGCTGTGCAGAGGACGGGTGTTTTAGGTGCAGGGTGCGGGTGTGATGGGGCTGTTCTGAGCTGCTGGTCTAGGCCAGGCTGGGAAGAGTGAGGAGGGAAGGAATGATGGGTTTGGCTCCACTGGGAGCTGTGCTGCACACAAACAAGACTCATGAGGGGCTAAAACTATATTATCATAAGAATTTTATCACAGACAAGTGGAAAGAAGTGTTTGACACTGAGTAAACTAGTTTACTACAGGCGTCACTGACTGCAGGATGAGTGTAGAAATCCTGTGGCTAGAAGGGCAGGACGGACCACGGCTCCAAAGAGTTTCAGTGTGTCCCTAGTCCTCTGGCTGTGATGGCAGTAGGCTGGTGGGTTGTTGCAAATGTTGATTTATGTCTGTTTTAATTCTTCCCTTTAATGAGAGAAATCCATGTGCTCCCCACTCTCATCTTGGGGAAGAACTTGATGCAGGTGGTTGATGAGCCAAGAAGGGGATGGGCACTGCTAGACCTGATACTAACAAACAGAGATGGTCTAGTGGGAAGTGTGAGGGCTGGGGGCAGTCTAGGCTGCAGTGTCCATAAGATGTTGGAATTCATGATCCTGCGAGGAGGAAACTGGACAAGAAGTAGGATTGCAGCCCTGGACTTTGAGAGAACTAACTGACCTCTTCAGGGAGCTCCTTGGAAGAATCCCCTGGGCAAGGGTCTTAGAAGGAAAGGGGGTCCAGGAAAGTTGCCTAATGCTTACTCCAAACTCAGGATCGGTGCATTCCTGTAAGAAAGGATGGCTGGAGACCTGCGTGAATGGGCAAGGAGCTGTTGGGTAAACTTAATGAGAAAAGGAGCATGTACATAATGTGAAAGAAGGGCCAGGCCACATGGGAAGAATATAGGAACATTGTCAGAGAATGCAGGGATGCAGTGAGGAAGGCCAAGACCCGTTTGGAATTCGAGTTAGCGAGAGATGTCAGGAACAACGGGAAGGGCTTCTGTAAAGCGAGCTGGGCCTATGTAGCCTAGAGAAGACTGAGAGGGGATCAGATCAATATATATAAGTACCTGAGGGGAGAATGTAGGGAGGAGGATGGGGCCAAACTCTTCTTGGTGGTGGCCAGTGACAGGACAAGGGGTAATGAGTACAAATTAAAACACAGGAAGTTTAATCTCCATATAAGGAGGAACTTCTTTCCTGTGAGAGTGACAGAGCCCCAGAACAGGCTGCCCAGAGAGGCTGTGGAGTTTCCTCTGGAGATCTTCCAAACCCGCCTGGATGCCACCCTGTGCCCCGTGCTCTGGGTGTCCCTGCTTGAGCAGGGGGGTTGGACTAGGTGATCTCTACAGATCCTGTCCAACCTCAACCGTTCTGTGATTCTATAAACCTGACAGTAGCTATTGTACTGCAAAGCTGGAAAAAATAATTTGCGTTTTACTTTGCAGTTTCCCTGGATAGTGAAGGAGGGTTCAGTGTTCAGAGAGAACATACACTTTCTTCCAGAGTTAGGAGCCTTAGTAAAACACTTCCCTCCTCCCTCCTCTGTAAAACCCTTCCAGGCTGGGTGATGGTGTGACTTCCAGAGAGAAAGTGTCTTAATCCCCTTCCTCCCATCGCTGTGCATTTCCAGAGGTCACATAGAAAGCACGGCAGTATTTCCATTGGCATCCCATCTGCTGGGGCTCTGCTGTGGATGTGCTGCCCTCTGCATAGGTAAACAGGGGACAAGGGGCAATTTTAAAGAAATTATTTCTTGGCACTTTCTGTGCCCCACATGGGGCAGAGGAGACTTGGCAAGATGATGTGCAAAAGCAGTGCTAGGGATGGGACGGGAAGGGGAAGATATTCCCACTGAAGGGCAGATGGGATGAGGAAGAAGACAGGATCTCTAGCAGAGAGGAGACAGTGTCAGCTGAAAGGGAGCAACAACTTTGTAGGAACAGGGAGAGGTCAAGGGGAAGGGGCCTGCTGGATGGCGTCTCCGCTTTGTCAGCTGGCCAGGAACTGATGAGGTAACGGGAGAATTTTGGCAGCAGCTTAGAGAGCACTGCGCTGACTGCTTGGGATCTGCTGGTAACTTCTGCCATATGAGCACTGTGGAAAGCTGCCTCCTTAGTCCACAGCTCTGCTGTTGCACATCCCCGGGTCCGTGCGTGTCATCCCACTGAGCAGAACACGTGTGTGCTTGATCCTGCCTCCCGGTGCCTTCTGCAGAGAGCAAAGCCATCGCCAACCGGTCTCCTGCCGGTCTGCGCAGAGCTGGCAGCAGCAGCAGACATTCCCTTTGGAAGCACAGCAGCACTTGCCTCACAGTCTTTTGTTTCTCTTCCACACAGTTCATGGCACAGGGCAAAGCCGGGAGCAGCTCTCCTCCAACCGCAACCCCCAAGCCTGGCAGCCAGCTGGACACCATGCTGGGAAGTCTCCAGTCTGACCTGAACAAACTGGGAGTAGCTACAGTTGCCAAAGGTGTCTGCGGAGCCTGCAAGAAGCCCATTGCGGGGCAGGTGAGTCGAAGATGCCGTCTTGTTGCTGAACCTTGGGCTGCAGCTGGGAGCAGTGGGGAGGGCTATTTCGTGAGGCTGAAGGGACTGGAGATGCTGGAGAAACTGAAGTACTCTATTTATCCACTGGCTAGGTACGCTGTAAGCTCCTCCAGTGACTTCTACTCTGCCCTTGAGGGACTGCCCTCTCCTGAGATGATAGGTAATTCAGTTTTCATGCTACCCCAGTCCAGGGCTCACCTGAGTAGTAGAACTTGCCATTCTTGCTGACCTCCAGCCGGTATCTTGTCATGTGGTCCAGGGGAGAAGGAAATAGAGGTGTCCTTCATGATTTGTTTTCCCAACAGGTAGTTACAGCCATGGGGAAGACCTGGCATCCTGAGCACTTCGTCTGCACCCACTGTCAGGAGGAGATTGGGTCCAGGAACTTCTTTGAGCGGGATGGTCAGCCCTACTGCGAGAAGGACTATCACAACCTCTTCTCCCCTCGCTGCTACTACTGCAACGGGCCGATCCTTGATGTGAGTTCCCGGGGGGGTTAGGGCTGGCTAGGTGCTGCTGCCCATGCTGTTTAAAAACTCCGCTTAACTCGTGTGTTCCAGATAGGAAGTTTTCTTTGGAGATTTCTATTTTTCCCCTGTGCTGCCTCTGGAAAGGAAATAACTTGATGACCCAGCCTGGTTCTGTAGGTCATTTTGCCTTCTCTAAAGCTGTAATCCTGCGGACCAGAGTGTCGCTGCTTCATGCCAGCAATGATTCTCCAGCTTTTCTCTACTGGTAGTGGGTGGTAGCAGGCAGCAGCATTAATTCTGAGAGCTGGACAGGGCCCTGCATAAGGGAGGGAGCGGCTGTAAGATCCTTTTAGGGTAAAACAAGCGTGCCGTGGGGAAAGCCTGAACCAGCCAGAGGCAGGAGGCAGTTTATTCCGCTCTTTAAGGACACTCTATTTTAATGAAAGCTATTGTCAGTAGCAGTGTAATATGTTTCCCACCCCCTGCCTCTTATCTCTATGCTGAAGCCATAATTTACATGCTGTGCCCTTTGTCTTCTGCTGAACAGAAAGTGGTAACAGCTTTGGACAGGACGTGGCACCCTGAACACTTCTTCTGTGCCCAGTGTGGAGCTTTCTTTGGACCTGAAGGTATTGTTGCTTTATGTGAGGGGAAAAATATCTGCTCCCTTGAACTGCAGGAGAGTGTATAAGGCAGAGCTGCTGCTTGGAAGCCACAGTCTCCTTTCCTGCTCAGATAGGAAGAGTATTGCTGTGGCTGGGGCAGGAAGGGAAGCAGAATGAGAGGCAGCTGCTGTGTGTGGAGGGAGGCGGTGGGGACAGGGGGAAGGATGTTTCTAGCTACACTCATTACCCCACAGAGCATGTCTGGCCATAGCTGCAGATCAGGAGCTGATACTCTTTGTGTTTTCCTTTGGCAGGATTTCATGAGAAGGATGGCAAAGCCTATTGCCGCAAGGACTACTTTGACATGTTTGCTCCCAAGTGCGGCGGCTGTGCCCGGGCCATCCTGGAAAACTATATCTCTGCCTTGAACACCCTGTGGCATCCTGAATGCTTTGTCTGTCGGGTAAGAGACCCAAGGTCCTTTCAAGCTGCTGCACAACCCCTGGCATTTCTGCCCTGCAGGCATCTGGTCTCTTATCAGGAGAAGGCGCCTGTAGGAGAGTGAAGGGCAGCCATCCCCACAAGATAAAACATGTCAGGAACCAAACACCTTCTTGTTCCTCTGCCTGATTACATGAAACTTTGTAGCTGCTTTGCTCTTTTTGTTCTCAGCTTCAATTATGTGCTTCTGCACCAACTCACAGATAAACAGAGACATTTTCTGTGACCTTTAAATAATTATAAGCTAAGCTTCTCTCTCAGCACTTGCCTTAGCAATCAGATTTTGAGGATTTTCCTCCAATGTTCAGTCTGACTATGTAAACTAATAAGACTGACCTTGCTCAAACATGCAAGTCAGTGGAATAGTGACAGGCTCCATACAACAGGCATAACAAACAGGGATACTGCAGATTAAATGTCTGGCAGTCTTTCAGAGAACCTTGCTAATATTAACTCTTACAGGCCCCAAGAGAAGAGCGAATATCAACCAGTGTTTTCTAGAGTGGGAAAGAGATGGAAACCAGGATCAACAGCAGAACTGAGAGCTCCTGGTTTCCAGTGTGGAGCTTGGAGCTCTGCTCTGCTCCACGGCACGGCCAGCATGGGTCCGAGGGCAGCTCCAGTCGTAGTCTGAGGAGAATGGAGCCTGAAAACTGCGGTCCTGGCTGTGGGGCTGGAGGGGGCTGTGCCGCCTTGGAGCTGTGTTCAGGCATCTCGAGCACCTCTGCTTTCCTTCCCCCTTGCTACCACACTGCCCAGTTGGTGGGGCCAGCACTGATGGCTTCCAGGACACAAAGCAAGATTTTCTTCCTGTTTTTGCTAAAGCAGAGCTGACTCCAGCTCTCCTGCTGTTTGAAGGAGGAGACTGTTTATTGAAATAATCGTCAGTGTTAGAAAAAGTCATGGACTCACTGCAGGCAAACTGCATTAACCCTAGCTCAGCTATTCCTGGCTAGAGCTGCTCTCTGCTGGCTGTGTCAGCTCCAGCTGCACATGTCCCGTTCCTGGGCAGGAGGATGGTCCAGGACTGAACAGATACTGAGGTGGAGAAGGAGCATTGAGCACTAAGAAACACACATATCTTCTCATCTGTTCAAAATCATTAGCACTGTAAGGCAAGCAGGGGCTTCTCCTGGGGGGATGTGACTTCTGTGTATGCCTGCTGGAGATGTTTCAGGGGGGTGGAAGGTCCTGTGCAAGGGGTATATGCGGAATGTCAGCTATTCTGTACCCATCAGCTGCAAAAATAAATTGGGCCTCTTGGTTAGAACCAGCTCCCAGTTCATCAAAATCCCACTTTGTGGAAGTGTGTTGTGCTCCCCTCGCAAGGAAGCTTCAGGAAGATTAGCAAAAAATAAAAAAGAAAAATGCTGCAGTGTTTCCTGTCTCGGTGGAGGGCATTAAGGGGTCGTCTTGCTAACTGGATGCATATCTGGTAGCTCGTTGTATTTTCTATGTGAAACTGACTGGGAGTAAGGCTCTTTTCCCTTGCTTGCAGCCGTATCTGCCCCTCTATCAGCTCTGGAAACTCTCTTTTTGGTGGGCAGAGCTTGGCTCTTCAGACAACAAGGATGTGTGCTGGGGGGTGGCACACAGTCCACAGGACTACTGGATGGGGCCACAGGGCAGAGGAGGTTTGTGGAGCTGCCCACCTTCCTGGCTGTTTGTATAATCCGTGCCCTTGCACTTTTTCCCCTTGCAGGAATGTTTTACACCGTTCATCAATGGCAGCTTCTTCGAGCATGACGGGCAGCCCTACTGCGAGGTGCATTACCACGAGCGCCGCGGCTCGCTGTGCTCTGGCTGCCAGAAGCCTATCACAGGACGCTGCATCACTGCGATGGGCAAGAAATTTCACCCCGAACACTTTGTCTGTGCCTTCTGCCTCAAGCAGCTCAACAAAGGAACCTTCAAAGAACAAAATGACAAGCCCTACTGTCAGAACTGCTTTCTCAAACTCTTCTGTTAGAGGCATCATAGATGGGAGCTAAGCATCTTTCTGCCACCCCCTTGGCAGTTCTGTCTCTTTGAACATTACTGTGATTTAGAAACCTTTACCAGGCAGGGGAGGAGGGGAGGGGGGTGGGAGTGCTTGCTGCTGCTCTGGAGAGCAGTAGACCCGCAGATGAGATGGACCAGTAAACTGGAAATGCCCTTGCTACATCTGAGCAGAGAGAGGCTGAGTCCCCTCGTTGCAGTGTGTCTGTGCGAGGCTGGCAGCCGAGCTGAGCCCCACACTCAGGCAGGGAGCTCTTACCCAGCCCCCTCAGTCTCTGTCAGGTCTCCAAGGACATCGTGAAACCTGCAGACAACACAGTCCTCTGCTCTGACACCTCTCTCTGAGGCAACTGAGCGCGTTTGTGCTGCCCAAGCAATAGCACAGCGAAGGCACCCTGTAATCTTGGTGCCAACCTGGCTCTGCTTGCAGAGCCAAGTGACTTACTGCAGCAAGAGCGTCAGCACAGGCAGCCAAGGCCCTGCAAGGGTCTCTCCAGTTCCATTACACTGTAAGGAGTTGATACCACTTACCTTTTCTTAAGAGGAATTGATGCATTACTGTGTGTTTTTTTTTTTTTTTTTTTTCTTCCTGGTTGGTTATTTCACTGCCCTTTCTCAAAACTGGAACAAGAGGTAAGGGAGAAGCCCCTGTTCGCCCCTCAGCACCGATGTGTGCTCAGGGCATCCGCTGGCCTCTTCCAGGAGAGAGGAGACTGCTGGCATCATCCCTTCTCTAAAAGCAGGTGCACAGAGGTTGGGGAACAGCCTTCCTGTCCATCTCTGCCAGGAGCAAATGGGACGGGTGTGTAGCTGGCCTGGAACTCTCCCATCTGCCAGGGTCTGAAAACAGTCACAGGAAGGAAGAGAAGCGAGGGGTTTTACAAGCCAGGAGAGAAAAAAAAAAAAAAAAGAGAGAGAGAGAAAAAAAAAAATAAAATAAAAATAAAAAGGGGCTAGGCCATATATTTTCTTCTTCCTCTCTTTGCTAATGAGACCTGTCAGCCTTTTGCCTTTTTTTTTCTGTGCTCTTGTTAAACATGTTCTACTGAGAGACACTAGAGCAATAACCTTTTATATTGACTGTTACTGGTATAACAAGTCTCTTGGGTCAAGTGTGTGACACTTGCAGTTTTGCTATCAAAGTGAATACTGTATCCTCTCTTTGATAAGAACTGTAGATTTCTACACTGATTTTGAATTCATATCTAATTTACTTTTAATCCTCTTATACAGAAATTGGTTTTGAAGTGATTTTAAGAAAGCAACTTTTATATCTCAAGCTGTGCTGTTGTAAGCAGTGTGCCAGTTGTTCTGGTTTACTGCATCTGTAACCTCAACGCTTTGTTAAACTTAACTACCATTGAATATTTTCCTTTTATTGCGGGTTGGGAGGGTCTAGAATCTATGGGGAAGGGAATGTGACTTGTATTATTTTTGTCTTTTTTTTCCCTAGCACAGGCAGGTGAACTGTGAAGCTTTTTTTTTTTTTTTTTTTTTTTTTTTTCCCTCTTTCCTCTCCTCCTTCTCCTCCTCTTCTTCCCCTAAGTCGCCTGAAAGTGTTTTTTTTTTTTTTTTTTTTTTTTATTGTAACCTGTAAACTGCTGTATTTGAATCACCTGCCTTTCTCCCAAAGCCTAGCTTCCAGGATGTTATAGAGGGTCTTAATACAATGCTGCAGGGGGCAAGAGCTCAGAGCTTCACCCTCAGTTTCTCTTCTTCAGCCATCTGAAATCAGTGCAGGACTAACTGGGGAAGGGATTCCTTTTCTCCTGTGGAAGAATGGTCTTGTGGCTAAAGAAAAGGAGAAGTTGGGAGATACAGACTCTGTTCCTGACTAGCTGTGTGACTTTGGGCCACTTGTTAAACCTCACTGTGCCTGAGTTTCCCCATCCATAAAATGGGGGCATTTTTGCCTGGACTTATGAAGTTATAGTGAGGCTTAGTTTGTGTTTGCTGAAGCACTTTTAGATCTCTGGCTGGAGGGGGCCTTTCACAGAAGGTTAAATATTATGCTGAAATGCCCTCCAGTGTTCTGTGGTGAGAGCCAAAGCAGCCCAGGGAGCGGAGCGGTGTTTGGGATTGTACTCGGGAATATGACAGCAATATCACTAGTGGAATGAGTAACGCTGCGGGTTACAGTTTCAGCTTGGTAGATACCTTAGGGACGTGGGGGAGACCGTCAGAAACAAGCCAGGCTTTTTAGGCTGGAATTCCCCTGTTCATGTAATCTTGGCTTCGTGCTTCACCGTCCTGCTTAAAGCATCGCAGCTACTTTTCAGCAGATTGCCATGCAAGTGAGCCTGGGTTTGCAGCAAACCGGCACTAGAACTGGAGCTACGTCAGCTGGGCTGAGCGTGGCTTTTGAACGGTCCAAAAGGCAAGAAAAATTTTTGTCAAATTTTTGTCAAAAACTGTGTATTTTTGAAATCGGTTGGACTGAAAATAACTATTTATAAACTATGTATGGCTCTCTTGATGAAAAGATCAATTTATCTGGCCCTGCTAAGAGGATAAAAAGCCTTCGTGCAGGACAGGGGTGAGAAGGCTGAAGTGCTGCTCCTGGCACCAGCCCTCGTTGTGTGGCATCCACCACGCTGTGTAACCACGTGCCTCAGTTTCCCCGAGTCTGGGGATCCTTTAACCTACCTCACTGCTTGTTGAGGCTTTCTCCCTTGGGATTGCTGGAGCGCACGGCAAACCGTGGATGTGGGGTGCCGTAGAGGTGTGTGGGGAGGAGGAAGACTCTTCTGTCAATCATGCGAAGTGGAGATCATTATCTCCCAAGCGAAATATTGAGTTTTTTTCCTGAATTAACGGTGTTTGTGCCATGCTGGGATGCAGCACTGATGCCACGCAGCCAAATCATTATTACTGTGGTGGCGACTGCTGCCAACAGGGAATCGAAGACACCGAATATATACCTTTGGTTCAGAGTAGACGGGCCGAGGTGCCGTGCAGGGCACGGGGCAGGTGAGGTGCCGTGGTACCGACCGGACAGTGCGGCGGGGAGCACGGGGCGCAGGGGAAGGAGCACGGCCCCACGTCAGGAGGCGGTACGGCCGGGTCTGGAGCCGAAGGGCCGCGCAGCGGCAAACATGGGTGCCTGGGCCTGGCCCTACCGCCTCTTCCTGCTGTGGTTTTGCTGATAAGAAGCCTTTTGGCGTCTCAGTTCCTGTGCCGGAGCTGTCATATGGGCCCCCTCCACGCTCGTCCTCACTCGGATGGGGTGCGGGATTCTCCCCTGGGTTGACAGTTATTTGCTATTATTTTCACCCCTGTAAACTTCTAACTCTGCTTTGTCCATTTAAAATCCTTGCAGTTACGCTAATAAAATTTTTACTACTCGTCCCCCGCGTTGGTTCTGCTCATTTCATGTCCGAGGGCCGGGGGCTGCGCGCGCCGCCCCGGCCTGAGGCCGTTTCCTCCCGCCGACGGTTGCCGGCCCCGCCCCGCTGCGCCGCGCTCCTCCGGCCG
>JAWLRI010000709.1:1440930-1463745 GCA_034781795.1 Crypturellus tataupa | reverse complement strand
CCCGCGGAGCGGCGTGCCTCCTGTCCAATGAGAGCGGCGACCTCCCCTGATTGACAGCCGCCGGGCGGGGCGGGCCATGCGCGCGGCGCGTTGCTATTGGCCGCGCGCCGCGGTATAAAAGGCGGCAGGCCCGCCCCCCGGCCTTTCTTTCCCGGAGCCCTCGTGGAGGTGGGTGCGCGGCGCGGGCGCTGCGGCCGGCGCTGCGGGCGCTTCTGAGCCGCCCCTCTCCCCCCACAGGTCCCATCTCGTCTTTAAACCCGCCGGGCAATCCTTGGAGCACCGCCGCGATGCCCAGGGAAGACAGGGCTACGTGGAAGTCCAACTATTTTATGAAAATCATCGTGAGTGTCGGGGCGGCCTCGCGAGCTCCGCGCGGATGGGGCTGGCCCGGCTGTGGGGGCGGTTCTTAACGATAGTAGGTGCTGTATCTTAACTGCTGAAGGAAGGGTTTCCTGTCACGGGGAGAGATCTGGGAAGTCTTAAGGCAGTTTTCAAGTTTTGGAGAAAACTTGCTGATTTGGGCAAATTGGCAATTTGCCTCAGGAACTGTTCATATTGCTAAGATGGGCCTTGTCGCTGCAACACAGCATCTTTTGGGGCTGAACACTCAAACTTTGGTCACTCTGTTAAGGTTCACACTGAAGTTCTTAAAGCTGCTCTGTGTCTTGGATTTATTGGCACAGTCACCACGTTTGTCTTTCTGCAGCAACTGCTGGATGATTATCCAAAATGTTTCATCGTGGGAGCAGACAACGTAGGGTCCAAGCAGATGCAGCAAATCCGTATGTCCCTGCGTGGGAAAGCTGTCGTGCTGATGGGGAAGAACACCATGATGCGCAAAGCGATTCGTGGTCATCTGGAGAATAACCCGGCCTTAGAAAAGTGGGTAATGTCTGAATGCTTCTGAGGTCTCCTTTTGGAAGGAGACACTGGCGGAGGAGTGAGACTGAAGGATGTTGTCTTTCCTTCAGGCTGCTCCCTCACATCCGTGGGAATGTGGGCTTTGTCTTCACCAAGGAGGATCTGACTGAGATCAGGGATATGCTGCTGGCCAATAAGGTAATGGAGACTGTTTCATGCTGTGTTTCTGGGCTATGATACGCCAAGTAAAAGAAACAATTACACATTTTGGGGGATACTTGAGTCCTCAAAGTTTGGGATATGGCCCCGGCAGCCTTAGCTCAGCTCCTCAGGTTCCTTCTGTGTTAAACTTCTGGGTGTCTGTTTGATGTCCGTCTTGGAGGAGTACTACAGGGAAGACTTGATCTCCAATGGGATCCGAGACGTGAGCTGCCTTTCAGCTTCTCCTTCCTCTTCCTCCAGGTGCCGGCAGCTGCCCGTGCTGGTGCTATTGCTCCTTGTGATGTGACTGTGCCAGCCCAGAACACTGGTCTCGGACCTGAGAAGACCTCCTTCTTCCAGGCCTTGGGTATCACCACGAAGATTTCCAGGGGAAGCATTGAAATTCTGGTTAGTGAGCTCTTAAGCAGTGAAATTCTGGTTAGTCAGCAGCGTGTGGCTGTCTGAAGCTCCTTCCTGGACTGAGGGGCCCCAGTGGTGGCACTCTGAGGAGCTGCCTGATCTTGCACACTGCTATGGAGGAATAGGAGGTGTAAAGATCAAAGCTCCCAGTAATACTGTGTTAGCAGCACAGCTGCTTCACTCGAGAACTTCTGAAGGTGGATGTCTGGCTTGTCAGGTGTGCAGTGAGGGTTAGGAAGGATTTAAGCTCCTCTCTCAAGTCCTCACTGCATGGTTGAGGGCTGCTGAAGGAAATCATGGACAAAGTAGCCTCTAGGTAATGCGTTAAGGGTACTGCTCTCAGAGCTGAGGTGCACTCACTACATTGTGTAGGGCTTGCTCAAATTGCCACTTTTGCAGCTTCAGCCCATTTTCTGTACTTTGTTGACATTGAGTACGTGCACTGGAGCCCTGTTGCGCTTGCGTGCTTGAATTTATTTAGAATTTCTCATTTTCCTTTTATTCCCCAGAGTGATGTGCAGCTAATCAAGACCGGAGACAAAGTGGGTGCCAGCGAAGCCACCCTGCTGAACATGCTGAACATCTCCCCGTTCTCCTTCGGGTTGGTGATCCAGCAGGTCTTTGACAATGGCAGCATCTACAATCCCGAGGTGCTGGACATCACCGAGGAGACCTTGCACAAGCGTTTCCTGGAGGTAAGTGCCACGACCCGTGTCTGCTGCATTCCACCCCTTTTGCACTCCTGCTAGGGAGAAAATGGCAACTAGTTGAGGCGACTGGCACTGCCCTAGAATGCAGTGTCACTGCCTGTATTTCTGCTTAAGTGCTGCAGAGCCAGGAGCTGATGTCCCTAAAGTCTGAGAGAAACAGTAAAGTGTATATGGAATCTGGAAACTGCTTCATCAAGTGCTCAGAGTTGCGCAAACCCCAATGCTCTGTGTAAATTTACTGAGGCCATGTTGCCTGCATGTGGTACCTGCTGTCTGTCATTACATTTGTAGTGTAAGGGATGTGCTCTCATCTGGAACCGCTTGTGCTCTGGGTTGTCAGAGCATGGAAACAGGAGGCTTTTCCTTCTCACAGGGTGTCCGCAACGTTGCCAGCGTGTGCCTGCAGATTGGGTACCCCACCATCGCTTCTGTGCCCCACTCCATCATCAACGGGTACAAGCGGGTCCTGGCTGTGGCAGTGGAGACCGACTACACCTTCCCTCTGGCTGAGAAGGTAACGTCTGAGTCCAATCTGGTCAAAAGGCAACTAAAAACACCTTGAATGCCAGCCTGGCAGGGACCCAGCGTGAGCTTTCAGGAGGATTTTCCTCTCTTTTCGCTGGCTTGGTGCCTTTTAGTTCAGTCCCTCTGAAGAGGTTCAGTCCCTCTGAAGGTTTCCTCTGAGTCCACATCTGATTATTTTGCTTTTTCCTTTTGCAGGTGAAGGCCTTCCTGGCAGACCCCTCTGCCTTCATCACCGCTGCGCCCGTGGCAGCTGAAACAGCAGCTCCTGCTGCCGCTGCCGCCGCTCCGGCCAAGGAAGCCGCCAAGGAGGAGTCGGAGGAGTCGGACGAGGACATGGGCTTCGGTCTCTTCGACTAACAGCAGCCGCAGTCTCTTGTCATGTCAGAGTTGGTCTAAGCGGAGAAATAAAAAACTTATTTTACACCTTTGTGTGCGTCAACGTGGATGGTGGGGGCAGAGCGTGGCCGGAGCGCTGGGATCCCTGGATTCAGGGGGGATCCATGAGGAGAAGGAGAAGGCGCTTGAGAGGAGGCAGCTGCGGGCGGGCCCGGGGAGGAGGAGAAAGCCCGAGGCGAGGCCGGGAGAGGGGCCCCTATGGGGGGACACAGCGGGACCTGCCCGGGGCGGCCGGGGCTCCCGCTGATGGCGGCGGACACGCAGGTGAGCGCGGGCAGGGCCGCCCGGCCCGCGGGACCCTCCCGGTCGCGGAGCGGGGCCGCGAGCGCCACTCGGGGCGTCCGGAGCGACGGGGGGGAGCGACCGGCGGGGTCCAGGCGGCGCTGGAGCCGCCGGGAGACGGGGCCGCGCGCGCGCGGCCGTGGCCGTTGAGGGCCCGGCCGGAGGCGCCGCGTTGAGGCGACCGCGTCGCTGCACGCGGCTGCGACGTGGCTTTTTTGAAGCTTTTTTTCCTCCTGTGTCCTGGCAGAAAAGTTCTGCTGGAAATGCTTGCTGAGGGGAACAGCGGCAGTTTCCATGTGTCCAGCCTGGCGGGTTTCCTGTGTTTGTACAAAGAGGCTGCTGTGGCCAGGCTGGTAGAGCTCATGCCAGGAAGGAAAGGAAGAGCTTTTACTGCTCTTCAGGATCTCGTGTGCGCTGCCATTCCTAAAATGGGTTGTCTGAGCTTCTGAGGTATTTTTTTTCATGAAGCAGAAGTTTTGGGTGAGGGCTGGAGTCTGTGCTTCCCGTGCTGGGGGATCTAAGTGTTGCAGATGCTGCTGCAGCTTCAGGCCTGCACCTGTGAGGATGGTGCCGCGGGTCTCCTTGCTCACATTGAGGTGACCTGTAAGAGTTCCCTGCAGAACTTGTTGCTTTGGTTTATCTAAAGGCAGAGAATAGCCCCTATTAAGCATTCTTTTTATTCCACATTGTCTTTTGCCTTGTATATTTTATGGGAGATGAAAGTTCATTAAGATATCTTCAGTCATGGTAAGGAGCAGCTCACTGAGAGATTAAACTTCTTTCTAGCCTTTTCATAGATCATGCCTGGACACTGACACTATTTGCAGGAGTTAATAAGCTCAGTGAGGGGTTGCAGGGTTGGCTGCTGGTAGATTCAGGTGTAGAGTGAACAGGCAGTGGGGGAGACACTCTCAATTTAATTGTATGGATTGTATGGATTTTTTAATTTGTTTCCTTTTCGTAATCTTGTTTGCTGTTGATAGCACCGGAGGGAGTTTGTTGAGGTGGCACTTTCTAGTAACCTGGCAAGTCTGACTTGTAAAACCCCGAGATGGGGGCCTGTTTGGCAAGAGTGGAGGCAATTCCGGCACTTCCTCCTTGTCCCGGAGCTCGGCTCTCAGGGCTACTGAGAGCATGAAACCACAGATGGAGTTTTCAAGATTTGTTTTTTTTTGGGTTGCCTCCTGTTTGATGCGCAGAGACCCTTTCTCTAAAGGACAAGACTGTGGGCGATCACATTTGATGCAGAAGAGGTTGCTCACATGCACGTTTTGTTTGCTCTGGCTTTATCTTCTGCTTGTTACTGCGCAAGGCAGCTGATGTTTTCTCCTCTGTGCGTGTAAACGTTGGTTTTAGATTTCTGATACGCTGAAGCGGTTCGCAGTAAAGGTAACGACAGCCAGCGTGAAGGAACGGAGAGAGATCCTCAGTGAGCTGGGAAAGTGCATTGCTGGGAAAGGTAAGTGTGGTTGGACATTGATCCTGTCTCTGGGATGGGAACATTTAAATTTTATTTAAAGAGCTGTGTGAAGTTCTAAGGAAGCTTTTGGGGACACTTTTTGGGATGGCAGCACTTGGAATATGCGTGTTCCCACAGCAGTATCTTGAACCATAGGCATTATATGTAATCCTGAGCCTACTCCTGTCATTAGTTTTTGTGCTTTTTCGAGAACGTGGATGTAACATTATGCAGATATCATTTGTCTGCTTAACTCCTGACTCTGCTTATTTTGTAAGGGTCTGTGAAGAATTTATATATTTAACTAAAGTACATGAATGGAAGATTTTAACTAGTCTTAATAAAATGGTTGAAACAATTTTGAAAGATTTGTCTGTTTTCTCTAATTTTCTGAAAATGACTTTGGAACAGTGTGTGTTCCAGTTTTTATACTATTTTTATAAATAGGTGTAAAATGTAAACAAAGAGAGCACCCTGAATAAGACCCTGACAGTTTTGCAAACACTTCTGTAGATGTACAGGAGCTGTGAGTTGTTCTGCTATGAGCAGCTCACTGATTTCAGTTGTAAGGAGAATCGTGTTTGTATTCTTAATGGTCAGGCCTCAGTGATTTATGAATAAGTATTTTGAAATACAATCTATTACAGATCTTCCCGAGGGTGCAGTGAAAGGCCTTTGCAAGCTCTTCTGCCTTACTTTGCATCGATACCGGTAAGTAAATTATGTAGAAAGGCTGGTGTAATTAATCTGTGAGTATCTACTTATTTATTAATTAAGCTTGTACAAAGCATCTTGAAATGTTAGCGTGCAGTGTCACATAGATGTGTGAGCCACTGCTGTCTAGTGGCTAGACTCTTGAGTTAGGCTCCACATTAAAAGTTTCATGACACCTTGTGTTTCACTTTTAATTTCAAAATTAAAGCTTGTGCATTGTGGTTCAGTTCGCAGGAATGAATGACAGTGTCCTTGCAAAGCAAACCAAGACATGGGAGAACACTTTTAGATTTAAATTGTGGTTGTCTGTAAATAAAGTTTTCAGAACTTGTACTTTTTCCTGAAGCTCACTTAAGTGTCTTGATACAACTTCTGTCAGCAAAGCTAGGGAATGGAGCTTGCTGTCAAAAATGTAAATGATAAGAAAACTTCTTCACTCTGGGAACAACAAGGATAAAATAACTATTAGCTAGGCTGCTGAAAGGATAAAACAGCCCTTCGTATGGTTTGAGTGGAGCAGTTTGAGAAATGTTGGCAGGATTTATAATGTTTACAGGGTTGTATTTTAATTTTTTTTCCTTGAATCCCTGCTAGCGACGCAGCATCCCGCAGAGCCCTGCAGCTGGCGCTTCAGCAGCTCGCCGAATCCCAGCCAGAGGCAACAGCAAAAAACCTTCTGCAGTCGCTTCAGTCCTCAGGAATCAGCAGCAAGGCTGGAGTTCCCAGGTGCGGCACAATGTGCTGCGTGTGCAGCTTGTTCTGGTTCTGAGCTGCTAATAGTTGGTCTTTTGCACTCAAAATCATTCTTCTGATGCTTCCTGGGGGTGAAAGTTAGAGATGAAGTTATTGATGATATTTGAATTTTACTGTTTTACCTCTTTCACATCTTTGGTGAAAGCTGAAGTGTTTTCTTGGTATCACTGCTGTTTACAGGGGCCAGAGTTATGGTTCTTTTTGTTCAAGGCTGGGGCTATCACTCTTTTATCAAGAAGTGATCACCAAAACCACCAAAATGGGAAGGGGAATTTCCTATTCTGTCTGATTTTCGGCTGCTGGCTTCAAAAACGTATTACAGATATATGAATATACAATGAAATTTCAGGTTCAGGTGAAAGGTGGTAGTGTAGCATCTGGAAGTGCTGGCTAGGGACTGGGCCCACAAGGTAACTTAGGGTTTTGTTCAGTTTCTTGTCTGGTATGCACCCCAGAACACCCTTCTGTGACTCTTCCATCCAACCTCTTTGCCTTGTGGCTAAACTGGAGAGTAGCTTTTACAAAAATATGTAATTTTGATTTGAAGGTTTGCAGTGATATAATATTTACTCTTCTGGTTACTCTGTTGCAATGTCTGGCTATTTTAGAGACTTTCATGATGTCCTTGTGCATAAGGACACTACCACATTATTTCATTTTGAGAGAGATTAGAGGCATCAGGATCTTCAGGGAGCAAAGAGACGGGATCTATTACTTGAAGTAGTGGAAGGAGGTAAGAGGTAGCCTAAGTCAGAGCTGAGAGGTGTGCCAGGAGGGAATGTAAGCTGAGAAATGTTTTGGCGATCAATGTTGTGAAACTCTTGACAGTAAAGAGGCGCAGCAGATGAGCAGTCTTGAATCACTTTTTGGACAGTCTCTGCTGGCAAAGTATTTAACTTTTATTTTTATACTGCCAATGGAGGGATCCAGAAAAGGTCTGTCTTGAGTTAAGGTTTCTCATTCCCAGCAGGTGAGATTTAGCTTTCTTTGTGCCATTGAGCAGATTCTGAGTGTTAAACAAAAGTTGAAACACAATAAGCAAAACTCATTATAGCTTACTGGTGCTAGTTGTTTGCTTTAAAAACTGGGACTTTAATTCTATTTTTCTATGATAAAGTTGCCCCATTTTAGGAGTGTTCTGGCTTGGGCACAAACAAGCTCATTCTGCACTAGTGGGAGTGACTTACATAATGGGAGCTGTTGATTCACTTGCTTTTCTCACTTCTATGACAGTAAGAGCAGTGGGTCTGCAGCTCTGCTGGCGCTCTCCTGGACATGCCTCCTTGTACGTGCAGTCTTTCCAACACCTGACAAGAGACAGGGAGAAACATGGAAAAAGCTGGTAAGTTCTCTTTGGTTTACAGAAATATCCCTTTGGAGATAGAGACTCAAGTACTCCTGTAAGCTGCTGAAACACTGCAAATAAGTCTCAGTGTGACTAATAATGTCATACTAAAATGCAAGACTTTTACTTTCCTATTAACTGTGATGATCTTTTATTCTTCCTGATGTATTTTAAACTCTCCTGATGTATTTTAACCTGAGCTGGAAAAGGCAGGAGGTGTATAAAGAATGAGAGTGATAGTGTTGTATCTGAGTAGGCTTGCTGTGGGTACTGTGATATATACACTAGTGTTTTGAGACTAGGTGTTGTAGTGCAGCCTTCAAAGTCTAGTTTGCAGCGTGTCCTTCTGCACTTCTTTAAGGTAGTTGCTCGTGTATTCTGTTTTATGGTGTTAAATAGCTCTTGCTTTCCTTTTGCTTACTTTAATGATCTGTCTCTGGAACTTTGTTCATAGCACTTTGGAATATGGTTGACTTATATTTTTAAGAAGAGATGTAACTTGATTATAAAATGTTGTTTTGTAAGTCATGGTTTCCAAACTGTTATAAGTGGTTCTTCAAAATGCTATGAATGGGATGGAAGCAATGGCAGCTCCTGATTTGGCCTGTTTGAACGAACTTACCTGAGCAAGCTAAGGACTTCTGTCTAGGGAGTTTCAGCTGATCACTGGCATCTGACACTTAGCTGGTATGAGATGACTGTCTTGAGAAGCTTGTTTGAAGCATGTCTTTCTCTTGGCAGGTGGAGGTTCAGTGTTTGCTCCTGTTAGAAGTCCTGGGAGGTTCTCATAAGCATGCAGTGGATGGGGCAGTGAAGAAATTGAACAGGCTGTGGAAAGAGGTGATGTATAACTGTGTTAGTTAAGTGACCTTATTTCTTGGTTTGGTTGTGTTAACATTTCTAGGTTTTTTTTTTTTTTTTTTTTTTTTTTTTTCTCCTTTTTCAGAACCAGGATCTGGTGGATGAGTACCTGTCTGTCATTCTTAGTCTGGAGCCAAACCAGAGCTATGCTGCAATGCTGGGACTTGTGGTGCAGTTTTGCACAGCCCAAAAAGAGGTGGATATTATTAAACGTCACAAGGTAAATCTGCAGTACTGCTTCCTTCTTTTTTTCTTTTCTGTTCTTTTTCTTTCTTTTCTGATAAGTAGCCTTGCATTTCATGAAGGGGTGCAGACAGATATTTCAGTGAGGGTGGTGCTTTACACCTGCTTCTGGTTTCATTATCTATCAGTTTGATAGTAATACGCTTGTGGTAAAAAGAGCTTGGTCAGTTTTAAGGGACATGTAGCTCTTTGCTGTGGCCTGTGCATTTATGTAGCTGGCTAACACTTCAGCTTTCTGTCTCCTTCCTGGCTGTGGGAATGGAAGGCAGTAGCTAGCTCGCTGTGGGTTTTGTGTTGGGCTGGAGCATAGAGCAGAAAGTTGCTGATCTCTGCTGGACCTTCTCGCAGTAGAGTGGAAGCAAAGATCCTGCCTGGTGGATAGGGCTGTCTTCCAGAGGAAAGTGGGGTGGGAAGTCAAGGCTTCTAGGTGCTGCGCAGGGAGCTACATTTAGGTTATGACATGGCTCTAACTGGTGTGCTTTCTTCAGAGTGCTCTTCTGGATTTCTACATGAAGACCATCCTTATGAGCAAGACAAAGCCTCAGAAGCACTTGCTGGTGAGACATGGTTTTACGAACTGTTTATGCTTTTATCCACGTGCAGTGTCCGTTGCTGTACTGAGCGCTGTGTTGCCTTTGCAGGACAGCTGTTCCCCTCTTCTTCGATATGTATCTCACACTGAATTCAAGGATTTAGTTTTGCCAACTCTGCAGAAATCACTGCTACGGAGCCCTGAGAATGTAATAGAAAGTGAGTCTGTCATCTCCCTACATTGTTCTGTCTGGGAGTGGGAGCAGTTGTTCCTTAGAGTTTTGGAGCTGGGTGGAGCATATTCCCCTGAGCTACGCTTGGGGATACTCTCTATCTGTGAGCACAGGTGGCAGAATTGTCTGGCTTCTAAAGGGTAGCTATGAAGAAGCAACATTTGTGGTATGAACCCAAGTGTCTGGGTATGTGGTAGCTAGTATTTGCGCAGAGGACAGAATTTCACAGTTGACTGCTAAGAATAATACTGAATTAATGTGTTGATTGGCCATTCATTTCAGTGTCTTTTATTTCTGCATCTTTACTGGTCTTGATGCTCTTGATGTGGACTGTGGGGAAGGATGTATTAAAATGCTGAAAGCAATTCCTTAACAAAATGTAATATGCCTAATATCTCCTATGTCTTCAGCAATCTCCTGCTTACTCGTCTCTGTGAACCTGGACCTTAGCCAGTATGCTCTAGACATTGTGAAAGGACTGGCCAGTAAGTACCATGACTTATGGAGAGAATGATGAATTGATAATAAGATCTTCTACAGCGTTCTGTATGTACCCCTACTGACTTGAAGAGGCTTTTATTCTAGATGGGAGGAGGATGATGCTGTAACTGGGAACTGGAACGTTTCATGTAACATTCCAGCAGCTGAGTCGCGCCACGTGTAAAGATATTTCCTTGCTGATTGTATGCAGTTAGTCACAGGGAGCTGTGCATCATTTTCTAGGTCATCTGAAATCCAACAGTGTGCAGCTGATGGATGAAGCAGTTGTGGCATTAAAGAACTTGGCTCGACAATGCAGCGATCCTTCAGCTGTGGAGTCACTGGGCAGACATCTTTTTGCCATCCTAGGGGGTGAGTAAATTGTAGGCTGAGCAGTGGTGGTGAAGTTTAAGGGTTTGCTGGCTTCAAGGAGTTTTTTGTATTGTGTCTTCTGTTGTCTTTAACTGAGGGGCAGCTCAGTCTGGATTGGGCAAGCTTTTGTGCATTAGAGAAGATTCTTGAAGTAGTACGTTATCATCATCTGCTTGTCTGTAATTGTGGCCCACTTTTTTCTGTTTGACAGGCTCGGAGGGGAAATTAACAGTTGTTGCTCAGAAGATGAGTGTCCTTTCAGGTGAGGAACCTACAGGAAAACTTATTTCTTTGTGGAGCAAATGTAGCAGAAGGTTGAATAGAAGGGGTATGTATTTGAGCCTTTAGGTTTCCTTGTCTGGTCATTCTGATCTGGCTGTGTGTAAGCAGATGTAGACAGCTGGATATTGCAAGCAAGTTGTTGACATATTCTTGAGTGAGGAGAGAGGTGTGTGCAGAGATTGAAGCATGAAGAGTCATTCCTATCCTGTGTTGGTTTTAGATTTAGCTGGAAGTGTTGATACTTAGGAAAATAATGAGAAAAGTCTGTCTTTTCAGGTATTGGCAGCCTCAGTTACCACGTGGTTTCTGGATCCTCTAGCCAAACTTTGTCTGGAACTGTGGCAGAGCTTTTCATCCCTTTCCTTCAACAAGAAGGTAAGGCCTATTGCCTCTTTTTTCTGCATTTATTAAGCTGCCTTCCTCTTGAGTAGGACTTTCATATGGTTTGTTATTTAGGATAAACCTTGATTCTTGCCTGTTGTGTTATAAAATCCATTGCCCTGTCTCAGTGAGCAGCCCTTCCTCCCTGCTGCCTTGTTACCTGTCCTCTGTTTTATGCATTCCCATGTTTTATGCATTTGCTGTATTTATGCGAGTTCTGTGTTACTTCCTAGTTCATGAAGGCACATTGGTTCATGCAGTCTCTGTCCTGGCTCTTTGGTGTGTTCGGTTCACCACAGAAGTTCCTAAGAAGCTAGTAGAATGGCTAAAGAAAGCCTTCAGCCTTAAAACCTCCACTTCGGCTGTGAGACATGCATACCTGCACTGCATGCTAGCCTCTTTCAAAGGTAAAACTTCCAGCTATGAATAACTGACTGTGTGTCTTAAGAGCAATTGCCTGTCTTCTTGATACAAGTGGATAACTACAGAACAATGACAGAATAGGAAAGATTTTGTGAGGCAATACTCAGTCTCCTTTTGAGATTTGATCAATCCGATGCCTAAATAAAATACATATGAGATCTTCTTTACTTACTAATGCAGCGTGAATCTAGAAGAAAATACGTGTCTGCTTAGGAGATTAGTGACTACTATATAGATGCAACAATTTGCCATTATTTTCTCAAAAAAGACAAAACAAAGTTGTATTTCTACATTTTTATATATATTGTAGCCATCAGGAATTTCTGTGTTATCACGGAGGTGAAGAATAAATAGGAAAACTAGTTTGGTATCTCAGAAGATTGGTCCTTTTAGAAAGATCAGTATGACAAATATGAAGTTGGTCATGCCTGACAGAAGGAGAGTACATGTGAGTGATATATGTAGCTGTTTAAAGGATTAGGGCTGAAGGCATTTATATTCCAAAGAATCTCACTCATCACTGGAGCTCTTGACTTCCACTGCTTTGACCCACCTCAACACTCCACTGGGTGGAATATCAGGTGGATAGAGGGCTTTTAACTTCTGCAGATGTACAATTAAACACTACGTGCAAACGTTTTAACTTACAAAGCTACAAGATCTATTTTTTTTTTTTTTAATTTCTGTATGAGGCTTTTCTTGTGGAAATTTTGGGAATGCCTAACTCAGTTTTCCTGGAATTGCAAGTCAGTTGGATTCCTTGACTTCTGGAGGTTTGAAGTGGAACAGATGGTTGTAACTTCCAGGGCTGGTACTTTGGCCCGTTTAGGGAAACAGGGTCTTTGAAGTGCGAGTTACTGTGTGGTTTGAACCAATATTTAACCTAACTGATACATAACCTAGCACTGTCTTTTGCTCCTCGTAGACAGAACCTCAGGTTGAGTTGGGAATATTTGTTTGTGAGGAAAGCTTTAAAGTGGTTATCACCTTTACTGTTGAGGTTTAATTATAGCAGTGATGGACAAGTGGTTTGTTTGGGAGAATCAGGATCTTCCCAGTGTCTGGGTTGTTTCCCTGCCTCATGATAAGAGAACTGTCATTATCTTCCTGTGTGAAGCGTGAAGGACAATGTTCTTTTGTAACTGGTCTTTCTGTCTCCTCAGGTGACACCTTGTTACAGGGAATGGATTTACTGCCAATGCTGATCCAGACAATAGAAAAAGCAGCATCTCAGAGCACTCAGGTTCCCATGGTAGCAGAAGGCGTTGCTGCAGCTTTGCTGGTCTGCAGGATGTCTGTAACTGAGGGACAGACAGGTAAGGTCACAAAACACCCAGAAAAATCCAGTGTGAATGTGTTCTGAGGGTTAATATGTTTTCTTCACAATATGTATGAGACACTATTCCTTAGTCTGAATATTGATAGAGACCTATGAAAGATTTATTCCGACTTCGTCTGATTGAAGAAGAGAATTCTTAGTTTTACCTAGCTTTGGAAATTCCAGCTTCCATTTGCTTAGGGCAGTATTCCTCCTCATTCTGACAGGAAGAAAAAAAAAATGACCCAGACCATAAATGCCAGTAGTTTACTGAGACATTAACAGTATTTCCTCATTTGTGATTTCTGTAGTAATTTTGCAAACCATCTTTGGAAAACAGCAGGTCTGGAATCTGTTTTCTGTTAAAATGTATTACAAGGGATTGTCCAAATTCATACACTTGTCAGAACAAATATATTTTTCAGCAGGTAGGTTTTGGGTATGCTGATGGTTCTGAATGAAAGAGCAGGGAGACTTTATAACTGAAGAAAAGTAGAGCTATAGAAACAGCATCAGGGATTTCAGGAGACAGAATCCTACTGTATTTATATATTCTGGTAAGTTTTGTCTTATTTTGAAACATTTTTGATGGACATATGTTCTTTTCTGGTCAGAGTCTAAGCTGAGTGGTTTCTGGCAGCTGATTCTGGATGAAAAAAAGCAAATTTTCACATCTGAGAAGTTCTTGCAGTCTGCATCAGAGGAAGGTAAATTGTCATTTATTGTATATCCAATTGCTGTTCAATTTTACTTAGTAATTACTTAGTACTTTTGAGACCTACTGTTGCTTGTTAGCCAAGGATCCAATTTCAGATTAAAATGAATGGACTGCTCTTTCAGAAGTGCATCTGGAATAATTATTATCTACATTTAATGTGCGTTAATATATCTCTAATGAAATAGAGCTGTTAAATATTCATTACTCCAAATCTTTATATTCTGTAAAAGCTTTTTGAAGGCAAAAAGTATCTGTGTGGTTTCCCATTTTGTCAGTAGATTGATGCAACCAATCTAAGGGATGGGGGAAGCCTGAAATTGGTAAGAGGATGAGAGTAAAAGTGATATGAATGTTGTTACTGGTTGTGTAAGTAGAAGTGCCCAGCTGATGTAGGTAACATTCCTAAACTATCCAATGCCTAGAACATTGGAAGTCCCTTGTACTATATGTCACAGGGATATAATCCACCTCATGTTTCAGGTGCTTTCTGTTTTCAGGTGCTATTATGATAGGGATGCACATTGATAACATAAAACAAAAGACGTAATGAGGGCTGAAGCTCAGAGATGGTGCAAGCTGAAATACCAAGACTACCATTCCATAGCATTGTGCACTTCTTTAGGAATCCAGTGCATGTTTTAACGTCAATGAAGATATTCCTGAGCACTGTTGCAATTAACAGTATTTATGCCAACTGAACGTAGTATTTATAGTTTGGGTTGCTATGTTGACTAAGATATAAATAGTTCACACATACTGGTCAAGGAAATCCTGTTTGAATCCAACTAATAGTGTTTCTGTTAGTTCATGATGCCACCTCTGGCCTTGCCAGAACTGAGCTGGACTTATCTTTAGCTATATAGAAAAATATGTAGAAGCCCATTTTGGACAGCTATTTCAGTGGATCCTGCTTACTGTGTGTTTGTTTGTTTGTTCGTTCTTAGGTTAAAAAAAAAGTCAGTCTCCATGTGAAATCTCATGCTGTTTTAATTCTTTATCTTTCCCCAGTAATGTGCACAGTATTACAGTTGACAGAGCGTCTCCTTTTGGATCATGCACAACGGCTCCCTGAAAGTAAAGTTCAGTACGTAAAATGCATTCACTGTGTCTAATCTGTGCCCAACACCTGAGTGTTTATGCAGGCTATGGAAGGGTTGGTCCTGGGACTTTTTACAAAATGTTGAACTCCTTATATTTTTGTGTCTATTAGTTTGTAGAGCTAACTTCCATAAAAAACCTGTTTATTTCTCTATTTTTCAGGCAGTATCACCGTGCCCTCATTGCAGTACTGATGAGTCGGAGCTGGCATGTTCGAAAACAGGCCCATCAAACTGTTAAGAAACTTTTGTCCTCTCTTGGAGGGTACAAACTAGCCTATGGGCTCTTGGAGGAGCTGAAAGCAGTTCTCAGTTCTCATAAGGTAAGAAACCTAGTTCCTACCTAGGAAGTTGCTCACCTGCTGCACATCAGCTCCCTTCTTTAGCTTTGCTGTTAATATTGACATATGGAGCAACATAAAAAAAAAAAAAAGAAAAAGAAAAAAAAAACTTCTGTCTTTGTGATCCTCTGGAAAGCCAACTTGTTACTAGACTGTTGCATATTGTTATGTCAGTGTCCCTGACATTTGAGTCTGCTGAGTGTTTCCTACGTGCACAGAAGCCATACTATTCCAAATCATTCAAGGAGGAAGCTGTAGTTTTCTTTGTCCTTCTATTGTGTTAATCCAAATTTAATCTCCAATGGAAGCCTAAGTGCTTAATTCTCAGTATTGTAGTTCTTTGGCCCTGGATAATAGCTCAGGCTGTCTACCTAAAGCATGTGACAGAAATAATTCAGTAACAACTAGTATCAAAAATAAAAAGAGATATATAAAATAATGGAAATGATAACCACTCTGCTATGGCACGTGTTGCTTAACGAGCACTGTGTCAACTTGCAGAACAGATTAAACTACATTAAATATCAAGGGTGAGCCTTTCTAAGCAGTCTTCCCATGTCAAAAATGTATTTGGAATAAAATAGGTTTTGCAAAGATGTTGGAGAAAGAAAGCATGTAGAATTTGGGCATAATGTTCAAGCCAAATGATTCAACCTTTTCCAAAATCCTCTTTGCCAAAAATGATCAATTTGGTTTTAGTTTACGTCTGCTGGCCAAATCTAGTATTGTCCTCCATTTTCAGCCTTCCTGTCACTATCATCTGTGTGTTTCTTTTCTATTATCCTTTATCCCTTCTTTCCTCAGAAAACTTCAGGTTTTACTACTCTGAGGGATTTGATTGTTGGCAGTTGGTAGTGTTACCGTAAGGAAGTGTTGTCAGTAGTAAGGTTTGCTCAGGAACGTTTGCTGTGATTTGTTAATGGCAAATTGTCCATACTCAGGTTTTGCCTCACGAGCTCCTGGTGACAGAGTCAGGAGAGTTGTCTGAGCTGGGAAAAGCGTATATCCCTCCTCGTGTCCTCCGTGAAGCACTGTGTGTCATCTCAAGTGTGGCAGGACAGGGTGTGGACTCTTCTGAGACAGAAAAACTGGCTCTGGAGATGCTGCTGGTGAGCCATCACCCATCTATTGGTAGGTGTTGGGATAAGACCACTCTTCTGACCAATATATGTTTGATTTTTTGTTTCATTGTATTAGCAATCTGCTTTGTACTTATTTGACCCATTTATTCTTCATGCTAGTGGCAGTACAGCCGGGTCTTTGGCCAACCCTCCTCATTAAGATGAAGATAGATCCTAAAGACTTTGTTACCAAACACCTGAATGACATATTACCTAGAATCACTGCCCATACTTCAGAGAACCAGGTAATAAATTGCATTTTTTTCTGTTCATTTTGAGATGCTTTGGAACAAAAATGTTTTCTTGAAAGGGGAGATTAAGTATTAAATAGTCTATGAGGAATGAGATCTGTCTAGAAGAGTGGGAAAAGCACAGGTTCAAAGAGAACATCTCTGAATTCTATGATTCTATGATTCTATGAAGGAAAGGAGCTGGGGTTTGAGAGAAGAATGTGTACCAGCAATTGACTAGAGTTCTTGATAAAATTTTGGTGCTCAGTGGACAGGGGTTTATTGATGCTTGTTATGAGAAAGTTAATGCTTTCAAAGAATTGCCTCAACAGGGCATACTTTTTGAGACTACTTTAAGGAATACTAATCACAGTAGTTTGTTTTCCTTGTGTTTTCTTGCTAGTCATCCATGAATGCAGTAGGATCTCTCTCTCTACTGTCACCTGGCAGAGTGCTCCCACAGCTCATCAGTACCATCTCAGCATCTCTGCAGAATCCAGCTCTCTGCCAGGTTACTCGAGAGGAATACGGCATCATGAAGACTCCAGAGGGAGAACTCTATGACAAGTCTATAATACAGAGGTAAGACTGTAACTTCTTACTAAGGTCCCTGAACCTGGGGACTGATTCCGGTGGACTTGCAGCCAGTAGGTATCTGGGCTTGTCAGATGCTGTCTGAATCCTAGATTTGTATTTCTGGATCTAGTCGTGACTAGTGCTGATTCTTCCTCTACTTTTCTTTCTCAGTGCTCAGCAGGATAGTATGAAAAAGGCTAATATGAAGAGGGAGAATAAAGCTTATTCTTTTAAAGAACAGATCATTGAGCTGGAGCTGAAGGAGGTGAGTTGGTGGGAACAAGAAAGCTAGTGCTGATGTTTCTGGCACTAGAGTATCTCACCTATTTTATTATGTCATATGATCTTAATAATTCCCAGTTAATGATGTCTGTGGCCTTCTCTTGCAGGAGATAAAGAAGAAGAAAGGAATAAAGGATGAGGTACAACTGACTAGCAAGCAAAAGGAACTGATGCATGCGCAGTTGGAAAAGGAGTCTCAGATCAGAAAACGGCTAAAGGAGGTAAATTTTGGGGACCATCTTTGCAACCATGCAGCTATCATGAGCAAGTAATTTTGATAAAAAGATTCTGGAATAACAGAATAATCTGTTTCTTTCATTAGAAATTGGCTTTAAAGAGTTTTATTTCCCTCCTACCTAGTGCTAACCCTTGGAATTGTTTCTCTTGCAGCTTGATAGTGAACTGGAAACAGCCTTAGGCCTCCTGGACGCTGTTATAAAGAGAAAGCCTCCTGGTCTAACTCAGTACATCCCGGGTCTCGTCGGTTCTTTCTTGCCACTTCTAAGATCCCCATTGGCTGCTCCAAGAATTAAGGATCCTTTTATTTCTCTAGCTTCCTGCGTTATGCCTGCTCGACTGAAAACCTTTGGTTAGTGTTGGTGGTTACTATTCGAGGATAGGATGTCTTTTTTATGTCAGAGTGGCTAAAATCCTTGTTCTCATTGTGATGGGTTCTCAGTGGAGGCTTGTCAGTGGAGCTGGGAGAGTGTGAGTGCTTGTTTCAAGACTGGCCAGCCCAGGTTGACTTGGAATTAGCTGCTACAAGTGATGGTAGTGGTGACTGCAAAGTGACATGGGCAGTGGAAACTTCAGTGGGTTGTCAGAAGCCAGCTGAGGGGCTTACCTCTGATAAGTCCACACTGTAGTGTCATTGCTACAGTTGCTGCCTCCTCCAACAAGAGGGAAATCTGTGCTTGATGGGCTCATTCATCACCATGACTGGGTTAAAGTCCTTAGAGAAGCTTGGAAGCATTGAAATTTCCTGATAACATTTCTTGTTTTGCAACAGTTTGCTTCTTGTTGGAGATGCAAATAGAATAGTGTTAATTTAGCAGACTTTGTAACTTGGGAATGAAGATGTTTCCTATGAGACTCAGACTCTGTGCTGTGTTTTCTCCCCTGCCTCTCTGCAGCCTGGGACATGTCCCAGAGCTCTCTCTTGATGCTTTGGTCTGTATTTCTGGGGATTTATTTTCTCCAGAAATTTCTGGGTCAGTCCCCTCAAGAATTCTTTATTCTCTCGTGATAGGTACTTTAGTGAGCCATGTGACCTTGCGCCTGATGAAACCAGAATGTGAATTAGATGAATCCTGGTGCCAAGAAGAGTTGCCTACTGCAATTAACAGAGTTGTTAGTTTGCTGCATGCCCACACAATCCCTAGCCGGATGGGCAAGGGAGAGCCAGGTAAAAACTACTGTCGGTTTTATTCCCTCCACTTACCTCTCGGCTTCCTCAGTAAGCTTTCTTTTGCAGTGGCAGTAGTGGAAATGATGTTTTAAGTGCTGTGAGTTTGGAAACATTTTTTCTTTCTTTAAATGGTACACAATAATAACAGTAAGGAAGTTAAAGTTCATTTTTGCTGAAGACAGTTCTTACCTTTCACCACCACTTAGCATAAGTGATTCAGTGACACTGAGTGGTAAGACAAAATAATTGCTTCTTATCTGGGATCTCAGCAGTGAAATGCCCATGGCCTCTACTTGTTTGGTATCCAGTGCTGCAGTTCATTAATATTTTATTCTAACATAGTTGTAGAATCAGCAGTTCTTTCCCACTCTGTAACACTAAGGCATTTTTAAAATGCAGGAACATGATCTGGGTTTAAATGAACTTTTTATTTCTTTTTCTTTTTTCTTTTCCTCTGTTCATTGGTTTTGTTTTAATCTGGATCTCTTCTGGATCTGCTTCAAAAAATGGGCTGCCACCACAAAGAAGAGAATAGTACAGAAGCGTCTGCTTCTTTTGATGTCAGTGGTGGGTTAGGTTGACTCAAAGTGTGTGAGGTACTGTGGCGATAGGGGTCCAGACTTCAGATTTGTTTATCAGCTAGCTTAGTTAAAAAGTGATGTGGCAGATGGTTTATATTTCTTAAAAGGAAATTTAGGATTCCATGTGGTCTGTTATCCTAGCAATTCAGTTCTTTCCATACCTTTCTGTCGCCTCCAAGTGCATTTCTGATTGTGGCACAAGTATACCTGTATTCTACACAGTTGAGTAGTAGCAATTGGTCATGCCGGTTCAGTGTTGAACACTTCGGTGATGATTCCATGGCTCCATTGTCATTTATTTTTCATAGGAATTGCACACGTGTTAACATTTAAATTCTTTCCCCAAAGTTATGAAAAGTTATAAAGAAGGAACTAGAAAGAATTATTTTCACTCCTTTGCCTTCAAGATTTTGTATGATACTTATTTAAATGAATGTTTTAATTTGTTCACTTGTTCACTGCAAGAGAAAGGAAGTAAGACTTTTTGGGGGACAAGTCATGCTATATTCGCAGGTGTTTTTTTCCTAGTTTTTAAAATTCTGAAAGACTGGAAAGTTTTACAGATACTGAGTCCTTAAGTTCAAAGAGAAATATCTTATATGTGGGATGGAGAGGTTTTCACTAAAACTCTGCACAGTAAATACTGAGAAGCTCACAGTGTGTTTGGGATTTGATATTTCTCCCTTGAACTACTTTTGTGGTATCCGTGCCCTACATAAGCTGACTAATACTGCAGTATTGTATCTGCAGTGCTCTTCATCTGCATCTTGGAAATTTAGAATCGGGCATGCACTGTCAGCATAGAGAGGGTGCTGAAAGTGAATGTTTTCCCTAGATATGTAGTACCTGAGTTTTAACCATATAGAAAAAATGGCTCCAACTAGAGTCCATGGGCATATATTAAAGAAGACATTTTAGTACCTAACCATAAATATAGTTGAGTTGTAAGGAAGTAATGTTGACAATTTAGCTTGAAGACAAAAAGAACATTTTTTTTTTTCCTTTTTATAGTTTTTATATTTTGTTCAGTGTTTTTACTTTGGACTAACCAGAAGATATTTGTTGTGTTCCTTAGCAAAGGCCTGCAAAAGGGAAGGATCAAATTGTTTAATAACAGGAATCCAAAAGCTCTGGTTCTTTCAAAGGAGTGGAGATGCATTTAGATTTTTAGCACCTTTTTCTTTTTGAGCCTCCCACCAGAATTAGCAGAACCACTGTTAATTTTGCCTCCACTAATAAGGGGCAAAGTGAGGCAGGCTGCACACTGCTTTGAAGAGGCTAAACGCTGGCTATAGGGGTTCAGTCCCAATACTCAGGAGGCAATGTCACTTGTGCTGTGTGAGCACATAGAAATACTTTGAGTTGCTTATTGTGATTTTTTTTTTTTTTATTTTTTTTAATAAGGCTGAACTTGTCCATGTCCCTTAGGAGCTACCAAAGTATAAATTTTACCCCAGCCAATATTGTAAAACAAAGATGTGACAATTTCAGCTGTACTCACAGGTTTGTTTTTCCTTTTTGCAGGTGCTGCCCCACTATCAGCTCCAGCATTTTCCATACTCTTCCCTCTCCTAAAGACTGTTCTGACTGAGACACCCTATGACAGTGAAGAGAAGGAGGAGTTTCTAGTCAAGATTCTGCAGGTCCTCTTGGTCCATGCTCAGCTGAGGTCCTTGGCAAAAGGCCAGTCCTTGCTGGTGGATGAGGTCAGTGAGAGCTATAGGGAGAAGAAGACATCCCTAAACAGATGAGGGATGAGCAAGGTGTGGGTTATCAGTGTTTGTGCGCTTCAGCAAACAAAAATTTTCAAGAACAAGCATAAGCTGTTGAGTTTTCATACAGTTGAGATTATTACTCAGTGCATTTGTAGATACCACTTATGCAGTGTTCCCATCTCTTCTCTTCTGTCTTTTTTTTTTTTTTATATCCTTTATCTTTTATGTCCCTATTACCAGGCAGTGAATTTGGAGAGATTTGTTCTGACCTTGCCAGCATACATCAGTATGATAGTGGGTTGTAACAAGGACCTGACATGTTTTCCAACATGTCTTGGCTGGTTCCTTTGGTCTGTATACAGCACGGAACTAGTGCTGCCTATCAGCAAATTGATACTTCACTATTTATAAGCTTTTCCATTAACCTTCAGAAATTCCAAAGCGATATACTGTGCTAACTTTCCTTTCAAAGAATTTCATGGTTTGTCTTTTATTTTGAAATACTGGATTGTCAGGTTGCCTATCGTGATTCCAATATTCCTTCATATGGAGGCAAATTAGTTCATATAATAAATATGTAGTTAGACAAAGCAGATTCATGCTGCAATTCAGAGTTAAAATGTAAGATTTTTTTTTTTTCCTACAGTTGATTTTTGTGTTACTTTCCTGTCCCACCTTAAGTTTTGGGTTTGTTTTTAAACTAGGGAGTGTCACAGGCAAGGTACTTTGGAGCTTCAAGGCAAAAGACTTTATTTCCCTTCTTCCCTCTCCCTGCTTTCAGAATGGCCCTGAGTTGCTACCCCGGAGGGATATGCTGCTTCTGCTGACCAGGGTGATTTCAATGGGATCTCCACGGTTACAGGTGAGTCCTCAGCTTCATAACACAGTCAGGATTCTGCCTAAATTTTATCGTCATTTGACCTAGGGAAATGTACTCTCTAGTTTAAGTTTGTTAGCCTGGTGGTTAATATGTTATTGTCTTCTACATTTATGTTTTTTTTTTGAGATGTATGAAATGCATATTATATCTTTTCTTATGGGTTTTATTGCACTAAGCATATTCTTTAATTTTCCACAAGCAACATTATTTTCCTCTTCTAAGACCTTTTCCGCTTCTTAAGACCTTCTTTCAAAATCAGCGATAGCTTCCTTGAGTGACCAGCAGCAAAGCTTGTCCTGGGAGATGAGAGAAAAATCAATAATAACAAAAAGGGAACTTAGCTGAACTTGTCAGTTTTTGTTTTCAGTGTGAGCCTACATACTTCTGTCAGAGTTTCTTTTTCTTGTAACAGTGCCCATGCCCATCCTGCACTTACTTCAATCAAGTGCAAAGAAGCAGACACCACGGTGGAATCTCTAATACTTCCCCACTGCATTTCAGGTTTTGGCTTCCAATGCGCTTATGACCCTGTGCACTAGCAGCAGTGGGGAGGATGGCTGTGCCTATGCAGAGCAGGAAGAGATTGATGTGTTACTTCAGGCCCTGCAATCTCCATGCATGAACGTTCGAGATGCAGCTCTCAGGGTAGGTGGGAATCATTCACGATTGCACCAGTTATTTATTTTTCCAGAGTGAATCTGGTTCAAAACTGATGGAGACCAGGCCAACTGTAATGCTACTCTTTGGGCAATGTGTCTGCAATAGGAAGTAGTAGTTACTGAACAGTAATTCTCCAGGTGTTCAGACCTTTATTGTTAAAGGATTTGTGTTAAATTTATCTTACACAAAGAAGCACTCTGGATCTAGCCATAACTCTGTGGTGTTAAAAACTCATATAACTGAGACAACTTGGCCACCCTGGTAATATGCTTCACAAGCAATCATGAGTTTTGACACTTGCAACCACGTGAAGTTTGCCTTGGCAAAAGTTTGAAATGTTTTTAAAGCATTTTTTTACTGAAAACAAGATACTTGCATTGATTTTCCTGTCCATCATTCCAGGGACTGATGGAGCT
>JAWLRI010000709.1:1420329-1440101 GCA_034781795.1 Crypturellus tataupa | reverse complement strand
TAAGTCTGCTTGTCGCAAGTGGTTGCAGTCACAAACTCGTGCTGTGTTTTATATCTTTTATTGATCATTGTTTTTCTTTAATCTGTTATGAGGATATGTATTAACCCCACTGTGGCTGTGTATGAGTTTTTATGATGAACTGTATTAGTCCTCAAGCAATGTATTAGCAATGACACCATTTTGCAGGTGGAAAACTGAAGCTCAGATTTATGCATTATGTGATACAAGAAGACTGGCAGAGCAGGGACTGGAGTCTAAGGCTTTAGCTTAGATCCCAAGTCTTAACTTAGGTTCTGAATTAGCACGCTCCTTACTTTTTACTGTGTTCTGCTAGAGGTATCATATACATCTGCAGTGTTTAAAAAATGGTATTGCTGGTATGGCTGTTCTCTCTCCAAGCATCCTTGGAAAAGGCATTCTGACGAAATTTTCCTCTTTGCAGAGGCCACCTCCAGTTTTAGATGCTCTGGGACGAGTGATATCTGAATCGCCACCCGACCAGTGGGAAGCAAGGTATAGTCATCTTGAGATTGATTTCATCACTTCCTGTGCATTCAAATGAGATGCTCCAGATTTTTATTCAAAGTTCAGATGGTGGAGAAATAAGGGAGTGTTCAAGGAACAAAATACATGTAGCTATATTGACTCTTGATTCTGTAGTTTCTTCTAGTAAAAAAAAAAATTTGTTTCCCTCAAGCAGCCTGGGTAGACCAAACTTAAATGCATTCAGTTCTGTCAAAACATTGGGGGATATCATCTCTGTTCTTCTGATAAGAACCAGACTGTCTAATTCTGTCATATCACACTGGATTCACTGCTCTGTGTGTGCAGCTGATAGTTTCAAGAGCAGCAGTCCCAATCTTAATGAAGTAGACAAATTTCAGTTTGGATAATTACTTTTTGTCTGCTTATATTCTCTCTAGAGGTTTAATTGGAGACATCTTGTTTGCTGCCTGTCTCAAGCTGATCTATTTAGAGCTCATGTGCCCTGTTGTGCAGTCGCTGTATTTCAAGGGTAAATGAAGTGATCCTGAGGGTCTGGCCTTGTGTTGGCCTGAGTATCTGTAATACTTAATCCTGATGGGAGTGCTTGCATAGCTGAAGGATTGCTGTCCTTTTGTGAACCTGCAGCAGAGTTGTGAAGTGAAATGCACGTCGCTTTGGCACTCTGCAGCCCTTTAGTTTGCCAGTGGGTCTCTGTCGATTTCTGGAATGTATTGTGATATGAGATGTGACCTCAAGCATGTGCTGTCAGAATTGGTTAAGCTGAGCTCCCTATCTGTACAGGTGTGGCATAGCCTTGGCCCTCAACAAGCTCTCACAGCATCTGGACAGCTCCCAGGTGAAGCCCCTTTTCCAGTTCTTCGTGCCAGATGCCCTGAACGATCGCAATGCTGAGGTTAGAAAGTGCATGTTAGATGCAGCTCTGTCAACACTCAACACTCATGGCAAGGTAAGTCTGAATGCTTCTCTAGTATTCTCATGAAGATACAGATGTTGTATTGTAACTCTGCTAGTTTTATTTCTTAGAGATTGCTGTTACTTGTAACAGCTGAAAATTCTCATCGAACAAGGGTTTCTTTGTGGTTAGGGTCATTCTATTAGTGTGGACTAAGTGTGATTCTTCCCTCTCTCTCTCTTTCTTTTTTTTTGTTAACAAAACACTCTGAATTAAGTTAGGTGGAGTTAAAATGAGGTAAAATTAGAGTAGTAAAATAAAATTAGACTCTAGATTTTCCTCCTGGGGAGGTGAAACTCTCCCTGGGCCTCTAGGGAAGCAAAACAGGAAAACTTACAGATCGTTGGTTTAAATAAACTGCAGTTCAACCAGAGTCCTTCAGAGAACTGAGGACCATCTTTATTCCTCACCACTAGACCTTCTCTAGCTGTGAGAGAAATACAGGGATGGAGACTGTTCAGCTTCTGACTTACTTCTCTGTGACAGTTCCTTCTTCTGGAAAGCCCTTTGTATTCCTGTTAACCTCAGTGTTTCTGTTGCTCTTTTCACTCCCCCACATATCTTAAAACTGTCCTTCTGACCCCTTCTTATAGATGATGAAAGCTACAGTATTTTCCTACTATTCAATCTTTCTTGCTTCTGACAAAACATTGTGTTGTCAGGTTTTGGGGATCTCATTTTTAAGAGCTAACTTTTCTCTAGCAGGAAGTAATTGTTGCCTGTGTAGATAGTGCAAGGTTTTATGTGATGTGACATATTAAATGAACTGTAAATACAGTTTGATTGTTCACTTTGTTGGCTCAGAGAAGAGCAAACAAGTCCACTGAGCATAGCAAATCTCATACTGAGTGGACACTAGTGGCAAGTTCTGTGATTTTGTTTTTCAGGACAGTGTTAACTCTCTCTTGCCAGTGTTCGAAGAATTCCTGAAAAATGCTCCTAATGATGCCAGTTATGATGCTGTCAGACAGAGCGTGGTCATTCTGATGGGTTCACTGGCAAAACATCTGGACAAGAGTGACCCTAAAGTGAAACCAATTGTTGGCAAACTGATAGCAGCCTTGTCCACACCATCTCAGCAGGTGAGTGAGGCCTTTATGTTCCATGCAGGGGCAGGTTAGTGCTGTGATACTTTTAGGGTTGTTGGTAGCTAATATTCTGTGGTCTGACAGCTAGTGGATTGTTTCACAGGTTCAAGAGTCAGTGGCAAGCTGCCTACCACCACTGGTGCCTGCAATTAAGGAGGACGCAGGAGGAATGATTCAGAAGCTAATGCAGCTGCTTTTGGAATCCGATAAATATGCTGAGCGCAAAGGTGCCGCGTATGGGCTGGCAGGGCTGGTGAAAGGCCTCGGCATCCTGTCCCTCAAACAGCAGGAGATGATGACTACTTTGACTGATGCTATCCAGGACAAGAAGAACTTCCGTCGACGAGAGGGTAAGAGACAAGAGTTTCTCCCTCCAAACACTTTACATCTCTCATATCTTCTACCAGTGTGGTTAGATCAAATGATACATGAACCACTGTGTGTGGTTTCCTGTATTTCCTTTACTCCTATTTATAGGCAGGGCAGTGGGGACTGTCTGAGTTGAAATCATTGATAATTATAGCCTGTTAAAACTGTTCCATTTGCTCTGTGTTGGAAGAGGCATTTCTGGTTCCAGGTCATGTGCTTGCTCCCTTCTCTTCTATCTTCACAGGCAGGTGTTGATAAGACGGCTCCTGCTGCTTGTGGGATGCCATGTATTTCAGTCCAGATTGGTCCAGTGGGTTTGTGAGAGGATTCTTGGGTTTTTTTTTTGTTTTTTTTTTTTTTTTTTGTGGTTTTTTTTTTTTTTTTTTTGGTATATTTTACTTTGCCTTTCTGTTTACCTGCTAGATACTTCCTGTCCTTATTTCTACATACCTAAGCTAGAATCCAGAGGACTGTCGCATATTTTTAATGCTGCTGGACCTCTAGTCCTTTCTAAGATCACAAACCCACAGTGCTACTCATGAATGTGAGAAAGCAAGACATTTTCAGCTGTGAAATTCAAGTGTTTTTGGCAAACTCTACAGATAATTGGCAGATGATAACTTCTCTTTCCATCCCTTATGTTTCTTTAGGGGCTCTGTTTGCCTTTGAGATGCTCTGCAACATGCTAGGGAAGCTCTTTGAGCCTTACGTGGTTCATGTGCTGCCCCACTTGCTGCTTTGTTTTGGAGATGGAAATCAGTATGTGCGAGAGGTAAGAGGCCCTGAATTTCCGAGACTATAATGTTGGGAGAAAGCAGTAATAGAATAGATGTGAAGACAATTTTTAACTACACGAGCTGAGAAGGTTTAAACAGTATAGCCTGGTAGAAACTGATCTTAGTAACAGAAAGCATTGTGCTTCATTGGCTGGTAGCTTGTAGCTACTTAGCTAGCTGTATCATATTTAATATGAAAGGTTTGTTCCTATTGAGTCTTTGAATGGGGAAAGAAAAACATGCTTTGTGATGCAGCTTGTAAATGTTGTCTGTTCCCCTTCAAGGCCGCAGATGACTGTGCAAAGGCAGTGATGAGCAACTTGAGTACTCATGGAGTGAAGCTGGTTTTGCCGTCACTTCTTGCAGCACTAGAAGAAGAATCTTGGAGAACCAAAGCTGGTAGGGACTGCTGCAGCTATGGATAGCCCGCAGCTCCTTGCACTGTCACTTCCCATGTTTATTCTGTACATTTAGCAGATGGCTACAATAGTTTGTCTCATAAAAGGATTGTGGACTTTACAGCATTTGACTTAACAATTGTGATTCTTGACACATTTGAGCAACTCCTTTTTTTTCCCCCACAAATTCAAGGGACGCTTGATAGTCCTCATCTATCTAGGAGTAATCAAGGTTTTCTTTTTCTCCCTTTTTCATTATATTAAAAATAAAACCATTTTAGTGGCTTAATGCATTTCAATCACTTGTGTTCTCTAACTGGTCAGACCACATTGAATTTGGATTTGAGGAGAATAGTGGTTGTCATCTGATGTCTCTTTAATGCTGTATGCTGCTTTAGATATATATATATTTATTTATATATTGCTTTTGTGTGCTTCATGCACAGGGTCAGTGGAACTACTGGGAGCTATGGCATACTGTGCTCCCAAACAGCTGTCATCTTGCTTGCCCAATATTGTACCAAAACTTACTGAAGTGCTCACCGATTCTCATGTGAAGGTGCAGAAAGCAGGTCAGCAAGCCCTCAGGCAGATTGGGTCTGTCATCAGGAATCCAGAAATCCTTGGTAAGAACTGTAGATGTTTAATGCCCAAGAACGGTCCTGACACGAGCATGTTTTATAATAACAAGTTTTATGCTCACTTTGTCTAAGGTTAAGTCTCAACTTCTAGTGAAACTACTTTTAGACCTATATAACATGAAAGCTTAACAACAAGCTGTCTGCTTCAAGGCTTTTTTAATGTCGTTTTCCATTTTATCAGCTAATGTCAATAGAATTTTCTCTGTTCTGAGCTACTGCTTGATTTAAGATGTAAAATCTCATGAGAGAATACCAGCCCACACTGACATACATATTTATGTACAAATAAAGTTTTTTTTTTTTTCTCCTTTAAAAAAAACAAACAAACATGCAGCAATTGCTCCAGTTCTGTTGGATGCCCTCACTGACCCCTCCCGGAAGACCCAGAAGTGTCTGCAGACCCTGCTGGACACCAAATTTGTCCATTTCATCGATGCTCCATCCTTAGCGCTTATCATGCCGATTGTCCAGAGAGCTTTTCAGGATCGTTCCACGGACACCAGGAAAATGGCTGCCCAGATCATTGGGAACATGTACTCCCTGACGGATCAGAAGGTACATGCCAAGAGAGCCCCATTCCTATACGCTGTATTCACTGTGATGAAGCTAATGTAGCAAGCGCTAGGGATAATTTATTTGCTTCTGGGATTTTGCTGTGAAGATAGACACCATTAGAATCCAGACAGCTTCTATAACTTAATGTATGTAAATTAACAGATAATGGCCATAATGACAGTGAAAATTTTCAGGTGTTTCAGACTGTCAGCTGTGCACTTTGCTCAACTAGTTATTATCAGACTTATCCCCCACAAAAGAGCTTGTCTTTTTTTTTACCATATGAGAAATACCTTAACAAGCAAAATTGCTACCAGCAAGCTACGAATCAGTAGCTTACAAAGGGATCCAGGGTTTGTGTGAAAAGTATGTGTAAAACCTCTACTGTAGTCTAAAGATCAGTTTAATTTTTGAGCTGATAGCTTCTATATTTAAACCTCATGTAAAGATAGGAGTGTTGGATTTTCCACAGACACAAAGTGATAAGTTAAGGATTAGCATCAAAAAGTCTTGCATGATCTGTACGATTTTGGTTCTTTGACTGTTTTCTGGGCTAGATTGACAGACCAATCAAGTGTCCCTATTTGCAGGATTGTGAAAGCAGTTGGATAAGCTTTCTGGTTGTTAATGATGATTGTTATTTAGCTTTCTTTTCCATTTGGAATCCAGTTCTTACTTGTTGGAATCCTTGTTTCAGGATTTGGCTCCTTACCTGCCGAGTGTCACTCCTGGACTGAAAGCATCTCTGTTGGATCCTGTGCCTGAAGTAAGTCTGTGGAAACACAGTTTGTCTTTCGGTGCAGTTATTTAGACTCTATTCTGACCTTCTGCAGCTCTATGATCAGGCTGGTGTGTCTCTGTCTCAACTTTGACTGGGTATTTTGCAAATCTTCTCTTTTAGGTGCGAACAGTGTCTGCAAAGGCGCTGGGAGCCATGGTGAAGGGCATGGGAGAGTCGTGCTTTGAGGACTTGTTGCCATGGCTGATGGAGACACTGACGTATGAGCAGAGCTCAGTGGATCGATCTGGTGCTGCTCAGGGTGAGGATGTTTCTCAATACTGACCTCAGACTGAGCTCCTGTTAGGTAAGATTATCCTGCTCTTTCTTTTGTTGCTTTGTAATATGTGCATTTTTTTTCCTCCAGGTCTGGCTGAAGTCATGGCTGGTTTAGGGGTAGAAAAGCTGGAGAAACTTATGCCAGAGATTGTAGCTACTGCCAGCAAAGTGGATATTGCTCCACATGTGCGGGATGGTTACATCATGATGTTCAATTACCTGCCCATTACCTTTGGAGACAAGTTCACTCCCTATGTTGGTCCCATCATCCCCTGTATCCTTAAGGTAGGTATCAGAGACCTGGAGAGTCTTACTCATTAAAGAAGAAAAAGAAACTTCTAGAGTATATTGAACACCATTTCCAATAACTGTGAGATTTGTAGTGGGTCATCCAGCATTGCTAGATAAAATACTATGTTAATTATATGAACTTACAATTAAAATGCTATATAGGTATTATATAAAAAAAACAAACATATTAAAAAAACCCCATAGAATTATATATATTGTTTTATTCTTCCGAAGTACTTGATACTCTCTTGATTGGATCACCAGTAATTTCTTGAGACCACCTCTGGGTATTTATAGTTCAATAGATCATTTACTTTTAAAGACTAGAGAGAAAATATCATTTCATTATCTTCCTGCTGTTCTTGTACATTGTGCTGGGCTAAAAAAAAACCCACAGCTTTCACAGACACTCTTTCTCTGCTCAGGCACTGGCAGATGAGAATGAGTTTGTGCGGGACACTGCCCTGCGTGCTGGCCAGAGAATCATAAGCATGTACGCGGAGACTGCCATTGCACTGCTGCTGCCACAGCTTGAGCAGGGCCTGTTTGATGACTTGTGGAGGATAAGGTAAGTGATAAGCCTGTAATCCATAGATATATCTCTTTCATGTTGGGAAATCCAGAGGGATTTGGACTCTGAGTTACTCTTCAAGCAAATGCACGTGTGAAGCAAAAGAGAACATGTTTCTTTGTGCTTGTTGGTTTAGTAGGATGCTGTATAGCACTGAGCCTGAGCAGCCCTGACGTCTGTGGATCAGGTTTCCCAGGAGCTGCAGAGCTCTCCTGCTAGTTTCGCATTCTGGTAGCGATTCTAAAAAGCACTTTCAAGGCAGTTGTTGTGACAGTATTTAGCCCTCACATGTTGTTTCTCATTTTCCAAACTGCTGAGTAGGTTGATGTTCTTCCGTGTGTGGAGATGTGCAGTGGAGTGCTCGCCACTCATAGCAGTTGCTCAAGAATTAGTTGTGCTAAAAGGCTTTAGTCAGTTGAGTGCTGATGAGTGCATTTATCGCATGCCTTTGGGTTGAGATGGGTATTGGCAATGGGTGAATGCTTGCAGTATAGACTGTCTTCTTCCTTTTTAGAGTCCAGGCTATTCCTTTATACACTGCTCTGGTATGAGAACTTTCTCATCCACTTTCTGGTTTGGAATTCCCTCCTTGTTTTTAGTGTGCTGCTTCTCAGTCATATAGGCAGCGTGATCTTACATACTGGCCTATGTAGTATTTCAGTGCTGACTAGCTCTGTCTGGCATTTTTCTCCCATCTCTATTCAAGGTACTGCTTTGTTTGGACAGGTACTGTCTGGAATTGTCCGCCTTGTTTTGTAACACTAGACTTGCTCCTCTTGCCAGGTTTAGCTCAGTTCAGCTTCTTGGAGATCTTTTATTCCATATCTCGGGAGTTACTGGAAAAATGACTACTGAAACTGCCTCTGAGGATGACAACTTTGGAACAGCCCAGTCAAACAAGGTAAAGCTGTTCTTGTCTGTTTTTATCTTTTTTAAAAATCAGCACGGAAAACCTGCTGGATACATCTACTGAGTTAACATGTGTGTGTATACATGTATATATTAAATACGTATGTAAAATAATAATATAATGAAATATATCTCTTTATTACCTACTTCAGGAGTAGGTAATAAAATGTTATGCTTTTTTTTCAGGCTATTATTAATGCTCTTGGTGTGGAGAGGCGGAATGGGGTGCTGGCAGGGCTGTACATGGGCCGCTCTGACACGCAGCTTGTAGTGCGCCAGGCCTCTCTGCACGTCTGGAAGATTGTAGTCTCGAACACTCCTCGCACACTGCGCGAAATTTTGCCAACCCTCTTTGGGCTTCTGCTGAGATTCCTGGCCAGTACTTGTGCGGATAAGCGAACGGTGAGAAATTGAGTAATGCCTTCTCGATGCCAAAGGTGACCATCTTAACTCATGCCTGAAGAACACAGTGTATTTCTTTTTATAAACCTCTCCTAAGCTTTCATTAATTTAACTGTTCTGAACATGACTACATCTCAGTCCTCTCTGCTTCAGGCAACTGTGATGGAAGTACAACTGTTTTTATGTGCTTTGCATTATGTAGCATTTCCTTTTCTAGTAGTCAGTCTATGCAATGGACAGTTTATGGTCAAAATATAACATTTGTTCAAAGTTCAACCTTAAGTTTCGTGAAACAAGGGAATTAATGAATCTTTGGGGACAGGTTGCAGCACGGACATTAGGAGACCTTGTCCGAAAATTGGGAGAAAAGATCCTTCCAGAAATTATCCCTATCCTGGAAGAGGGACTGAGGTCAGACAAGAGTGATGAGAGACAAGGAGTCTGCATTGGTTTGAGTGAAATAATGAAATCTACTAGCAGGGAGGCGGTAAGTCAAATCCCAAAAGGTGAAATCTTCATTTTTGTAGCCTTTTATGCTATAAGTGCCAGTTTTCGTCATGGTACTAGATTTATTTTATGAATTTAATTCAAGGGTTGAGTTGTTGTTCAGGTAAATGTATGCATTTTTATATGTTGGTAACTAAACCATTGCACAATCTGACTTGAAATTATGAGGTATAGTAATTGAAAACGTCCTCTAGTATAATAATTGAAAATGTATTCCAGGCGTCTTCAGAACACTAAAATTTTTTGATTAAACCTTTTCCTCCACTAGTATATTTCAAACAAACAGCAACTTAGTTTCAGTCATGAAAATTCTGAGTTCTTAGCTATTTTACCGAGACATGTGTATGTTTTAACTCTTGTCGTTCAAGTATTCTGCAATTTTATCTCTACTCTTTTTTTTTTTTTTTAGGTACTGTTTTTCTCTGAGTCCTTAGTTCCTACAGTGAGAAAAGCGCTGTGTGACCCTCTGGAAGAGGTCAGGGAGGCTGCAGCTAAAACCTTTGAACAGTTGCACTCAACAGTTGGGCATCAGGCTCTTGAAGACATCCTGCCATTTTTATTGAAGCAACTGGTAAGAATTGCTCAAATATTAGTCAACAGCTTGATTAACGATGTCATGGGACAGGTTTTGAAATACTGGTTTAAAGGAGAAGCAGACTTGTAGTGGCAGAACTTCAGGGCAATGGCAGCTCTGTTTTATCTCCTCCATAAGGTCATCCTGGCTACAAGCAGGGAAGGTCTTGGGGCTAAAGCACTGAACTAAATTGCTACATCTATCTCTGATAGAGAATTGCCGTTGTCACCTGCAGAAGCTACTTGTTCATGATACCTGATACAGAAAATCTATAGTATAGTATGAGAGCATTTATAGGTAGAAGGACTTGCACAAGCATTGGTTATGTGATCATGCAGTAAACTCACTTGAAAAAGTGTTTGATTTGGTGTATCACAAATGAGCATTCAGGAAGGTTTACTTCTTTATCCCTCTCCTTATAGGATAATGAAGAGACAGCTGACTTTGCTGTGGATGGTCTTAAACAAGTTATGGCCGTCAAGAGCCGTGTGGTGCTGCCTTACTTGGTGCCAAAGGTACAACTGGAAACAAACCTAAAACTTCAGTGTGATGCATTTTCCCCCCGTTTGCTACTTGTGTTGTTTGGATTAATATTCCAAAAGGAAGAGCATACTTTGAAATTTTCTCTGACTTTCTGCTAGAAACACAGTCATTTGGGTTGTGATGTGTTCGTTCTTAGGACTTTTCATTTTCTGAAAAAAAAAAAAAGCTCTGTTTGTGTTTGCTTTCTTCTTCAGCTGACTGCTCCTCCTGTAAACACCCGTGTGCTGGCTTTCCTCTCATCAGTGGCAGGGGATGCTCTGACACGGCACTTGAGTGTCATCCTACCTGCTATGATGTCTGCACTGAAAGAGAAGCTGGGGACGAGTGAAGAGCAATTGGCAAGTAACACAGCTCAGCTCTCTGTTATGACCAATTGCTTGAAGTGCTTCAGGTTTAATTTGCAGCACAGGATCTGCATTTTTGGCTTCACAGATTACATTGATTCAGTCCCTGATCTTCTCTAGGCTGCCTTTTTGGCTTGTGGTATATCATGAGTTCAAAAAATGTATTTTTCCAAATGATTCATATCCATACAAAAATCTGTTTGGCTTCCAAAGTCATACAATTCTCAGTATATTTCAGTTCCTGGAATGCTGGCAGAGTGTCTAGTTAACTTTGTATTTATTCTTTGTGCAGAAGTCTTTGAAATTAGGGAGTCAAAGAGAGAGGGGAAAAAAAATCTATTTAGCATTTAGTCCTCCTTCTGTACTGCTCTCAGAAACAGCTACTATTTGGAGTCCAGAGTGCTATGTCAGATTCTGGAGCTGTGGTTACTTTTAGACATCTGTTCAATTGGTTGAATTAGTAATGTTAGTGATAAGAGTCTTACTGTTCATCTGCTGTAGGTAGCTCTTGGCTCAGCCCAAAGTCTGCCCAGAGATCTCTATGTCTGCAGCTCATACTTGAAATTAGTATTATGATACATGGCACAAAAATACCTAAATAATAATAATAATAATAAAATGTTGTTTGATGAGGTGCACAGTCTGAGGGCTGAGTCTGCAGTAAGATCTAGGAGCTGAGCTGGACTCATTTTATGGGAAGTTTGGAAAGTTTATGGAAAGTTTAGGCAGTCTTTCTGCAGGTGTAGAGCTACTGATGCAAAAGTCACTAGAGCGAAGTTTGGTCCCTAAGCTTAAACTTGTCATTCAGTAAATACCGAGACTGAGTTATGAACATGGATTTAATTCAGAATCTAGCTTTTAATAGTGATGTGATCAACTATTCCATGAGAAAATGCTCAGTTTAACATAGGACAATATGGAGCTAAATCTGTGGGGGGGGTTTTGTTTGTTTCTTTGTTTTCTATTTGAGAGTTAACATAAAGTTAATCTGAACTCTTTAGGAGATGGCGAACTGCCAGTCTGTAATCCTGTCTGTGGAAGATGATGTTGGACAAAGAATTATAACTGAAGATCTGTTGGAAGCTTCCCGTAGTTCTGAGCTGGGAATGAGACAGGCAGCAGCTGTCATGCTGAACATCTACTGCTCCAAGACAAAAGCTGACTATACTGGTCATCTCAAGAGCTTGGTTTCAGGCTTGATACGACTGTTTAATGATACCAATCCCATAGTTTTGAATGAAAGCTGGGATGCGCTCAATTCCATCACCAAGGTGAGAGGCAGCTTGGAAAGGCTGCATTGATAATAGTTGGCAAGGAAGAAGTGGGGGTAGCTGAAAAAATACTGCTTGAAGTGAACCTTCTGTTTTGACTGGAAACTACCTGATTACTGCAAAGTTTTGAGAGGTGTAAGATGTTATGTTTGACTGCAGCAGTGTGAGCAAGTGGGCAGATCTTTGGAGGATGCAGGAAATGCATGTCTTCTCTTGACAAATCTGAGAAGAACGCTCCAAGAATAGCTGCTTGTGATGTTACTTCATCTTTGCCTGCCTTATCTCCTTTCTCTTGCAGAAATTAGATGCTGGGAACCAGCTTGCTCTCATTGAGGACCTACACAAGGACATCCGAGTTGTAGGGAACGAGGCCAAGGGCGACCATGTGCCTGGATTCTGTATACCTAAGAAGGTAACGGATCAGAACGAACATCTCATGCAAAGGTGGATGCATCACAGCCATAATGTTCCACCTTTCAGGGAACTGGCTGATACGGCTTTGCTGCTATTAGAAATACTGATTACTGGGGCATTCCAAACCTCCTGTGTGTTGGAGAAAGTTTCTCTAAGTTACCACTGCTTTCATATTGCCTTACAGAAGATTTCTTTTGTAACAAGATTTTTAACATTTCTGGTATGCATGTAAGTCATAGTCGCTATTTTTTTTTGTGGAGGAGGAATGCTGGAATTCTGTGCCAAATTTCTCTGGTTTAAAAATTCCCTCAGCAGCTAGCACTTTGCTCATAGCAACTGGTTTAGTAAGGTGTAGCTGCATGAAATAGAACTGCATAAAAGTAGCTCTGTAAATGGAGATGCAGACAACTGAAGGTCAACAGGAAATTGAGAAGAAAGTCTCTGAGTTTGTGCATCTGCTGTACAAGAGGAGCAAAAATATGACGTGTGTTTTTGCATCTTTGCTTCTAAGTTTTCTTTTCTAATTCTTATGACAGGGGGTGACTTCTATACTCCTGGTACTGAGGGAAGGTGTTCTAACTGGCAATCCAGAGCAGAAGGAGGAAGCAGCAAAGGCCTTAGGATTAGTTATTAAGCTGACTTCTGCCGAAGCCCTTAAGCCATCCGTGGTGAGCATTACTGGACCGCTTATTAGAATCTTGGGAGATCGGTTCAGCTGGAATGTCAAGGTGGCTCTGCTTGAAACATTAAGTCTTCTACTAGCCAAGGTAAGGTTCAAAGTAAGAAGTACGGGTAAATGGCGATTCCACTTTCAGATAATTAGAACCTAACACGTAATTACTGTTTTTCTGAAATTATAAGGCAGCCCAAAGATAATGGTGTCTTCAGGTTTTGCTTTCAGCCCTTGAGTACATCACTTTCCCTTCCTTTGTCTAGGTGGAGATTGCGCTGAAGCCGTTTCTGCCTCAGTTGCAAACAACCTTCACTAAAGCGCTGCAAGACTCTCACCGCGCTGTTCGCCTTAAAGCTGCTGATGCTCTTGGTAAACTTATTGTCATCCACGTAAAAGTGGATCCTCTCTTTACTGAGCTGTTGAATGGAATTCGTTCCAGTGATGACTCTGCCATCAGGTAAGCTGTAGATGATATCCCAGACTTTGTTGCCAGAATGGGCTAGGATGAATGAATCTTGTCAATATGGTGAGAAACCACTAGAAAGTGAAGCTGTATAAATCTCTGAAGTAAAGAATTATAAACAAAACTATTCTGGCTACTTGTGTAGAGTTAAAGGGTTTTTCTTTTCCCTTAATTGGGAGAGTAGGATTCGCTTATAAGTGAAAGCAGCTGACAATTAAGGGTTGTTTCGAAAAATAAAAATGAAAATAAATAGTTGAGTCAAAAGCTAAGCTGGAACAGGGAAGGGACATATGGTTTGATTTCTGCCCAGTCTTCTGTGCCTCAGTAATCTAGTAATACAACTGGCAGCCTGACTTAAAGTAATACAGTTGTTCTTGCATCTTAAATGATCCTTAAGAAATTAACTTTTCTGATGGAGAAAATATTTCTTTTTAGAATAGTCATAAAAGATTTTTTTAAGAAAGAGGCACAAGCATACAAATGTGGAAATATCCCCTCTCATGGAGTGTTTATCAGTGTAGAGAGTTCTCCTAAACTTTGAGACATGTTAATGCAACTGTTGTGTAGGAAGCGGTTATAAGTGTACAGAGCTTGATGTCCTTGTCGGAGTGAGGGGAGAGACGATCTCTGTATTTTCTGATCACTTGTAGGGACACGATGCTGCAAGCTCTGCGATTTGTAACACGAGGAGCTGGTGCAAAAGTAGATGCTGCGATTAGGAAGAATATCAGCACGGTGCTTCTAGGGATGCTGGGCCATGATGAGGTACTGCTTCAGACAGCTGCAAGGGATCCCTGCTCTACACTCTCCCACTTTTTAAATTAAAATCTGAACTTCCTAATAGAATTACTTTCTAAAATAGCTTCTTGAGGAGTTCATGCAATGGCCTTGTATAAAGAAACATGTAACTGGGCACTATTCACTAAACTGAATTCAGTTTGTAAAATCCATCTTCTTGGAGCCCTCAGTGTGTTAGCTGAGAGCCAGGTACAAGAGTTAGATCCCCAGCCAATCAACTTGTAACTCTGAAAAATCTGCAAAATTAATGTTTCCTTAGCAACTGTGTTTGTGGGTTTGACCTGCAGTTCCTCCACAACATGTTTGAGGCAACTCTGAAGTAGCAATTTGCTTCTTATCTTGGAGAAATCCTGCAGTACCTTTGCCATGTGCACGCACAGTTATTTGCAGGTTCCCAGGTGGGGTTTATCATCTAAGTGCGAGAAATTTTTCAACTAAGACCAGATTTTTTGCCATTGAAGAAGAAACTTTAGTGTCAGATCTTCTGTGTATGGCAGATACGGTGTGTGGCATCAAAATTAACCACATAATTTCTTTCTTATGTTTTAATTTATGCAACATAGACATGCAGCTACTGGTGTTCTAGAAATAGAAAATTTTAAGAATTCCCACTGCACTGCAAGTTTTAGGGTAGAAAGGTACAGGTGAGATAGCTGAATAGGCAAAACAAAGGAAAAAGTGGAAGTTTGGGGGTAAAAAGAGGATGAGGTTTTTGCAGGTACAAGCTCATTGAGAGATGGCTAGAAGTAACACTTACTGCCTGGATTATGTATCAGAACTTTACATGTCTCAAAACACACACTTTCTTCTTTATGACTTCCCATGTGACACATGAGAATTCATGTAAGAACTGGTGGTCTCTGGCTTTTATTGACTGTGGGTTTGACTTTAGGTTCCGTTATACACCAGAAACCTTGTGAGCTGACAGAAATCCATAGACGGTAGGAGTGAAAGGATGGCTGCTACTAGTTATTTCCTCCTTCTGATTTCCCATGGTCTTCTGTCACTCACTCTTCTTGCTGGCTCACAGGTATTGAGTTCAGCCAATCTTACTTGTCTCTCCCTTCCTCATCAGGATGCTACCCGCATGGCCTCGGCTGGCTGCTTGGCAGAACTGTGCGCGTTCCTGTCGGAAGAGGAGCTCAATACTGTTCTCCAGCAACACTTACTGGGTAGGTGAAGCCATTTATCATGAATGGAGTGGAAGCTGAAAAGTAAGAGAAAATCCCTTTTCAGCTATTGGTTTAGAAAAAACTTTGTGTCTGGTTAGGGTTTTAGTCCTTTTATTTTAAACATGAGTCTCTACTGTAGATTTTCTTATACATTGTTTATGGCTGTTTCTTTGTACATCCACATACATGGTTGCGTACAAGGTCATAGTTGAAATTTGGGCTTTTTTTTTTTTTTTTTTTCCCTTTTCCTGGATTTGTTTTCAGGTGAGTTGATGAAACTACCAGTATGGCTGAGTATTTGCTGGTACTGACACAGAAGATGGGAGACAACAGGAGGTTCAGTCTGGATGGACAGAAGAGCAGAATTCTCCTTTCTTGATGGCATTTTGATCTTAGACTGGTTTAATCTTGTCACTGATCACATCTGATGCATTTGGAGCAAATAAAACCCCATTAAACAAAAGCATGAAATCTGTAGGAACTTGTAGCAGTTCCTAGAGCAGAGAGCTGTGACACTGTCCTGAAATTAAAAAAGGGAATTTGTTAGATGGTTTCAAATTACAGATGATACAGACTTTTATTACAGTCTTGTGTAATGCTGATAGCAAGCTCCTTCGTGCACTAAGTGATGTGACCCTAATTATGTGTGACTGACACCATCAAAAATACTTGGGTTGAGTCACTTGTTTGTCAGATTTCCATGTGTGCCCAGAAGGTTTTCCTGTCTGGTAGAGGGGTTGCATTTAAGTGCTGTTTCTATGGCTTTTCTTGGACAGGAGTGGAAGAAACTTTGCTTTAGATGCTGCTTATTTAATTTTATAGGAGTGAATGGACAAACTTAGGGAAGCTTTCTTAGATCAGGTGCAACGATAGAGGAGCCTCACTGTTGTTGCTCTCCTTTTGCAGCGGATGTCTCTGGAATTGACTGGATGGTGAGACACGGGCGAAGCCTGGCACTCTCGGTGGCCGTGAACGTGGCTCCCAGCAGACTCTGTGTCCCCAAATACTACAACAGCGTTCAGGAGATGATCCTCAGTAACGCCACTGCTGACAGAGTAAGTGCCACGTGGGAGCCCATGAGTTCTACTGCAAGAGCTTGTTGGGAGCAGTTTTTGAAGGAGCAGCAGCAGGTTTGCTGCTGTTCCCAAACAAAACAGAGCAAAAGTCTCTAAGCACAACCTGCTAGATGCAATTGTGCAGATGAATTGTTGGCTTGTCCTGGTTCTTCCTCATATTCTCTGTGGAGATGAAGATTATTTCAGTTGTGGAGCAACCTTCCCTGGGAGCAAATTACACTTCTGTTGTCCTATTAGTCACAGTGCTCAGTTACAGGCCAGGTTTATATTCATACCAGTGAATAATTTGGTACAGTGCATGGAACTTTTGAGGTCTGTGGGTCCTGCTGCCTCATTCTGTGTGGTTGCCAGCCACATTATTATTTTTTCCTCATGTTACCCAATAAAATAGATTATAGAGTTTTTCTGCATTGCATGCTACAGCTGTTTGAAAGATCTATTCAGCTTTCTGCATAGATCACCATTTCATGTGACTAAAGGTCTAATCAAAAGACTATTGAACTCTGCTTTAATAAAATTAATTTGTGTCTTTGTGCTACAGATTCCAATTGCAGTTAGTGGCATCAGAGGGATGGGCTTTCTTATGAAATACCACATGGAAGCAGGAGAGAGCCTTCCCCCCAAGCTCTCCAGCCTCTTTATTAAGGTAAGACTTTTTATGCTACCTGCAATTGTTCTCACTTGATCTTAACCTGTGTAATATAAACTTTGTTCAAGCCAACTCATGGGTGCCTTTCTTTCAAAATTGCTGCACCATACTCCATTCAGAATGGAAACCTCGAATACCTTCTGGGAAGCTCGAAACCTCCTATGGCTTGGAAGTCTAGTTATTTTTTTTAAGGCAAAGTACAGTCAGAATAACTTTACCGGCCTGCTTTGCAGCTGTGAATATAACATGATCTTTGCTGCAGTATGGAAATGTGACCTTTGATCTTTCTGTGATAGACCTCAGTGTTGTTCTTATGAATTCATTTTTTTTCTTCACTGTAACAAACAGCTGGCAGAGAAATAGAGAGAAGTAGTGGGAAATTCTTTAGCCGTTTGTTTCCTTACATTGCTAAGAGTGGAAGGGTTTTGCTGTAATCACATCAAATAGTAACTCCTTCCCTGGTTTTGCCACAGTACTTTGCAACTTCCATGTTTGTGGAAGGGAGTAGTTTCTAAGGCTTGGGACGACATTCATACTTTTTTTCAACCCACGCCTATTTAAATAATCTACTGAAAAGTACCTTTTCCTTTCTGTGATTCTAATTCATTTTCTTTCCATAAAATCCGTAAAACATGCAAAGTGCATGATGCAGGCCATGGTTCTTAAAATCAGACTTTTATTATTTAGAGTCTTATAGTCATGTATTAATTTCTATAATGTGTTAGAATATAAAATAATTTAAAATGTCACGCAAACCAATAGTGTATCATGGTATAAATGCAGAGCAATACTAGCTTTTATTTAAATGTATTGAACTTAAATCAAAATTAATAAGCCATACATTTTTTATTTAAAATGCATTGTAGAAATGCACCTTGCACACCAATTGGAGATTGACTTTGCCATCGCTGGTGACCTGCGTGTATTTCATAGGAGTGCTGACGCTACCAGCTTTGGCTGCATTAGTGGTCATTATCATTTCCTGAGAGGGTTGAAAGGAAAGCACATGACCGTGTCAACAACCACATTGTCAAAAGTTTTCATTTGAAAAATTATCTTGTTTTCAAGGTGTGATCCTCTTACTGTTATCCAGATGCTTAGTTGAACTTGTTGGTAATGTCTGTCTCTTGTACACTTGCAAAGTGCTAACTGCTTACGTTTCTTGGATTTGTTTAACACAGTTAAAGCAAATTGCCTGTCAGAGCTCAGTTTGACCATTTTTGTGTCCTGCAGTGTCTCCAGAACTCATCCAGTGACATAAAGCTGGTTGCAGAGAAGATGATCTGGTGGGCAAATAAAAACCATCTTGCCTCCCTGGATCCTCCAACAATTAAACCAATCCTGAAAGCACTTCTGGACAACACGAAGGACAAGAACACCAGTGTAAGAGCCTACAGCGATCAAGCCATTGTTAATCTCCTGAAGATGAGAGAGGGCGACGAAGTGCTCCAGGTATGAGTCAGAACGTGTAACCATCGGGGGAGGCTGTGTCACATTGCTGTGCGTGTGGCTAGAGTGTTTCTGCTTGCAGCCAAACCCTCAGTAGCAGTTTCTAACTAAGCTGTATGATCTTGTTGCAGCATTAGTGGTGCTGCAGCGTTTTAGGATGGATGGGATGCTCCATAGTAGGTCAATATCCAGACCCCTCTCTTAAGTCCTAGCTATATTTCTGTATAGTTCCTAATATGTGAAATCATAAAACTAGAAGAAAGTTTGGCATGTTTGAAAGTTTGCAGTTAAATATACTCTGTAAGCCATTTAAATGGTTCTGTTTTGAATGATGTATCACAAGGACCTTGGTAACCGGTTTAACTTCCTTCCGCAGTCTGTTTCCAGGATTCTAGATGCTGCCAGCTTGGAGCTTCTCAACGAAAGCTGCCGGAGATCTCTGAAGAAGCTGGCGAGCCAGGCTGACTCTGATGAACAGATCGATGACACTATTCTGACGTGATGAAGCTCCTGAAGACAAGAAAACACTGAACCAACCGCTGCATCAGCACTGCAACTCAAACACCAATCTTAAATGTTTTCATTTTTGAAAATGTTAATTCCGATGGGATTTCATGAAAAGGACTCCCAGATAGTATTTTAATATCAAATATACCAGAATAGCCTTAATTAGACCTGCATTAGCTGAAAATTGAAAATCTGATCCCTTTTTGAAACAGATAATGCACAATAGTTACACCAATCGTACTGGTAAATTGTGGCCAATTGCGAGATGTTGCTAGAGCACATCGGGCTTAAACCCTGGTGAAACCTGTCTCCCTCTCAGAGCCTGTGCAAAAACGGTACTTCCCGAACTGCAACTACTGACAGTCTTTTCCACAGACCTTATGAAGCAGGAATACAACTTGGTGAAAGTTAAAGCATATTGTTTCTGTGTACTGCTAACTTTGCTGCTTGGGACGGTTCTGAAGACTGAAAATCCCTGTAAAACAAAAGTATTTAAATAGCCTTAGATATGACAAATGCAAAAGGGGGATTAAATGCAGCCTGTTTAAAGAAGGAACTTAATAAAGCTTTGACTTTGATCCTTGTTGTGTAAGCTGATCTTTTTACAAAATCATTTGTCAATGAAGTAATACTGTGATTTATAAGTACCTCAAGGGAGGCAGTGAGGAGGATGGGGCCAGCCTCTTTTCAGTAGGGGCCAGTGGCAGAACAAGAGGAAATGGCCACAAACTTAAACACAAAAAGTTCCACAGGAACTTAAGGAAAAATTTTTTGACAGTGAGGGTGACAGAGCACTGGAACGGGCTGCCCAGAGAG
>JAWLRI010000709.1:1385331-1417406 GCA_034781795.1 Crypturellus tataupa | reverse complement strand
ACATCTTTGTTGCAGGCAGACGGCTCCGCCGGAAGCGGCCGCGCGCCGCCGCGGGAAGGGCCGCGCTGACGGCGAGGGCGGGCGCCCGCCGCCATGTTTGTTGTGGGCAGGCGGCTCCGCCGGGGGGCCGTTAGGTCCGTTAGCGCGGCCGTTGGCGCGGAGGGCTGCGAGGCGCCGCTGCTGCAGCTTTCAGCTCCCGGAGGCGGCTGACTTGTTGATGCTCCTTTTGTGTGTGTCTGTTTTGGTTTTGTTTTTGTTGTTTCTGTTTTTCCAAATCCAAGGGGCCTCTCGGTATGGGGCCACTTGCCTTGAGGTGGAGGCTTTTGCTCTTCGGATAGGAGGAAAACTAGGACCCTAAAATCAGCCACACGTCCTGCTCTAATGTCTTTATTCCACAATGATTATTTATTTACTTATTTATTTGTTGTGTTCCTCTATAACGATCGTAAATTAGAGGCCTCAGCGCTGCAGATGCACAGCCCAACCAGCTCAACACCACGGGGTGATTTGAGCTTTCAAGAATAAATAAATAAGAAGCAGTCATGGCAACAAGCGAAACAAGAAAATAGTAATAATAATGAAAGAATAGGACTCCTAGTGCTCTCGTGGCCAGCTCTGCGTGAGCCTCAGCAATACGTACTGGTACTCGGCGCAGTCAGGACGTTTTTGGAGCCATGTGGCCCCATCCCACGGGCAGGGTTTTGCTGAGTGCCCAAGTGTCGCAGGACTGAGCACCAGCACTGACGGCCGCGGTGAACCGAGAGCTTCGGCCCCGGCGCTGCTTCGTGCACGAAGCGGGCTGGGATGGAAGGTATTCCCGTGGGGAAGGGGCCCTTCCAGGAGTGATCATATTGGATACCTGCTGCTCTCTGACCCTCCGAACAGGCTTTAAAAAATGGAAGTGTTGTGTCAAAAATAAACTTTAAAGGAACGGAGTTCTTGTGGCATCAGAAATGGGCAATCTCAGCACAGCTGGGTGCTGGTTTCTATTTGCAAGTATGTGCTCAGCCAAACCTCTTTGGGGTGCTGGCAGCATCTCCCCGTTCCACAACACCATATTGAATGCATCATATACTGGGCTTCATTGCTTTCATCTGAACAGCTTAAACTGAAACTGTGGCATTCGAGGAGCATTTGGCTAGGTGCAGTCCAGGCTGCTTCCACCACGTTTCACGTGCTGCGCACCATCCCGTGTCTCCCTGCTGTGTGTTGCCTTCTGGTATGACTGAGTGTGAAAGCGCCGCTCTCTGTCACGCATTTTACCTGAATATTTGAAACCAGAGCAGTGGAGAGGAGAGCTGCTGCTGGAAACGCGAGTCCTGCTTGTACGTTCGCTTTAGGCTGCTCATGGAGATTTAAGTGTACTTGGAAGTTATTCATGGAAACCTTGACGGGCCCTTGTTAGACACTGTACCCAGGAAATAGTTGCCATTGGAGAAATACAGCTGAGGGTGTTACTTGGCAGAGCTAGAGCGCTGCGTTTGTTCGGGAGCATATTTACCTTCAGGGTTTTGCAGAAGAGGTGCATTTAGTGACCTGTGGGAAGTTTGCATCCTTTCCCTTTGATTGCCCTGTGGCTGACAGCAAAGCTGACAATTTATGTGGACATAGAATGTGAGTCGTAGTCTAAAAAGCAAAGTTTGATGTTCACGAAACTTAAGAAACTTTTAAAGAAATTATATATATACTATTGTGCACACAGTTTCCACAGAAATGCTATCTATTAGGCAGTATTAAAACAGTGTGCAATTTAATTGACCATACCCATTTATTTAGGATTATTTCCAGATAAATAACTTGATACAAGAGATTTAAATTGGTTTCAGATAATTGATAAATAATATCTCATTCCAACAAATCCATTAAACCAATGTAAATACTTCTGCCTCAGGCACACATGTTAGACTTCTAGGATTACAGACATAAAAATTTTATATACCACTATTGTTTTTTTAAAAAATGATGCATTAAGATAATATTTACTATGACATTAATAAGACACATGAGAAACCACACAGTAAGTCATCGTCAGCAACTCCAACCAAAAAGAAGTATGCTGTTGTTGCAGCTCAAGTACAGCTGAGGTGTTTTCAGATTTCCAGACCACGTGGGAAGTCTGTAATACTGGCTGTGAGAAAGTGCAACATTTGTAAGCAATGCAGGCTGGCACCAGGGAGCAGAGGACACTGCACATCGTCTATAGGATCATTCTTTAGCACAGGATGCATGGCTCCTGGAAGTTTCCTTTCTTAACTTATTATATTTCTTATTTCCTTTTTTTTTCTTCTTTTCAGATATAGTCACAATCTAAGGAACTGTGCTATATCTAGAATTGGAGTGACCCAGCTCGGAGACTTGCAATACCACAGCATTGGGATCCTGACAGCTGCTCTTAACTGCAGATAATGTACCTAAATCTTAAAATAGAAAATAAATACAAAGCAATTTCATCACTTGCTTTTACTGTATCTTTTTGCCAGATCAAGCAATTGGGGATGTTTTATATAGTCCAAGGAGATCTTAGAAAGCTAACAGCGTATGTGTATATACTGAGCTACTCTGGTTCCCACTGAAGTAAAATGGTTCCAATTTTGCTGTCTTAAGTATTGCCAGCTTTTAATCATGTCTTTGCTTACAGCCTAAACAGAGCCATCATGCAGAGAAATCAAATGGCAAAAGGAAAATAGTCAAACCTAACAAGGATGAGGGTGCCAGCAGAAGTGTCCATCTGATTAAAGGGAAAATCCAATGCTTCTTTTTACTATAAATTGACTAATGGAAACTGGAAATGCACTCCTAGTGTTTCATCTTTACCAATACAAGTCAGTAGTTGATTAAGCTCTGAGTTTACCCTGCAGCTACAGAATAAGGATGTGCGCATATGATGCTTTACACACGCGGCATAAACCCCTTCACCTTCTCTTTCCAGTTCTGTTCAGGTTCACCTCTGACTACAGTTGATCCAGTGCTGCTCTGGTCCAAGTTCAACAAAACTTTTAAAGAAAAGTTCAGTTCTGTTTCAAGTTTAGTGAAAAAAGATAATTAAAATATATATATATTCATATATATATATTCAAATATTCAAACTGGCTAAATATGTATATATACTATACATATATATATTTTTATATATTTTTAGCCAGCTTGAGTTCAGTTCAATCCCTACTAAATGTTTTCAAGTCTGGAAGTTAACCTGGGCTAAACGCATAGACTAGAGGAGCATTTCCCAGACTTTTTAGGCGGACAGAGCCCTGTTCATCCAGCACGTTTGCCAATGGCTGCAGAGCTGCTGTCGGACCTTCACCTTATCACCAGCCTCAGGGTGTTTCTGTGGAGTGAGGAATCACCAGGATTCTTCAGGCCACAGTTTTGTGAACTACTCATTCAGAGCGGCCAGCGCAAATCTGCGGGAACTGAGCTGAGCAGCGTCTCTTCTGACAATGCTGTTCTCTTTTACATGTGAGTTATTACAGATCAGAAAGCCAGATTTTTAAACTACCCATAAACATAAAAAAAAAAATCAACTAAAAGTCTTGAATCTTTTTATAAACACTGTACAAGTATAAGAAGATCTTTTAAAAGCTCTTGAGAGAGTCCCTCCTGCTCTATGCTAGCGTGTACAAATTTTCCTTGTTTTCTACACACTAATTTGTATCTGCTGATAACAAGAGCCAAAATGTGTTTTTTAAAACTCGTGCGACCAGATTTAATCTATTAGGACTATGCTGTTTTCAATTGTCTGTAGGACAGCATTCCAACTTTAAGGACAAAAGAAAAGAAATATGAGCGTCTAGATTTGTTTATTAAAAACACATCTAATTGGTTAAATCTCTCACAAAACCTCTCAAATGAAGATGGAAAAAAAAGAAAAAAAAAAGGAGCAAATGTTATACGGTTGCCTGTCATTTGCAGAAAGCAGCAGCACAGAAACCGTTTCTCAATGTGATGTTTCTTGAAAAACGCTGTTAAAATGCAAGCCGGCGCAGCCAAAGCTCGGTGGCCTGCACAGCAGATGAGGGTGTCGCAAGTCGCTGCCGTCCGCCTCCTTCCCGCGCGACTGCCCCTTCCCTTGCTCTTCCTCCTCACCTTCCTCCAGGGCTGCAGCGGCCACACCGCGGAGGGGATGCAGCGCGTGGGAAGGGTGCCCAAACTGCAGCCCCAGCCGCGCTGAATCCCAGCAGCATCCGCGGGCTCCTCGCATTCCGGCCGGGAAGGGGGCTGGCACGGCCCGGGAGCGCTTCCTTTTCCCAAAGCAATTCCTCGTGGCCGCGGGACAAGGCGAGCGGCCCCGCTCAGGGGTCCCACCACCCGCTAGGTTCCTCGGACATTTCCTGACTTCCCAGCCATATAAATAGTGGAAGCTTTAAATCAAACATAGTTCAACAATTGCAAGACATAGACAACACTTGCCATGAACTTTCTTAAAAGCAGTATTTTATTAAAGGCACATCCAGCTTGTAGCAGAACAGAGCACAGAAATGTTCAGAAAACATGTGAGATCGTGACTTTGGAAGTGACTGTGCAGCACCCACACATTTACATTTCTTTTCATTGTAAAACTAACTATTTATTAGGAGTACTGGAATTAATTAATTTTTAATGCTGTTTACTTTGATACACATAATCTCTATAGCTGAAAATTATATGTAGAATAGTTCTAAGAAAAGATGCAAGCATAAAATGTAAAACTGGCATGTTCATTCTGGAAGAAAAAAGGAATCTGCAATGAATTGTAATAAAAAACCCTGCAGTTAATATTTGCATAATACAACTCCATATTTCTCTTACAAGGATTTTTAGTCTGTTCTCTGTTTATGTAGTTCTCCGTTTGCTTTCTTAATTTGCTTCTGTGTGAAATGCAGGAGTTGAATTTAAAGATGCTTTTAGTAGGTAGATGAAATACTGAAAGCCTCTAAATGGTTATTCCAGACTTTAAAGAATGTTTTTAAAATATAAAGCAACTGTCTTGCTACTGTGAGAACAAACCAAGAAAATCCACAAATTAACCTTCAAAACAAACATTGATAAGTAAGTAGAAATAATTTAAGAATCAAGTCTGAAAGCTTCTCACAAAACCTGCTTCTTCTGTTTGCTGATTACTGCATATGAGCAGATTGTCTACTGTTTTAGGTAAAGACTGGGAGGTTTTAGTTAAAGATTGAGAGGTAAAGGGAGACGGTCTCTTTCTTGAGAAATCTGTTCTAAACCACTCTTCTAAACCAATCTTCCTGAGAACCTTCTTTTCCCATAGGCAGGCTGAACTTTTAAGGAGCTAGTCCTGATTCATGGAAAGTTTTTCCCGGTAGCCTGTCGAGGGGGTTGCCACTCTCTGTACTTCTTCCTTATGCCCCGATTTCAAAGAGGGAATCTCCTTTGATTGAAAATTCCCGGTGTCGATTTTGCTGCCTTTCGAAGTGCAACCTGCTCGCGGTGACCGTGGGCAGCCGGGTGCCAGCACCGCATCTTCCAGGAAACACGTGAACTTCCAGGGAACAGCTACCGCCATCCCTGCTGATGGGAAGTTTTCTGAGCAGTGGCTTTTCCTACACCCTGCACAAGCTACGCTCCGAAACGCGAAGTTGTCCGCCCGCGCGGCGCGTGCGCCAACTGCAGCCACTGCAGGCTCTGGCCCCCGGGATGCTGCCCTTGCCAAGGGGAAACGAAGCAGCGACTGTTTCCCCAAGCAAAACCACGTGCATCCTCATCCACAACTTGTTCCTCGCTACGGACCGTGTCGACAAGCAACACGCTAGGTAAGACAAAAGGCAAATGCGTGAGCCATGGTATTCGGGTGTCCTGAGCTACCCCACAGCTGAGAGCTTCCCATGGAGAAAAGCTGAGCGTGGGTACAACACATTCAGCTGAGCAGAGCCTAATCTCAGGGCTGAAACCTAGAGAAATTCACTTTGGGCACAATTAAAAGGGAACTTACAGCGTTCTGACAACTGTTTCTCAAACAGTTCCTGTAAGCAAGCCAGCCCCAAAACCTAAATAAAAACTTCAGGCAGCTCCAAAGCAGAATGCGCACTGGATTTTGGATGTTTCCCACATTTAACATATCTCTGCATTTGCTATTTGTTACCAAATTACGATCCTCTGCTACGAAATGTTGATTATGTAACAATTTGACCGAAAACAAAAGGATTTTTTTACACAAACCCTGCCTGCCAGTGAAAGAAAAATTAAGGCAGGCGTACTGAATGTTGAGATTTTCTTACATGTTTTGTCCTGTGCAACATTCAACACTCACTATTTCCTAGATATTACCTATTTGAACCTCTTGTTACCAAATGCCAGCTTTTTTTCCCCTTTTTTTCTCCTTTTCTATGCTAACATAAGTAGCTTTTGCTCCTGCAGTTTTCCTTCCCTAATGCCATAAAAGGCAACGATTTTATGGTGTTTCAGTTCCTGGAGTGCTAATGGCTCTAACTCTGGGGAAAAAAGAAAAAGGCAAGTGCATACATATATATATTTTAATAGGATTTAAGCAGAGCAAGACCCACAGTTTACCAAGGAAATCAAACACCATAATTATAGCATTACATTATTACATTTCTGTGGACTTTTTGCCTGAGGAATGGGCTCTTTCAAAGCTCTGCGGATAACTTGATTCGAGAACAAAATTAATCCCTCTCCCCCTTGGAAACGCAGGAACGAGGGCAGGCTGCTTTTGCTACAAGCTTTTTTCTTCAGTTCTGAAGTTCAGTCGCCCCCCCTCAGAGAACATTTTATATGTGATTCAGAAACGGGTGTTGATACGAGGTAACTCCCGCACGATTTTGCGGGTCTGTTAATGTCCCTTTCACCGTATTGACGTCTGCGTAGCCAGGCTTTCCCTGGGCGCGATGCTCAGCCGCCGGGGCGCATCTCACCAGAAATACCCTCTCCCCTGGCACCTTTTGCTGCGTGTTCTCTCCCCGCTATCCCCATGAGAATAAAGGCAGCCCCTGGCAGACCCCGCGAGCGAGGCGGGTAATTCCCTCAGCGGCACAAAGCCCCCGTCCGATGAAGCACAGAGCGGGCAGCAACGCTCGGCACGGAGGGCCCTCGCGGCACCTGCCAGCAGAGACGGCGGCTTCCACGTTCCTCGACTCATCTCCGTCACGGAGAAGAAGTTACCCGGTTTGAGCAATGCCGTGGCAAACGGCCACGCTGTAGTAAAATAAACTCGCGCCGTGGTGACTTGAGGTAACGAGTCGGCGGGATGGTGTTTCCAGGCACTTCGAGCCCTACAACAGGCGGAGCAAAACACTCGGAGTGGTCGGAGCTGCCGCTAACGCAGAAGTTGCCCCAAGAGCCTCGAGCCGCTTGGCAGCCCCACTGCCCCGGTGGCTGCGGGACCAACTCGCCCGCTTCTTGTTAGCAGCTTCCAGTTATTCTGTCTGGAAACCGAGAAGGTGTTTGCTCATCCTGCGGGTTCCCTTCAGTTCTGCTGCTTTTCAAAAAGAAAGAAAGGAAAAAAAAACTCACGGAGAAAAGTTTCTTACGATTACTAAGAATGAGCAATATAAATTTAAGAATCCCTCAAGCTATGATTTTATTTGGTAGTCAAGATGACACTTAGCTTTACTTTAATGACAGTAAAGTCCACAGTGGGCTTTTTTTTTTTGTAATTTTTAAATGACTGTAAGACACAACAGCCACATCTAAAGCTGTCTCTTCCCATTTCCATCGTACCTGTTTTGGCTTAAGAGGATCAAAACAGTGACACAATTCAACTTACTTTCTGCTAGCACTTCAGCATATATAGAAAGGAGGAAAATTGGGAATTTTATCAGGAATACAGGGGGAAAAAAAACCAAAAACAAACGAAAAAAAACAAACAAAAACTCTTGAATAGACAATCTAAGTAAATAAATCTTTCCTGAGACAGGAAAGAAGTGGGTAAGATATAGGAAATCATACAACTATTGAACACAGTCCTTTACAGTGTATTTAGGTCCAGGTTTCGTTTTCTTAAGATGATGGGACTTAACAGAACTCTGAGAGTCTAACACTCCACAGTCCTTGCTGAGGAGTAAGTTGTAGATCATTTTGCAATTTAAAAATAAGCAAGAAAATCAACAAACAGAAAAAAGCCCTATCATCCAGTGAACCATTTTCTTTCTCAGTAATAATTAAAGATTGTTTATCTAGAATACGGTTACATAAAATATAATTAGGACAATGCTGACAAGATCAGATTAAAATAAAATTACTTCTAACGCAATGGGTGCAGCTGCCTGGTTACATTCCCGCTCTACCCACCCAAGCTGTAGTCGAACCATTTTCTCTGATGACAATACCAGCAGCAAGGAAACACTCAGACAGCTACAATGGAACCACGGATCACACCTCTGCGAGGTTTATTGCTCCACTTCGTAAAGTCACCAGCTCCGTTTATATCATCCACCTTGCAAGGCTTTTTTTGAGGGGGGGATTGTTTGTTTTTTCCAGGCATCAGCTGATCACCAAGCATCACTGCGGGATTCTCAGTTTTCCTTTAATTAAAATGATTATTAAATTTCCAACCACTAACCTTCTAGAGATAAACTGGAAAACTTGAATCCTCAGGTCTCAAAAATGAAAAGAACAAACAACACTCAGTGGAGAAAAAAAAAAAAGGGGGGGGGGAGGAAAATATGAATAAAATATAAATAAAAGATCGGTCACGTATCGCCCAGGGCCCTGGTACCGGCGGGATCCGCCTCCGCGCGCCCCGCGGCTTGGAGGCGCAGAGGGCGGGATCCCCCCTCGTTAACGTGAGCGGGCCTTGCGGGCAGGTGAGGAGGGGCTGGTCAGCCTGAGCCCTGGGGACCGTGGTTTCCTGGGCGGTAATCACCGTGTGTTGGTGCCATATGAGCAGAAATGTCCCTTACGACTCCCAGAGCATCAGCCTGAAACCCCCATTCTAGAGCTCTTTTGTTGATGATGATGATTTTTTTTTTTTTTTTTGGCCATTACAAAGCTGCTGGCTTCTAGTTATAATAAAGCATGCACCTGCCTATAAGAATTGGTGATAAGGAGTAGTTCTAGATGTCAGCAATAGAGCGGAGATGCCTCTGCAGCAGCCTCAGAAGCTTCTGGAGGGGCAGCGTGTCTGGTGCTTTAGTGTGAGTACCTAGAGGGCCGGGGAGATGCCCGCCTGCTGTCCAGCCCCGCACTGCAGCTCTCTGGCAGCTCCACGCTTGATTTCCATGAGCCGGAGCCGGTGGCATCCACCCTCTCCTGGAGAGGTGTGGTCCTGGCGCAGCAGGCCCCAGCACGCAGCGAGGAGCAAACGCCGTGTGGTCTGGGGAGTTGTCACCTCTGGGGACTTGGCCGCCTGTGAATATATTTCATTCTGTGCCAGACTGTGTCTGCAAGGAGGAAAGAACCATTTTTAACAGCGCGCATCTTTTAAAAGAGCCTGTATCTGAAGCAGGACCAGGGATAACAGCAAAGAAATAATTTTAAACCCTGAGTGTTTTGCGGGGCTGGTCTGTGGGTTACTAAAACTGAGCAGTGCGTTCTGAGTAAAGCAGTAACTCTGTTGCTTACTGATGAGCTTCAAAACTGTTCAGGCAAGATAAACAGGATGGAGAAAACTTACCCTCTTCACAGTTGAGAGAAATTTCTTAGTTGAACCTTCTTGACTGAATCAAAATTCCTATGGTGCATCTGGTGTGTGGAGGGGGGAAGTATTGTGGTGGTTGCCTGTGGTTCTCTGTTATTGTAATTAAATCTCACTGTCTAGTTTGAGTATTGATTTTTCTCTTTTTGAGCCTTTACCTCACCAGAAAGGCTTTGTCCTCATTTCCACAGCAGTTTGCTTGCATGTTGATTGATGTTTTGAAAAGCCTTGCAATCATTAGTGGACTGATGTTGGATACGTTGTTATGTTTCATTCATTTTCCCCCTATAGGCAGATTTCTTCTTCAAGAGGGTGGTAGGTTTGTGTGTTTTGGGGCAGGTCATGTTGAAAAGTTGATGGTGATCTCAGTTGTGTTAAATATTTAAAAATAATGCAGATTATCTTTGCTTTGCATGTGCCTGTCTTAATTCACACTATCATTTGGTGAGAGAGAGGTTTGTTTTAGAAACTTACATCGCAGAAACTTAGTTGTAATAGTGATATTGCAAAGTCAGTAGACCTTTTGGGCCTTGCTGTCTTCCATGAGCAAAGTAACCCTGCTAGTCTTCTCTTTTCATATCTCCAAATAACTGTGTGTAGGAAGTGGGGGGGGTCATGAAGTGTGTGGTTTCTTTCTACAAGAACGGTGTAGGTCAGAGGCGCAGGGTTTGTTCAGCAAGATTTGTCATCTGGAGCCTGTAGGATTTCCTGAGTTCAGGAGGTTTCTCTTCTTCAGAATCATCGCGGAGCAGCTATGAACACAGTTGTGTCTATGCAGCAGTGGATAGTCTGACAAAGCAGCAGTCATGTGCAGCCTATGGCATTCTGCAGTGCTGCTGCTGAGGGCTCAATCTCTCTCTTTTAAGCATGCTCTGACAAGCCTGTGGGTTCAAACCTTTAAACATTTTTTTAATGAAGCTGGAGGTCAAGCTTTTTGCTCAAAAAGCATCATGCTTGCTGAAACCCATCTCCCTCAAACCCATCTTTTCCCACAGAGAGTTATCTTGTATGGGTTATGAATAGGTCTTGCTAGATTACTGCTCTTCTGCTAAAGTTTGGAAACTGCTTTGCTATCTTCTGAGTTCAAAGGTATGCAGGATGTGCACACTGTGTCTTTTAATAACATTTAAAAATAGATGGTAAGAATCAATGAGAGAGGCTGTTAAGGTCAGCGGTGATTGGAACTTAACTGCATGTGAGATCTGGATTGCTGGAATCATGCAGGATTTTAGCTTTTTCATACTGGTTGCTATCTTCAGATTCCAGCATTTGTCAACTATGGAGCTCTGTACAGTTGTTGCATCATGCACAGTCATTTTATTAGGAAAAAAATATATAAGCTGTGAAACATCAAAATACTTGGCTTAAATAACTCCTACCTGAAAATATTTGGTAGATAAACACACTAATGAGCTTAAATTTCTTCTTTGTGTCATAACAGGGCTTTTTAGGGGGAAGGAAGAAGAAAGGGGCAATAGATGTTATGCAGAGATGAAAACACAGGGGCATTTTGATCCTCTTCCCCCTGCTTGGGTGTGCAGGAATGAGTTTCTTATTTTCATTTGAAGAAATGCAGAAAAAAATGCTCCCGTGAACAGGGTGTTATCAGTGTACAAACAATCATTTAAGAAACTTCTGGATGAAGTGCTACTCAAAGCACTTCAAAAATGTTTCGTGGAACATGCTGGTGAAAGGTCCAACTTCAGAAAATTCCTACTAAATGTAGAATTGGCCAATTTGTGATGACTGTATAGAACAATGACTCCCAACCCTACTGTTTGGCTTGGGCTTCTGTTAAACTGTGTCAATGTTAACATGAGCTTTATAGTACCAAACCCTAGTCTGATCGACTAAGTTGTCCAAATTCCATTGCTGTTCAACACTGCATAAATGAATGGGTGGTAGGCAGTGGTGTTAAGCGCGATGTGCACGTTGAATTCAATAGAGATGTTCAGAGCAGTGTTCTGAACACTCTGATTAGCAGGGTGTACTTGTTTTTCTATCTTTCTGTAGCAAATACAAGGCTACTGATCATAAATTTGCTTCTTGTTGTTGCTTTTGATGGCCTCTTAGAATGGGTTGCAAACCATAGGTTGAAAACTGCAGGTTGGGAGATCACTGGGGCTTGAAGAAAGGAGGGGATGAGAACAAACAAAAATACAGTACTGCATCAAAAAAACATAGCAAGCCTTGGATTAACAGCAGTGTGGCACTTGGATATTCATCTTGGTAGTCCCCTTGAGCATCTGAGCAAGGTGGATGGTGCTAAATTACAGGCTGAGAAAAGATTTTTAGCTTAAATTGCAGAATTCCATGAATGTGAAAAATACTGTCATGTTACTTGGCATCCAGGATGTGACTGTATTCAAAGATCTTGCTGTCTTTACTCCTCACAGGTGTGGGCAAGAGCAGTTTGCTGTTGCGCTTTGCAGATAATACGTTCTCAGGTGAGTATTTAGTTTACTTAAATGAAACAGTTAAGGGCTGCACCAGTGCTGTTGGAATAGGCGGGGAACATTTGGGTTGCTTTTGCCCCCTGATAGCTGTAGTGGGAATATGTTATCTTTTTACCTCTGCTTCTCACGGCACAAGACTAAAGAAGCCATCCTGTTTGATCTTCACTTGTAACTGAAAGCACTGATACTTAAGTACTGATGTGATTCTAGAAATAGCTGAGGTTTTTGAGCTTGTACTGTGCTCTACACAGACTTCCCATCTGTCCCCTGAGATTTAGACTGAATATTGTAGTTAAATCATTCACGTTTGTATTGTAACTGATCTATTAAGAGGGATTTTCTTTGAATAGACTATATTAAAAATAAGTGATTGCATTAGCATGAGACAAAACTGCCTTTTTTTTTTTTTTTTTTAAACAAGTGAACCACCTCATAGTTATTGTCGATTTCTTAAGATGTTTGGGTGCTTATATTTGACAACCAGTGTGGTAGATTATGACTGGGGGGTTGTAATACTGAATTTTATTTATTTTTAGTGTAAGAGGGAAGATGTAACTTGGGAGGAGTGAGGGGAAAGGCTGTTAGCTGTAGGTAAAATTATGCAGATCACTGATCTCAGAGGGCACTTTAAAGATGAATGGAGCGAGCTTCTCTCATCTCTAGAGAGTGCTACTGCCAATGCAAGTTTAGAAGTGTGCTGCTGTGAGACATGCAAAATAAACAAGACTTAGGTTCTCACTTATTCTCTTTTCTTTCAGGTAGCTACATTACCACAATTGGAGTTGATTTTAAAATTCGGACAGTTGAAATTAATGGAGAGAAAGTGAAGCTACAGATCTGGGACACAGCTGGACAAGAACGCTTCCGGACCATCACATCAACGTGAGTGTAGTGAGACTTCCTGATGTGTAATTTCACATATGTGAAATTTAGACTTCTTGTAGTCTGGAGCTATGCTGAAGGTATTTTAACCTGGCCGTTGATCAGCTAATGGTAACTGTGTGTTCTGTGTAGTTGGTTTTCTCAGCTTTTTGAGAGTAGGTGGTAGTGGTGATATCATGGTTTAGCTGTGAAACTGGGATTTCAGATTTCCTGTCCCTTCTGTAAATTACCATGTTGGCTTGGCCTTATTCTTCTGCTTCTATTTTCCAAACTGTAGATCTGGAATTAATTAATAACTTTTCATGTATTAGTAAACCTAGCTCTAAAGCCTGTTGCAGAAGATCATCTTGTGATTGAATGTATTGCAGAAGTGCAAAGTGCAGACTCTTGAGTAGCTTTGAGATCTTAAAATTGACTATCCACAACTTAATGTTCCCTTAGGACAAATGCCTTCTAAAGGCTACCTTTGTGGGGGTTTTGTTGAAGCAAACACCCACGTGAAGTTAACCTTTTCCTCGTTTTGAGTTCAGCTTCATGTTCATTGTCCTTCTGAACAGCATGTGTGCAGCTTTTCCTGTTCCCAAAGAAACCACACCCAGAGCTGCAGCCGTGGGAGCTAAGAATAAAATGCGCCTGTAAAGTAATTGCAGTAAATGTGGGGCTGCTCATTGCAGCACTGCGGGAAGAGGAATAGAGTCTTTGTCTCCTTCAAAAATGAACAAGAAATCCCCAATTGGTGTTTCAATTGTCATGACCAATTGCTCACCCAGCTCCTGTTAAGAGCAACAGTGTTGCCTTCAGCTGACACATGAGTTAACTTGGACTTTAAAAAAACTGGTAAGATTGGTTGCCCCTATGGTATGTCTAAACAGCTAGAAATGTGAGAACTGAACCTGATGTGTGCACCACCCCTTTCCTCTGCGCTTCTGTACGGATATTACTGGATTTCTCCCATTGTTCCTTAAGTGTTTAGCTTGAAAAAACTCAGTTGCCTCTCGTAGGGTTCCTGTGCATGACATCACTTCTTGTTTCAGTGGCAAAGGAAGTCGAGAGGGGGAAGCAGCACAGCAAAGCTCTGCTGCAGCTTGTATCAGCTGTGCTTATAGGCTGCTCACAGAGGGCCCGAATTAGTGCTGAGTCAGCAAATGGCCTTCCTGTTTTCGGATTCCCGGACACAACTGAGAGCTGCGTTAATGAGCATGAGGCTGAGAAGCTGATGCCAGCTAGATTAGAAAGCCACGATGTCCGGCACTGAATGGGGAACAGCAAGGAAGGAGGTTTCATTTGTGAGCAGGGACACAGTTTTGCACAGGGCTTTATGGAAATCTTTTCCTTGATTCCGTTACCATTTACCATGGAGAAACTGAAAGTGCTCAGTGTTGTGAGATGTTGGCACTTCTAATGCTGCTCTTGCACAGTTTACGAAGGTGAATATAAGTTTTACTCTTCGGGATTTCTTTTTTTTTTTTTTTCCTTCTTCCTGCCTTAAAACTGGTAAAGTAGCTATAGAAATTCTCCAGGGCCAGGGAAGAAAGATTTGAATTTTATGCTATATGAAGCAGAGAAGCTACCAGTGTTCAGGTGCATCCAAAGTGGTGAGCAGAAATGCTTTTGAAACTCGAGTTATCCTGTAGTTATGACTCTTCCTGTTGTTTGGTGGGCTGGTTCTGACTGATATTCCTTGCTGTTCTCGCAGAGTCACTCTGGACCTAGATATAGCATCCATATAAATAACTGATAAGAAGATTCTAGCTTTGGAAGGGATTTTATCATCTCTTTTTAGTAACAAATAGTCAGATTTGCTTAAACTGAGTAGTAGCAAATTGAATTGCCCTGCTATACTTGGAAGAGGAGGTTTTTTCTGACTGGATCGTGGGCGGAGTGGCAGTGCCCTGTCAACAGGGTGCTGTAGAGCCAGATAATGACTGTTTAGATTGAAGTGAAGAATATTTAAAAAGGTGTTCCCTGGGTGTTACTGTAGGCTAGGAAGTCCCTTTACAGTTAAAGGTAGTGTGTGGATTGAGGCCAAGCCAAGCTTGGCAAACAAGTCTGAAGTTAGAACCCATCTGGTAATAACAGGTTAGAAGTGTTCCTGTGTAGATCTAGGATTACAAAAGGCTGAAGTGGTAGAAATTTAATAGTAGAAAATTGGGAAAATTAGAAGGTTATAGTATTTGGTTTTTTTTTTACTTGGCTACAGTTGCAGAAGCTGAAGGTAGAAGAATCAAAAAGCCGTTGAGCAGTAATGCAGTTGATGAGGCAAACTCTGCAGAAACTCAGGAAAGCTAAACTAGATCAGCACTTGAAACGGAAGAGATGGCAACTGTTTCTGCTGTCTTTTAAATCTGGAAATAATAGAAATTAGGATGGCTGGTGCCTGGTGAGGGAAGAGGCCAGCACTCTCTCCAACTTGGCTGGCATGGAGCATCCTCCCAGCTCTTAAATTTTCGGTTAAATTCACAATGTAGAATGCCAGGGCTCAGCTGCGTTAATGGAAATACTTAAGATGCATGAGAAGCCAGTTCTGGGCCTAATCTGTTCTTGTACATAGGACTGTATTCAGGACTACAGTTTTAGGATATAAGTTTAAAAACAGTTTTCAGGTATTAGCTCAGGGTAAATGATAATAATAAGACTTTCTGCCATACATTTATATGGAAATGATATCCTCAAGAGAGAATTTTTTTTTATATATATAATAGAATTACTGTGTTAGCTATGATGGTCAAAAGATTAGTCAACTAATCTGTCACAGTACATACGCAAAACTTCCACATGTAAAGCCTTTAGATCTGTGTAACCTTTCCAGCCATAGTACCATGTGGTTTACTACCACGTATCCAAGAGCATATTTGGAAAAAGCTCAGGTTTGATTAACATCTTTCATCTCAATGGGACACTTCCTTGGACATTCCATTAATAACTATTCTATAACTTTTTCTCTCTTCTCTCGTATTTCATTAACATTTTTATTCCCAAGAGTAGCGTTGACTCCTGGGGTTTGTAGGGCACACACATTGTTGTCCATATAGGGGACAACCAGCATCAGTCAGACCTTCAATGGGAGGCTAAGAATGAGAGCTTCCTTTCTCCTTTGCTTTTACTTACATGGCCTCCAGGTAAGGAGTTCTCTTCCCTAAAGCCTAGATGGGAAGATGGGACATTTTCTCTTGTATCAAAGGCTCAACTGCCTCTTGATTGCCAAAAGCACAAAACTTAAAACCTACTCCTCCTTGAATGCCAAAAGCCCCATCTGTTCTCTACCTGCCAAAGCCTACAACTTCTTCTAAAAGCAGTTATGCACTACTTCATTCTGAAATCGGAAATACGGGGTAGGATACATTTTGTTTTCTAGGACTGTCCTGCAGTTGGAGAATCTTCACTGTATCTGCTAGGCCTAAAATGCTATCTAGGACACAAGATTATATCTAGAAAATGGTAGAAAATAGCAAGATGAGCTTTTTGAGGAAAAATGTGTGTATTATGGGGCTTAAGATCAGAGAGCAAGAGGTAGTTAACAGCCTTATCTCCAGGCTGCTAACAGGTAATGTCAGACAAGGGGGAAATGGCATTTTATTGTAGCTGAGACAACCTTTCTAGATTGATGTGCCGGATAATTTTTCTCTTCCCAAAATAGAAGCAGTGTGTGCTGGGAGCTACCCTTGACTCTGCAGAGTTCCTGTCTTGCTCAAAGCAAGGTATTTCTGCCAACTTTAGTGCTTTGTGGCAGCAGCTCCTGCAGAGCTTTGACTGCCATAGTGGTCTGCGCTGCGTGGGCCAGTCTATAGCCCTCATCTCCAGCTGCACACAATGACTTTATGCCAACTAATTCTGTCAGGAGGAGGATCTGTGTGTAGAGGGTGGCTGTTATTCTACTCCCTGACATCATCTGCTTCACCCAGAAGAAAACCTGGGCGTGTGGGCAGGTTAGTGCTGCAGGACGCTCCATCAGGTCCTCTGGGCTGGGTGGCCGTGAGGCCAGTCTTGGTTTTATGGCGCGAGCAGCAGAAGGAGCCTCCACTGTGCAGGTGTGTCTGGGGAGCCACAGCACTTCTGTTGAGGGCTGAACCTTGTCTCGACATGTGTAGTGCTGGTGATGAGGAGGAAGTGGTGGCTCAGCCTGAGGCTTGCTGAACGAGATGGGCTGTTTTAAATAGTGCTGTGGGAGAGTTTGAACATGAGCAGTTTATTGCTCACAGTGCGAGACATCTGGCGTGTCAGTAGGAGATATTTCCTGTCCTGATGCTATCAAATACAACTATTAATCAATCAAAAGCGATGGGTATGGTACACAGAAGTGTCAGGAGAGGATGGGTTATTTTTGCAGAATGTGGACTCGGGCTGTGTAATACCTTCGCTCAAAAGGATCCAAGTTATGAAATAGTAAAGCCTGTAACTAGAACACTTGGAGTCCTTTAGCAAATTTCAAAGCTTCTAAAGGAACTGATAGAGAACAGATTATAAAATTTGAAAGTGCAGAGTCTCTAATGGTCTGAGAATAAACATTTTTTTTCATCTCAATTCTTGCCAAGTAGATGTACAGCTCAAAGAGTTGGCAAAACACAGTACAGAAGGATGGGAGCAGCTACTTTGGGGAGGTTAGACCTGGAAGGACCCAGGTGAGCAGCAGGAGTGGGTTCTCCTGCTTCTGTGGAGCACATTTAGTATCCCAGAAGTATCGATAACCAGGGAGTGTCACTGCAAAGTGATTCAGCTATCGCAGCAAGCAGAGGTTGTCATGGAAACCACTTCTAAAATGCACTGCAAGGGAGAGTGTGGCAAGAGGTGCTTATGGTATGAAATCTAGCTCTAAAAATATTGTGACAGTTTAAGGATATTCCTCAGTTGTATCTTAACATTCCTCAAACTGATGCTGGTTATAAGAAAGAGAAAGCGAAAGGAAAAGAATAAAGGTACTTGAGATTCAGCAGCTGGAGGCCTCCCTGTGAACCGTTTCAATGGCTTGATTGGCAAAGCTGCCTAATTTGTAGTAAAGAAAATGCCTGGTAGCCCTTTGAATGTGGTTGAAAAGCGAAAAGCTGGAGCTCTTCAACCTCATTTAATGCAGAATGCTTCTGGTGCACACGCTGCCTGCCTCTAATCGGTTCATGCAGGTGGTGACACTGGAGCTTGCTTTCTTCTGTGCATCAGGATTACTGACCATCTCTTAAAGATGCCAGTTGCCCAAGGCTAATAGGAGTAAACCAGAGCGAAGTTTATTTTTTAATTGCTAAAGGTAGCAGAACTCATTAAATGCACATATGGAGTCAATCTGTTGAGTAGGAAGGTGCAATCAGAACACAGTCCTTCAACAAGGCAGAAATTTTTGTGAGCTCAAAAGGGAACCGTGCCTGGAGGTTGAGTGTGTCTGCAGATCTGCTCAGTTTTTGTCTGTAAGTAATTTTTCATAGATAACAAAATTACTGCAGAGCTCGATACAGCCAACATGTCTCTGGTATCTGACTTTTTGTAAGAAAATGCTGCCTTTCTTCTGTTATTTAGTAAGCTAAAGGTCTTAATGCAGGAACAGTTGCACTGAGTTAAATAAGAGTTTCTCTAGTATCTATTTCTAGACAGCAAAAACTAAAAACTGGAAATGCAAAGCAGAAGAATGGCGCAAATGTAGTGGTGTTTTTGCTAAGATACTTTCTCCAGCATCCTGTTTGCAGCTGAAGGATGTCCTGAGTATGATTATACTTTGTTCACTTAAACTCAAAGGGTTAAAGAATATTTTTTGGCAGTATTTATTTACGAAGCCCTGCCCCTGTGACAGGGGCACACTGCACATGCTGCTATTTTGTTCATGAAGCTAGAAGCCTGTGTTCATCTTCACTTCTTTTTTTTTTCTGTTTTGTTTGACAGCCTAAACAAGGAAGCAGCTGAAACAAATCTTTCAACTTTGAACCTACTTTTATGAGCCAAATGATCAGGGAACTCTGTAGCTTTAGAGCAATAACATATGGTCTAGCTGTTGTAAAATAATTCAAGGACTCCTAGTGGAAAGAAAATGGAGGTGCTTGACTGCCTCTAACTCGAGGACTTTTTTTTTTAAGGAACTTGTAAAAGCTGCAAGCAAGAAATGCTAAGAAGGTGATACATAGCTTGAATTAACACTTGCTGTCTTCTCCTGCTCCCTAGGTATTACAGAGGAACACACGGGGTCATTGTTGTCTACGATGTAACCAGTGCAGAATCTTTTGTGAATGTGAAACGGTGGTTGCATGAAATTAATCAGAACTGTGATGATGTCTGCCGGATACTAGGTAAGTTCCTGGGCAGAGAGCTGGAGCATCAGATTCAGTGGGCTGTCCCACCAAAGTGCAGGACTGATTCTTTTTTTTTCCCTCCTTCCTTTTTAGTGGGGAATAAGAATGATGACCCAGAACGAAAAGTGGTAGAGACAGAAGATGCTTACAAGTTTGCTGGGCAGATGGAGATTCAATTATTTGAGACCAGCGCCAAAGAAAATATTAATGTGGAAGAGGTAACATAATATACAGAACAAAGTGCCCATAAAACTGCTTGGGAATAATAAGAACAGATTTAGTCCTGTTGCGGAAAAAAGATAAAATGCTTTGTATAAACTACGAATGAGAAGTTAATATGTCAAGAAGGGACACCCAGCTGTACTTGGAAGGGATGGGGAAGAGAAATGAAGGGCATCTCACTGTCTTCTCATTGGCCTTACAGTTCTAACTCATTAGGTGTTTTCCTGGTGAAGTTGAGATGTATGGGGAGGTGCTTCTAGGAAGATGACTCCTCATTCTTGACTTCAGCTGTCAAATTTACCTGTTCTTATTTACTGTTTTGGGAAGGGGCAGAGAGGTTATTGGTGGGGTTTTTTTTTGTTTATTTGTTTTAAGCTTGAAGATACTGCATTTCAGCTTACTCAGTAGTGGGTTTGGGAGGTTGCTGAAGTATCAAGAACAACAGACACTGTTCTGCAGCAACAAGCCTTAGCTCCTAGATGGTCTGAACATGCTTGTTTCTCTTGCAGATGTTTAATTGCATTACAGAGCTAGTTCTGCGAGCAAAGAAAGAAAACCTAGCGAAGCAGCAACAGCAGCAACAGAACGATGTGGTGAAGCTAACGAAGAACAGTAAACGGAAGAAGCGGTGCTGCTAATGCCCTTTCTCGGCAGCAGGGACTCTGCTCTCAGACAGATCAGCCCCTTCAACTAGACTCGGGCAATTCCACTGGGGCAGGCTTTGGGAGGACTTTCTCAGTTTTGTGCCGTTATTTAAAGATTATTTTTTTTCTCCATGTTTTCTATCAAGAGGCGCTGGCACCTTACCACTTCAGTGCCAAGAAGGTATCGGATGGAATCTTGCCCCTCTCTCCTCCCTTGCTCATTCCAGTGCGCCTTGTAGACAAGAAAGGACGTTGCCTACCAAGTGGACTAATTAACCCAAGAGTTTGTACATAATGTATATTGCTTTAACCAGCCTCGCATCCCTGTCGTTGCTTTTGGCTTATGCCTTCTTAATGTCAACCAATCATGGACTGCAGAATTCATCTTTTTACAGAAATAGTACCAAGTTCTTCACTCAAGTTGGCCCCAGGCTGGCAGCAACCGCTTCCCGGGGCCTTGGGCTTTTTCTTCTGGGCTTCAGGCTGGCAACTGGTGCTCCTGGGGCTTCCCTTCGAGCTCCAGGCTTTTGCTGGGGCTCGGGCTTTGTTTTCTAGGTACCAGGATTGCCGGTGCTGCTGCTGGAGCCTGGGATTTCACATCACCAGCCCCTGGGCTGGCAGCTGGTGCTGCTGCTGGGACCTTCAGTTTCGGTTTGCCACGATCCAGGTTGAGGCTGGGTCCTTGGGTTCCACCTTCTTGTGCTGCAGCCCAGCTGTACCTGTGCTCTCCTTTAGTTTGTATCCAGATACTGAAAATCATACCAATCTGCAGAAGGTGGGATTTATTTGTATTAAACTTCTTTTTTAAAAAAGAAAAAATCAAAATCAAACTCCCTTGACCCCTGGCCCTTGCCAGGGTTCTAAGTGAGAGTCGATTTCTCTTGAGAACAAGCAAAACATGTGATTCTGCCAAAAGAAAAAAAAATTCCTCATTGCCCTGTCCACAATTAAGTGATCTGAATTTGAATGTGAATTTTGGTGGCAAAACTTTGAGAGAGGCATGACAGTGAACCCGGCTGTTATGGATTGATGTCTTGATGTGAAGGCTGCTGCAGGATCATTCCCAGGATTCTCTTATTGGGAAGGAGGATTGTTGTTTAATGTAAGGAAATGGAAAGCTTGCTTGCTTGCTTGGGTTATGTGGTGGTGAAGGATCATATACGGGAACAAACTCTGGTCTTGTTATTCTCAACAGCCCTCCTTGTCCTTTCTGGAAAAAACAAGACTTGGTTCATCAGTCCAACTAGGCATGGTTAAAGGTGGGGAGTGTATGTGTGTGTAACTAAAATATCAGCTGTCTGGGCTTGAAAGTACATGCTCAGCACCTGCATAATTATAATAATTGAAAAAAATATTCTTAAAAGGACTAAAAGATGTGGAGGCATCGCTTCCTTTAAGACCTTGAGATGGACATATGCAGTTTCAGTATGTAGTCCTATGGAATTGATGGCCTTAGTTTGGTAGGATGTGTTTCACTGATGTCTATGAGCTTTGAATCAGTCCACTTCTCCCCCAGTCTTCCCCAGGAGAGGCTAAATTTTAGTCACTTATTTTGCTTGCGTGTGTGTTTCTTTTTTTTAAAAGATACTTATGGGTGTGGTAAAAGCCCTAAACAAACAATCACATCACGATCAATCACTTCAAAGACTTTAAAAAAAAATGCAAGCAATGAATGTGTAACACGTTTTTAATCAGTTCAGGTGCTGGGATTATGTGTCCAGCTGCCTTCACCCATTCCTTTCTTCACATATCTCTCATTGGTGACCCAGGAATCCAGACGAGCTGGGATGATATCGCTAGTGTGAGCACTGTTAATAGCAAGAGACGAGAGCTCCGCTTCTCCCGGGCGTCCATCCCGTTTGCTGGTGACGTTGGATGTGGACGTGGGCAAGGAGGGGGTTTGGTCGGTCCTTGGAGCCTTCCTGTTGCAGTGAGCCTGTCCCGTGGCCGTTACCGCTTCCAGGTTCAAGGGCCCAGCGATACCTGGGGGCTCTGTGGTAGATCCAGGAAGCAGGGGCATCAGGCAGGCGTAAAGGAAAATCTCTGAATTTACTGGAATGGATGCAATAAAACGAGGATATGGTGCACCCAAGCCTGGAGTGTCCTCTTATGTGGAAAGGTTGGTCCTCTGAGGCCGGGGCTTTGTGGCCACAGTGTGAAATTTGCCAATGGAGGTGTCCAGCTTCCTGGCTTGAAGTGGGATATTTTTTGCTTTTCCTTTCTCCTAGAGCAGCCTGGAGAGGAGCAGTTCATCTCCCTGCTCCTGCCACTGACCATCCGATGGGAAGGGGTGGGGACCGCGTCTCTAGTGGTGGTGATGTGAAGTTTCCTAAATGTCAAGCAATGGAATGTCTAACTGGTTTGCTAGGATTATTTCTGTAATGAAAGTTTATAATTATGCTTTTTAAATAATTTTAAAAAAACTAAAAATAAAGATTACAAGCTGCCAAATCCTTTCTAAGGCTCTGTTTGCTGCCCAGCATCCGGAGGTGGAGGGTGGCAAGCCAGGGATGAGCCCTCCTGCTCCACGTGGAGGGGTCTCTCTCCTAGGAGGGCGCATTGGCAAGATAGAATAAATGGTTCCATATGCTGAGTTGCTATTGTAGCTCTAAATGAGAATGAGTCAGCAGGCTGGAATTGGAAACTACTTCTGTTCCTTTTCCCTGCAAGAAGATCAGGGTTTTTCTTTATTTTTTTTTTTTCTGGATTTTTCAGTCCATATTCATCCATATATTAACCAGTAACAGATATCAATGGTTGGATGGTAGAGAAGTTACAAACTCACCTTTGCATTTCCCCACACGTCAGTAGATGTAAATGCTTTAACACTCTCAGAACCCTCCTCTTAACATGTGAGAGAGATCTCTATGAGAATGAATTTCTTGGGATGACGAGGGACTAAAGATGCTGTCAAATATTAAGGCAGTTTTAGAAGTGAACTTGTTCTGTAGCCTTGCAGAAGTAACAGTGACTTAGAGCTGAGACGGTGTCATATAAATGTTTTATTCTCAGAACTATTTACAAAAGTAGATCATTGTTTTTACTAAAAATAGCTTTTATAGATTTTTTTTTTTAGAATATGTATTTTATAAAAACCATACACTTACTTACATTACTGCTACATACAAAAATTATAGCACTGATATATGTACATATCTATAGATACATTCTTTCTGCTTGTCCCTGCTGTGTGCTTTTTCCCTCTCAATCCAAGGGAATAGTTGCTGCAGCACCCAGACACTTCCTTTCCTGGCTTTTGGTTGAAATGAGCTCGTTCTTTATAGCGGAGGGGGGAGTAGCGCGTCTGCCTGCAGCAGAGGCAGCTCTGGAACCGGCCGTCCCGAGCAGGGCCCGTGCGCGCGGCTGCGATGTCCTCCCGCGCGGCGCTGCCTGGGGCCTCCCTTGCTGCTCTGCGCAACCCGCCTGTTGTCGCTGCTGATGGAGCTCACTTTAAGGGCAAGCTGCTGATCCAGGCTTATAGTAAAGTGCTAGTGACTCGCCTTTTGTTTACAGTTCCTTTACTGAGTTTAACAGAGGGGACTCTTCCCTCTTCCTTTATTACACTAACATACGTGTTTGCCCAAATTGACTTTCATCCACTGTGGGGAGGTCCTTGCTAACCTTAATCTCGGCACGCATCTGGTGTTTGAGCAGTGACCGGGCAGCACTACTGGTTTAGCGAACGCCACCTCAGAAATATCAATTTATCCCCGAGCTGCTCATCTCACCCCTTGAATCTACCTTGGGCTTTCTGGTATCTGGTGAATTACTTTGTTTTTCCCATCCCATTAACTGGAGCTGATGTTTCATGTTTTTGCTATGTGGATCCTAAAAATATTGTGTCAACCAGCAGAGTGTCTCTAACCCAGTGCTGCGAGGGTGAGCCCAGGCTCCTGGATGTTACCAAATGGCTGTGGTATCTTTTGAAGACGAGTGTTTCAATGACAGGTCAAGGTGAAGTAGTCAGGACCTTGTTAAAACACGTGACATGAGAATATGAAGGACTGCATTGGTGAATTAAACAAAAAACCCCAAACGTAGCTGCTATGTTAAGGCAGTTTCTGTTCCCATTGAGTAGCAGCTCAGCACAAGGAGGTCTCCTTTGGTCTGTTGTCCAGTTCATCAAACCCAATTCTCTTGTAGTTCTGGGTTTAGTAGTGCAACTAAGTCTTTAGGATGAGGGGGCTAGTTTTAAGAAACCGTACCCAGCTGGCACCTTGGAACATGCTGATTTTCCTCTTGCAATCTCTTCCATCACTGTATTTAAGCAGGTAAAATTGCAGTGGGGTTAAGGTAGGTCCCTCCCTCACCGAGCAGGCGTGCTGCGCATTTCGGCTGCCTACTCCTGCAGCGGGATCGCTTTCCTCCCAAAAACACGTAGCAGAAGGCACCTTTCTTCCTCTCGTTACTGCATGTTCAACTAATTTAAGGCCTTTGCCTCAGGATTACGTCCATACATTGCGACAGGGGCAGAGGCCACCCAGCTGCTCGGCACGTAAGAGAGCTCTTGGGCTCTGCAGGTAGCTGCTGGCAGCAGAACGAAGGGCTCTGAGGACCAAGATGTTTGCAGGGCTCTCCCAAATCAAGCAGTGTTGTTGCCAAAGTGACGTGCAAGACCAGGTGTTGCTGGCGTCCGTGAACCTGTGCCTAATACTGCAGGTGTCTAAGTTTACGTTGAAGGGTCCAGGCAAACCCCAGGTGCTGACAGCAGGAGATCCTCAGCACAAGCCTCGTGTCTATGCCTTGTTCAGAGTCACAATGTGAGGAGTCGCTGTCTGGAGAGCACCTGGCTCACGGCTACAGCCCTCTTCCTCTCTTGCCCGGTGCTACAGCAGATACTTGGTGGTTGAGAAGAGGCCAAGGTCCAGCTTCCTCTGCCAGCTGTGAGACCCCAGGCTCCCATCCAGGTGAGCATTAGGCTGTATTGGTGGTGGTGCTTTTTGTTGACTTCCTTTTGTGTGATTTAAGGAAGTATTTCATGGAGCAGGAGCTGGCATCCAGGTTTCACTGCTTCCAAGGCTTCACTGCTCAGGCTTTCCTACATCCTCAGCCCCACAGAGCTGCGGCTCCTCGCAGGGCGCACAACCAGCGTGGGATAATTTCACACCAGAATGTGGCAGTTCCCCTGCCAATATGGAAAGGGGATGCTCGGATCCTTGCATTATAAGGAGCGTTTGTGCTGAGGTATCACAGGTCCTATGCACTAGACAAGAGGCTGATGTTATTTTAACTTACCTGCCTCATAGAAGGAAGTGTTAGATACCTAATTCTAGCAGAAAGGTTGAGTGAAGATTAGCAGCTCTATGGAGAACGGTGTTCTAGCACCTAAGCTGCTGCCCTGGGCAGAGCTGTGCACCTACCTTCATCTCCTGTGGTGACGGTGTAGCTGGTAGCCTCTAACAGGGCACAGAAACAAATCTGGTCCTATGAAGAGCAAGAGCTGGGACAATATGTGCAAATCGCATGATAGCAGCAGTGCAGCTCAGAATCTAGCTGGGTTCAGGGTTTTGTGATGAGAGAGATGAGCTGCGAGGTGACCATCCAGTGCATAGGGATGCTCCTTAGCTACGTATTGCAGGGTTTCCAGCACCGCTGTGTGCACAACATGTTTCTCCTCAGCAAACAAACGCTCACAGCAAAGTGGGCTCTGATCAGCCTTGACTTCAGTTGAGGGTGGGTGCCGGTGGCATTTCTGAGCATCGAGTGTGCCAACCCATGTCAAATCTACTGCCATCACTATGGGTAGGCTCTCAACAAGCTATTTCTAGGTGTCAAACTCTTAGGAGGGCCATCCAGGTAAAATAACAGCTCTCACAGAGGAGTACATGGCTTTGGGGAATGTGTGACTTGCTGAAGCTCTGCAGCCACCCTAACCTGGTGGCAGGAGTGTAGGTGTCCCAGGAATGAACATCCACCGCTTCAGTCTGCCGGCTGCTGCAGATGGTTGGTGCCTTGGGGAGGAAATCAGTGATTTATGCAACTCCAGGCTCTAACTCTTCCTTCTGCACCAAGAGGGAGCTGGGGAAGGTCCCAACACCAGCGGGCTCGCACGTGTGCTAACCTGCAGGGAGCCGGGTCCCTGCTGAGGCATGAGCAGAGCTGCAGGGAGCATCCCAGGCTCCATGTGCCCTATGGACTCGTCTTCCGCCACGGAGTAAGACCCGCGCCGTGCTCAGTCCTCCGTGGGCTGAAGGACACTGTTGTGGCTGCATGGGAGGGTGGCATGAGGGGCTCCCCGTTTCCTCTCCTGCGGACGGTCCTCTCCTTCCCCCTGCGCTCGCTATGACGGTGGCTCTGTCCCCTGCGCTGCTCCGTCCTGGGGCCGCTTAGCGCCTTCTCCAGTGTGAGAACCACTTCCGTCTGGTTTAAGACAACCAGATGATTCTTCACAGCAGAAACCGGGCTGTGTCAAAGCGCCTACACCTTGCCCTGAAGTCTCTCTGCTTAATTCTTTTTTAAAGTTTCTTTTACTCGGTGTGACACTGTCGCACTGACACTCCAGTGCGTGTAAACATTTGGTTCAGACCAGGTATGGTGGAAATAGTGCAGAGTCTCAAGGGTTTCCTTTGCCCCCATTTTCTTTTCTTTCTTTTCTCCTTTTTCCTCAGTGCATCAGAGCCGGGTCCATCAGCGAGCCGGGCCACTGCCCCCCGCTCCCCACCTCACAGCAGGAACCACTGGGGAGGTTTCTCCTCGGCGCCTTAATTTTTCTTGAAGAAGGAAAAGAGCCGATTCCCTTCTGCCCCGGCAGGCTCATCCCCCTGCTGCTCCGGCCGGGGCCCGGCGGGAGGCCGGGCACCCCGCTTGGCGCCGTAGCCCCTGGAGAAGGAATAGGCGAGCTGGCTCCATTCCTTCGGGTGTTTGTCCATCAGCTGCTGGTCAATGACCCTGTGCATGTCATCCTGCGGCAGAGGAGAGGAGGTGGCATTAGCGGTGGGACGAGCCGCGCGCGGTTGACGGGCGCTGGCATGGGATGGAGGCGGCGTGACGAGCATGGTGGCGAGGCCTTGGCGGTGGGGACAGCTGGCAAATGTCCCCACGGGGGCAAAGGGAAGCAGGAACTGTGGGGCAGCAGGGCAAGGGGGTCCCCAAGGGGGGCTCTGGCACCTGCCACCACGCTGGGGTTTTACAGCTACCTTCAAACCCGGTATTTTAGCTCATCGTGAGACTTGCTCAAACTTACTGTATGTAAACTAGCCCCAAATTAGGGGCATGGCCTGTCCTTGCCTTGGGGACCTGCCAGCTGTGGCATCGGGCGCAACTGGGCAGCGTGGCCCCACAGAAAGGCCAGTGCTGGCTCTAAAAACCCTGCAGTGGGGATATTCGGGGACCAGGCACAGGCTAGAGCAAGCAAGTGGCTCGGAGTGTATAAAACCATCGCGGATGGCAGCGGCGCTCAGGCTCCTCCTGCACAGAGGCACCGGGGGACCCCAGCCGCCACGGGCTCCCCATGCTGCCCGGGCAGAGCGCTTGGCAGGGGCCTCGGCAGCAGGACGGACGCACGGACACACGGACGGATGGAGATGGAGCGGCGGCGCTCGGCGGGGAGGCGCGAGCTCACCTCAAAGGCAGGAGGGGTGTACGACTAAAGCTGTTGGTACAGGAACTGAGAAAGGCCACTAGATCAGAAACCAAAGGAGCCAGATAGTAAAAAGCCCTGAGGAAGCAAACTGTGAGCAGGAGAAGAGAAAAAAGAAGAGAGAAAAGAGAAGACAGTGGAGGTGAGACAGGAGCCGGGGCACAGGGGAGGAGGGCAGCGGAGCTGGGGTCCACGGGGAGCTGCAGCGGAGCCGCCTGCGCCTTGGCTCCCGCCTCGGCTGTTTTCACTGCGGTGCTGCAGCCAAGGAGACGGCTTTGCCTTCGCACAAGTGTTCTCAGCCTCTGTGTAACATTTTTTTCCCCCCCAGTCCCTAACCTGAGCATGGCTGGGGTGGCTGCTGAAATTGCAGTGTGGTTTGGGGTTTTCTTCTTTATGACTTTGACACCTTGACTGTGTCTCTTCCACCTCGCTCCATCTCCTGGGCCGCTGGAAGCCGCCTCTGTGTCCTGGAGCGCTCCCAGGAGCTGCTGTCTCCACCGCCCTGTGTGGCAGCACCCGCAGTGGGAGCCCCAGGGACAGGCACCTGCCCACCTACCTCCACCAGGGCCTTGGTCCTCCCTGTTAAACTGCGGCTCCTGAAGAGCGATTCCAGCCCCAAAGTGGGAGTGAGGGGAAGCCTGGCTAAGCCTGAGCTCCCTGCAGCCATGGTGCAGGACTGCCAGGAAGCGTGGGGAGCCCCCGACGGCGCCCCGTGCTGCCGCTCACCTGCCAGGCCTCCAGCTGCTGCGAGAGGTTCACCTTCTGCTGGATGGCGTCGAGCAGCTGGCTGTTGAGGGACATCATGTCGATCTTGCACTTGGCCAGTTCCACCTCCACCGCGTTCTTCCTGCGGGAGAGCGAGAAGCGTGGGCAGCCCCGGCCCCGCGGTGCTGCCTTTACCCGCCGTGGTGGCCCTGTGGCACCCAGGACCCTCCACAGCTTTGCCCTGCACCCTGAGGGCTCAACGCCCTGCGGTGCCCTGGGCAAATGGTAACAGGGCTTGCAAGGAGCTGTGTTTCCTTGTAAACATTTTCTTTGGAGGAATAATTGCACTTAATAACAGAACCTAATGCATCTCCCTTGGGCTCCCCTCCAGGGAAGCAGCTGGGGAAGTCAGTATTTCTACCCAGGTCAATGCTCCCTGTGCTCAGACCTCCCCTTCCCTTTTGCTTGCCACGTTGCCGGGCTCTGAGGCCAAGCTCAAGTTTTCCATGCCACATTTCTGCAGTGGGCAGCGATTTTGGTTGTGTTTGGAGACAGGTTTTGCTGGGGAGCGTGTCAGCAAAACTGGCTCCATGCCTGGGTCACGGGGCAGGAAGGGACCGTGCTGGTTCTGTGCGCGCGGAGCAGCCACTCTCGTGTCTAGCAACAAGACGCTCGTGTCGGCTCTCGGCTGTGGTCGGTATCTGCTCCTTCCCACCCTGCTCCCTTCCGTGGCCGCTCGTTGCGTCCCCAGCGCTCCGCATGCCGCGTTGCCATAGGCACGGCACGACCGGCAGCCCACGCGGATGGGAAATGTCAAAGCAGCCCTTCCGCGCCCGGCGGCACAGCTGGGATATTCCCAGCTTTTGCCAACAGATGGAGGTGTGCGGGTGGCGAGCGGCAGGAGACGGTGCTGGATAGGGGTGCGGGAGCAGGGCGAATGCTCGGGGTGCCCCAAAAGGCTGGGTGGACTTGGTGAGCTTCCCACGTGCTTGGGTTGTAAAGAGCTTCTTCGTGCTCTTTCCCTCACCCAGACCACATGGATTAGGTGTTTCCATACAGAAATAAGCTGGTGATGCCCTGATCCATCTTGTTTTGGGAGATATCCTGGAGCAGGATGGGAGAACATGACCTGAGCGATGGTTTGGAGAAGTGGCCCAGGCAGGGGTGTAAACAGGCAGTGCGTGTCTGGAAGAGTCAGAGGAGGAAAATAGGGCGAATAGGGCAAACCCAGTGTTTCTGTGTGCTTCTCCAAGAGCCCAAGCCCTCTCCTGCCTGCTGTTCTCCAAACCCGCAGGAAGGATGGCAACACGTGTTGCCCGGCACCGTCTTACATCCCCCAAGCCTGTGTCAGAGGAAGGGTCTGCCCTAGCCACAAGCCCTGGGCAGGGTTTCCCATGGGCAAGGCTAAGGCTTCCTTCCATATTTTCCCATTACTGCCAAACCACTGGGTGGTGGGAAAAGCCCACCCTGGAGGTGGCTCCAGCACGGCTAAGCCAGCCCGGTTTGGGCTGCTGGGGGTACTTACTTGGCGATGGCCTCGTCCCGGTCCCTGATGGCCTGCAGGAGCCGTTCGCACGTCTCCTTGTCCTCAGCTGCTCCTCGGAGACGGTCCCGCTCCTCCTTCAGCGTCGTCATCTCCACGCTCAGCAGCGTGACCTGCCGGGCAGCACAGGGAGGCCGTAAAACACGTGCTCGCTTGGACGAGCTCACTGCAAATAGGGGCGTCCAGGACTGCTAGCCCAGCTCTGTGGGCTCTCCTGCATTAACTCCCTGTCTCTAGTGCCCCCATGCCACTACACTGCTACCTGCGAACTCTTCCAACACCTCCCTGCTCTGACTGCTGCTCAAATCCGTAAGGAAATCTTTACACAGACAGCAAACAGTCAAGAAGGGCTCCTGATGTGGGCTTCCTGGAAGGACCTGCTGCCACCGTGCTCTTGGGCACGGGCAGATGTTGGAAGGAGGGCACGTGGGCTTACTGGGCCCTGGAAGAGGTGCTGTTGGCATTGGGGTTCTGGTTGGTTTTGTTGGGATTTCAGGTAGGACCTGGAGGCCATGGGAGCTGATGGTCTGTCCAGCAGGAGCAGTGGGCTGGGCTGTGGGCGCTTGATGCAACCAGCATCATTCAAGGGACCTGGAGAGCCTATAGGAAGGTGAGCAGGAGTCTGGGCAGCACAGAGAGAGGAGGATCCTGACACGGAGCATCTTGCCCAGGACAAACACTTAGACCCTTTGAGGTGCTGTTCGTGGTGGATGCGTCTCTGCCAGGACTTGCCCTTAGGAAGGACCCGCTCCAAGGCTAATCCCTATCTGCTGCTAATTACTCACTCACTGCTGCTTCTGCAGTGAGCAGCACGGATTTCCTGTCATTCTAAATACCTAGCTGTCACTACGAGGGATGCTTAATGGCTCTTTTTGCTGCTGCAGGAAGAGCCTACTTTGATCCAGTGGCTGGATCATGCTGTTAACCTTCAGCCGAACCAAGTAGGTGATGCAGAAGCATCAGCTGTGTAAAAGTCATGAACCCTCCTGAGCCGGTGGACAGGCTGTCTTGGAAACTGGCCACTCAGGTCCACACCTGGAGACTGGATTTGAGGAACTTAGATCTAGGATGGGATTAAGCATCCCTGACTTGGTGTGCAGGCAGGTTAAGAAACTCCTCTCCATTTTGGCATGTGGGTGGAAACTTCTGTAGCCTCTACATGAAGCTACTAGACCCAGGTTGTCCTGATTTTTTTTGACAAGGATGAGTTTTCTTTCCTTTTCTCTGAAAGTGTGTGGAGAAAAGGCCCCACAGGAGCACTGGAAAGGCCACCAAGAGCGTTCGTCTTGTTTATTGCTCCAATACAACAGGGTGCTGTGCAAGCAGCTGAGCCAAAGACTGTGTCTGCTGCCCACCTCCAGATCTCCTACAGCATTTGGAGAGCTTCTTCCACAGACACAGGTATTGCAGAGTTTTTCCTTGCTTTTCTGTCTCTGTTTCCAAAGAAGATGCTTTTTACACCGCTCTGAGAAACAGAAGATGCTACTGCTGACTTTGGCACAGATGTAGTCCCATTGGTGGCTTTGGGCACGGTGCTGTTTTCAGAGTTGGATCATTGTTGCTGTTGTGTTGGCATCAGTCTTAGACTGTCCCTCTTGGCTCAAGAGGTGCTGCCTGGGGCCAGGTTGTCCCCAGTTAGGAATCTGAGAGCTCATCTACTGATGATCCCGTGGTGCTGTTCTGAGATGTGCTCGAAGGGGGATTAGCTCCAAGACAGGGCAGCCCTGGTTTGTCCATTCAGCAGTTGCCTTTCTGTTCCACAAGAGCTTGGTACAAGTCAGATGGATCAGGCTGGATGCATTTCCAGCCCTCCATATCAATCAGCCTTGTTATTTTACAGTCTTCTGCTGGATAGAGTTTAGAAGAGATAGACTGGATCCAAAAGCAGGCAGAGGGTAAGTTTTAAAGGAAATTTGTCTGCTTTAGATGTCAGGGATGGGATACTGGATATTTTCAAAATAAACTCTGATCCTACATACAGGAAGCTCCTGCATTTCTGCTGTGGGCTTAAAGATTCATATGACCTTAATTATTGTTTGACTGGCTCCTGCTGGCTATTTATCTTGTTGAGCTCATCTGCGGAGAGCACGTCTTGGGAGATGAGCGCGGGTGTTACAAGAGCACCTGTAAAATGTGGGAATTGCTAACCTGGCTGTGAAGTCGCTGCAGCTCCTCCAAACTCTGCC